>OZ020192.1:108782454-109382454 GCA_963971165.1 Philopedon plagiatum | reverse complement strand
TGCATTACCTATCTTTTATATAATTTCATCTGGTTGTTCTTAAATGTGTTCCCTTTTCTTATGTATTATAGTATTGTCATTTAATAAATAAAATCGACGCCCTAATCAGGTACTTTATAGGGCGGAGAGGGGAAGGGCGGGGCTACTGATGATTGCATATCAATCACATTGGATTTAAGATTTAATAAAAAATGATTAGAGTATTATGGAAATTTAATCATTATGGAAGAAAATTTTAATAAAAATTGATTTAGATGTTGTAATGTTTAATACTGAATTCAATTTTAGAGTGGACTGTAAATACGAAATATCGAAAACTATTATTAAACATTAATTAGATATGAATCAAAAATATTTCGAACGACGAGGAAAAAGGCTTAAACGACTTACCAATCCTTTTTCCTTTGGTATTCTTCTGTGAGCTCACATTATCTGCTTTTCCAAATTGCACAGAAAAAAAAACCATCGAACAACACTTAAACTATCGAAATCAAACGGTACGGTTTCAAGACCATTTTCGTACTACTATATTGTGCGTACTCGTCCAATGCGTCTGTCGCATAGGCCAATTCCTGTAACGCGCAACTCCACGAAATCTTAACCAAAATGAATTTAGTTTATTCCTTTAACATTATTTTGAAACTACCAAACCGAAAATAAAACAAAATAAAAAAAACTATAATAAACCTCAATCGTTGGCTTGAATTTATAGATTATGTAAAAACCTAACATTACCGCCCACTAAAATACAACGTATTTTCAGAAAATTCCCCATTTTGATATTTTTCAATTCGCAAAATACCAAAAAAAAAATTTAAATAAAATAAAGAAAAAGAATTCTTTTAATTTAGAAACTAAAGACAAATAAAAAAGTTAACAACAAATTACTGGTTGGGCAAAGGACACAGCTTGGTTAAAGGCCTTTGCACAAAACCGTTGGATGTTTTAACCTTAGCTACTCTACATATTCCATCGGTGCCCGGATATAATTCGATTATGCGACCCAGGCGCCACTGACGAGGTGGACATAATTCGTTTTTTATAACAACTAATGTACCTTGAGATACCAAAGTTTGAGAATTCTTTAACCATTTCTGGCGTTGCTGCAATGAATGTAAATATTCATTGTGCCACCTTTTCCAAAAACATTGGTGCATTTGCTGTATTAATTGCCATCTATCTAAGCGCGAAATTTTAATATCTGTTACCTCGGGTTCCGACAAGGTGGAAAGTGGAGCTAAGGTTAGAAAATGCCCGGGTGTCAAGGCGCTTAAATCATTTGGATCTGAGCTTACAGAACAAAGAGGTCTCGAATTTAATACTGACTCAATTTGTACTAACAAAGTATAGAACTCTTCGTAAGTTAAAGTTTGCTCACCGATTACTCGAACAAAATGACTTTTCACGGATTTAACCCCAGCTTCCCATAAACCTCCAAAATGAGGTGCCGAGGGCGGATTAAATGACCATTTAATTTTTTCCGAATCTACCGCACTTTTAAAATTCTCTAGCAACACACGATTTGCACCTACGAAATTTGTCCCACAGTCACTAAATATATGAGATACATGGCCACGACGAGCAATAAATCTTTTAAGGGCAGCCAAAAAGGCATCCGTCGATAAATCAGATACGGGTTCTAAATGTATTGCTTTAGTAGCAAAACATACAAAGATACAAAAATAAGCTTTTAAAACTTTAGCACCCCGAATCTTAGATATGACAATTGGAAAGCTACCAGCCATATCCACTCCTACATAAGAAAAGGCCTTAACTTGATTTATTCTGCATGAAGGTAAATTTCCCATGTAGGGTTGAACTGGTTTTGGATTTACTCTGAAGCATTTAAAACATCTATGCAAACAACGCCGAATAGCATGCTTTGCTGATAAAATCCAAAACTGCTGAAGCAATAAAAACTGTAAAGTCTGTAAACCCGGGTGCAAGTATTGAATATGAAAGCTTTCAATCAACAAGTCAGTTAGCCGGTGCTTACTTGGTAACAAGATGGGATATTTTTGTCCAAATGTCAAGTTTGCATGTTTCAAACGACCGCCCACTCTGAGCAAGCCTCCCTCATCTAGAAAGACAGCCAATTTTCTTAAAGGTTTAGATATTAAATGCGAATTTGACAATTTTTTAATATCCTCGCCAAACCAATCCCTTTGCACATGCTTAATTAAAATTACTAACGCAATTTTCAGTTCAGAATTTGATACACGTAAGTCGAGAAAAGTGATATCAGTTTCTTTTACTTTTGAATACACTCTTAAACAATAGGCTACGATTCGTTTAATTTTATCTAATGATGAAAATTTATTTAGCAAAATGTCAAGTATATTTGGTTCATAAGCGGCTACCAATACCACAGATCTTTTTTCAGAGATAAGGACTTCTTGATCAACATCTAATTCAAGATTAGAACGATTACTTAGAGGCCAAAATCCTTGATTTTTGTTCAACCAGGCTGGTCCACTCCACCACATAGAATGATCTATAAATTCCGCCGGAAGTAAACCTCTGGATGCGCAGTCTGCGGGGTTTTCCTCGCCTGGAACATGATGCCACAAAGATGGACTAACCTTTTCCTGAATTCTGGCCACTCTGTTGCTAACAAAAGTTTTCCACTTATGGGGGGATGACTGAATCCAAGAAAGTGCCACCATAGAGTCCGACCATGCATATAAATGGGAAAATTCCAACCTGCCGTCATATGTCTTCATAATAAATGAAAGTAAGTCAGCTAATAAGACTGCAGCACATAGTTCAAGACGTGGTAAAGAAACAACCTTTAAAGGAGCTACCTTGGACTTTCCAATAACCAAAAAACTACGATAATTTTCATCCAATGAAAATCGTAAATAAACACAAGCAGAAAATCCTTTCAACGAGGCGTCGCAGAAACCATGTACTTGACAATTTTCACAGTTTTCAAACCCAAGGCGACGACCTATTTTAACGGAACGAAGAAGGGGTAACTCAAGTTTAAATTTGGTCCAGAACTGGATAACATCCTCCGGTGGTTTATCATCCCAATCCAACCCTAGGGTCCACAAGTATTTTATTAAATTTTTGGCTGCAAATATAACAGGGGTGAGATAACCAATAGGATCATAGATCCGTGCTAGATCTGATAACATGCTGCGTTTGGTGCAAACATTGTCAATTGGATTGATAATATACGAGAAACAATCGAAAGACGGGTCCCACTGTAGACCTAAAATTTTTATATAACTATCTAGATCAAAAGATAAGGAAGTAATTTGATGTTCCTTAGAAATACCTTTTAACAATTTCGGTTCATTGGAGGCCCATTTTCTTAATTCGAAGCCCCCTCTACGAAGCAATTCAACCAACGAAGTCTGTAATTCTTGAATAGATTTTAAACTATCACCACCAAATACCAAATCATCAACAAAAATGTCTGATCTAAGCACCTTACAAGCTTCCGGAAAATTTTTCTCCTCATCATCAGCCAACTGCTGTAGGGTACGTAATGCCAAATAAGGCGATGAAGCTACGCCATAGGTTACGGTGTTCAGACAAAATTCCTGAAGAAGGTCATTCGACGAAAATCTCCACAATATTCTTTGAAAATCCCTTTGATCTGGAGCAACGCAAATTTGGCGATACATCTGCTTAATATCCGCTGTCAAAACAAATTTGTGTAACCTGAACGCAAGCAAAATAGATACGATATCCTTTTGTAGCTTAGGACCAACAAGCAACGAATCATTTAATGAAACACCATCGGGCGATTTTGCTGACGCATCAAAGACTACTCTCAACTTGGTTGTAGTACTGTCAGGCTTTAGGACACAGTGATGTGGGATATAATATGACCGATCAGGATCAACCGGTGACTTGACATGGGACATATGTCCACTGTCCAAATAGTCTTGCATAAATGCAGAATAGTCTGCACGAAGGTTTTCATTATGTTGAAGACGTCTTTCCAAACTAAAAAATCTTCGTAGAGCTACTGAACGAGAATTCACAAAACAAGGATTTGGTGTCCGAAAGGGGAGTGACACAGTATATCTACCTTCACAATCTCGAGATACAGTACTTTTAAAAGTGTTTTCACACTGAATGTCCTCGGGTGAAAGAGACCTTGATTTTGGCAACTCCTCCAGCTCCCAAAACCTTTTCAGTGTACTATCTAAGGATTCCAAGGGGTTTAAGGTTAAAAAGGATTGCAAAGGTGTAGAACTGTTGGGATCAACTCTTCCAGAAAGAATCCAACCAAATATAGTGTTGAAGGCAACTGGGACATTAGCTCCACCCGTAATACGCCCGTCCAGCAAACATCTAGAGAAAATATCAGCGTCTAGCAACATATCTACTGGACCTGGATGATTAAAATTCGGATCGGCAAGTTTTAAGTTAGAAAGGTGCGCCCAATTTTTTTTATCAATATAAACACTGGGCATTTCAGCACATATACAAGGCAGAACGACAGCTTGTACATCAAAACGAGGTAATGTAAGTTTTACTGGACGTATACTACAATTAACGAGACCAGAACTATTAGAAGTATTGGTACCTAACCCACTAATCGGTAAAGAAGTTTTATAAATAGGCAAACCCAATTTTTTACGACATCTTTCTGTCATAACGTTAACTTGGGAACCACTGTCGAGCAAGACACGCACGGTTTGATAAGTACCAAAGTTATCCAAAATATCCACTAATGCGGATGATAATAAAACCACACGGTTCGCATCGACAGTACTCGCCAAGCTCACCTGGCGCACTTGATCTAAATTATCGACTTTGTTTTCTTCTATCACCTGCGGGACAGTTTCCGACAAAGTTTCACGTTTAAAATGTAATAAAGTATGATGAGACATTTTACAAATTTTACATTTTATTTCTGAATGACAATCGACAGATTTGTGAAAGTTTCCCAAACAGTTTAAACAAAGTCTTTTCTGTCTAGCCATTTCATAACGCTCTTTGGGACTTTTCTTACTAAACAGTTCACACTGAAAAATTCCATGACTTCTTTTACAAATAACACATATTTGTTTACTTTCTTTAGTATTCGTTTCCTCAACTAACAAACTAGACCCTGCAGGTCTACGAACTTTAGGAATCCGCGAAGTATTCTTTTCAGGGTGAGTGAAAGCCACTGTATCTAAAGCCGAGCATTGCTTTTGCAAAAATTCAACTAAATCCGTAAAAGCAGGTATATCATTATTGATATCCTGAGCATTATAATGTATTTCGAAACGTTTAATTAAGGTAGCATCAATTTTTTGGCTTAGCATGTTAAATAATACAAAATCCCACTCGTCTACCGGTAGACCCAAGTTTTTTAGAGCAGCCAAATGTTCTGCAAAACCATCTAAAATCTGTCTCAGCAGATGAGAAGAGTCTATCGAAATCTTCGGTAGTTTGCAGATTGCAGAAAAATAAGAAGTAGCTAAAAGCCTACGATTTTGATAACGTTTTTTAAGTGTGTCATATGCGATTGGATAATTAGTAGCTTCTAAGGGTATAGACTTTACTAATGAAAGCGGTTCACCAGAAAGAGACATTATTAGATATTGGAATTTTTCAATGTTATCTAAACCATCTTGATTATGAACCAATGATTCATATAAATCCCTAAAAGCAGGCCATGACTGCCAATTACCATTAAAAGTCGGTAAATTTATTTTAGGTAAGTTCCCATGCATTTTATTTAAAGTACCAGGCGTATTGGAATCTTGCCCAAATAATTCTATATAGACAGATCTAATAAAAGATACCTTTGAATCAAAGTCGCTTCTGACACCGTCTTCCGTAGATAAATCGGCATCTTCCACCGTTGCTAAATTCGTTAACAATTTTGTATGATTTTCATTAAAATCCCTTTCGATCGCCTTAATAAATTCACTACGAGCCTTTAATTCAAGGTGGTCAAATCTATTTTTTGACCGTCGGGCAATTTCCGCGCACTGATATAGTTCTTTAATGCGATTAATTGATACACTACGAAGAGTTGTATACTGTTTTACTGCTTTATTGGCCATTATGAGAGCACTTCCAATTAACTATTACTTGTTAAAGTCACAAACTCCGTACCAAAACCTTCTTAAACAGTCAGAAAATTAACAATTTTCAATGTAAATAACAACAACAACTTGTCAAATTTGTAAACAAATCAAACCAGTCAGCTGTTCAATCGGCCGGCAGACGATTCGCGATGATAAGTCGCGCGCAACGAAAATTCAAATATTGACCGCGCTACCGAACTGGTTTAGTACTAACAAATCGATCGATAAATGGCAGGTTTTAGAACTACCAAAAAAAAACCTATGTATAAAAAATTTTAAATTTTTAACGTTCTTATAATTTTATGTTAAAGGAATAAACGCATTTGTTTAAACAAAATATCAAAAAATCCGGCTCGAAGGACCAAAAATGTAATGTTTAATACTGAATTCAATTTTAGAGTGGACTGTAAATACGAAATATCGAAAACTATTATTAAACATTAATTAGATATGAATCAAAAATATTTCGAACGACGAGGAAAAAGGCTTAAACGACTTACCAATCCTTTTTCCTTTGGTATTCTTCTGTGAGCTCACATTATCTGCTTTTCCAAATTGCACAGAAAAAAAAACCATCGAACAACACTTAAACTATCGAAATCAAACGGTACGGTTTCAAGACCATTTTCGTACTACTATATTGTGCGTACTCGTCCAATGCGTCTGTCGCATAGGCCAATTCCTGTAACGCGCAACTCCACGAAATCTTAACCAAAATGAATTTAGTTTATTCCTTTAACATTATTTTGAAACTACCAAACCGAAAATAAAACAAAATAAAAAAAACTATAATAAACCTCAATCGTTGGCTTGAATTTATAGATTATGTAAAAACCTAACAGATGTAATCAGAATTAATTGTTAGGTTAATCAATTTTGAATAAGAAAATTTAATCACAGATCCTTCGATTTAATCAATATGCAGTGTTAATTTTTTCAATCAATCTGGCGTGGACCTGGATTTAGTCAAAATTGGGTTGAATTTGATTTAAAATTTAATCATTTTTTTTTACAGTGTGGTTGTAAAAATATAATATTCAATTGTGTATTCCGGAGGGACTACATATCCAGTGGGAATAAAAAGTAGTCTACATTTTTTTTAACCTAAGCTTCCTCTTTTTCAAGTTTTATCACGCGATCCGTTGTTGCTTCAAGACGTCGTTGAGTAACAAACAAATAGATTTTCGCACTAATAGTATAGGTAAGGATGTCATTCTGGTCCTCGTCTGGATGGAAAACCACAAAGTACTTAACTTTTATCAATGCAAAATTTTTAGGCCAACGTTAGTAATATTTTTATCTCATGAATCGCACAAGTAACCATTGCATTGTATCATTATCAGACAACCAATCAATATGGTGTTTAACTGCGGTAATAACAAGTTTCCTGTCATGTAGGTCGTTGAGATGCCAGATCCAAACCCATTTAGCTTTAGTTATGACAATGATAACACAGCCCCACAAAAAAAAAAATTTGGTACCCCTATCGAGACAACTATATC
Organism: Philopedon plagiatum; assembly: GCA_963971165.1. Classification (NCBI taxonomy): domain Eukaryota; kingdom Metazoa; phylum Arthropoda; class Insecta; order Coleoptera; family Curculionidae; genus Philopedon; species Philopedon plagiatum. The sequence goes on along the minus strand of OZ020192.1, from coordinate 109,374,908 downwards.
CCTATGTAATTTTCGACGCTGAATCCGAATCCGAGGTCAAAAAAAATAGTACACCCCCAAAATCAACCCCTAGCGCTAAAAAACACCTCAGCAGGGTAAAAATGACTTAACGCTCCACGAATAGTCTTAAATCTCAATAAATCGAAGTGAATATAAACATTCAAGTATATAACGCATAAATACAGAGTTAACACTACTTTCCATTGAAAATCACCCCCATGAGTGGGTGAAAACTACCCCTCATACAACAGGAAACTTAAAAAAATACAGTGATTGCAAAAAAGCTTACGATGCCTAGTTTTTTTGCAAGGAGTGAGTAACTGCATTAGTTCCAATGCGATGCTCAAAATCTACCCCCACAGAGGGGCGGAAACCACCCCTAGATTAAAATTGCAAGGAAAATCGGGGAAAAAATTTTGTCATCGTGCTATCGAGGCAACTGTATCCCTATGTGATTTTTAAAATTTTTTTTTATAAAATCATACACCCCCAAAATCAACCCCTAGCGCGAAAAAACACTCCCTAAAGAGGGTAAAAATGGCTTAACGCTCCACGAATAATCTTAAATCTCAATAAATCGAATTAAATATAAACAGAGTTAACACCACTTTCCATTGAAAATCACCCCCATGAGTGAGTGAAAACTACCCCTCACACAACGGGAAATTTAAGAAAACTGCAGTGATTGCAAAAAAAACTTACGATGCTCAGTTATTTTAGAAACAGTATGTAACTGAATTAGTCTCGATGCGATGCTCAAAATCTACCCCCATAAAGTGGCGGAAACCACCCCTAAATTTAAATTTCAGTTGCTGTTGGTCCGTAAAAAGAGAGACAGATTCTTCTCAAAAAAATGCAGATGTTTTGAGCTTCTAAAGGTACTGCAACTATTTTCTGAATTTATTATATAATTATATGAGGAGTAATTTTCACCCTCTCATGGGGATGTCACTGAATGACTTTGGTGCAATGTGTAAGTTTCACCTCCAAACTGCTGCATGTCTTTAGCCAATTTTAGCATCGATTAAAATAGAAATCACGATGATAAAAATTTTTTTGCCCGATTTTTCTTGCAATTTTAATCTAGGGGTGGTTTCCGCCCCTCTGTGGGGGTAGATTTTGAGCATCTCATCGGAACTCATGCAGTTACTCACTCCTTGCAAAAAACTGGGCATCGTAAGCTTTTTTTGCAATCACTGCATTTTTTTTAAGTTTCCTGTTGTATGAGGGGTAGTTTTCACATACTCATGGGGGCGATTTTCAATGGAAAGTAGTGGTAACTGTGTATTTATGCGTTATATACTTGAATGTTTATATTTACTTCGATTTATTGAGATTTAAGACTATTCGTGGAGCGTTAAGTCATTTTTACCCTGCTGAGGTGTTTTTAGCGCTAAGGGTTGATTTTGGGGGTGCACTATTTTTTTTGACCTCGGACTCGGATTCAGCGGCGAAAATTACATAGGGATATAGTTGTCTCGATAGGGGTACCAAATTTTTTTTTTTGTGGGGCTGTGTAATGATAACGTTATTAAATTGTCATTATAATTTGAAACATGATCAGTTAGATACGTCCATTAACTCGGAATAGTGTTGAACTTAATAGAACATAATATGTAGTAAAAGCCTTTTTGGCAATCTGAAGAGTGACCCCATTCTTATGTTTGGTTAAGTGATATAAGTACAGGGTGCGGCAAAACACCACCGACAGAATTTTACAGGTGATTTTTTAGCTCAAATCACAAAAAAGTCCTTATTAATATATGGCCGGAAATTCTTCGTGTCCGAGATGCAGGGTTATAACGGTTCGTTTTTTTTTAACATAATTGTTTTACCTTTTCTTAATACTCCCTTATTCCGTTGAATTGCTGCTTACTTTCGTGACCCCTGTGTTTTAATAACATTTCAGACCTTTACCATTCTGTATCATGTATCCCTAATTGAAACTGCATTTGGATTTCGAGATTTTGTCCTAGCACTTTGTTTACTTTCAAAATTTCAACAACTGTAAATTGTGAGGTTAGAATTACGTAGCACCAACTGATTTGCGCCATCATCACTTTTCTGTCACACGTTTCCGACGATCTTGACTGCACTCTTTTATTATTTTCAGTTTTGTAGTGTTTCAATCGATGCGTTCGTTTAGTACGCACCCTATCGGCAAGTCTTGGAAGGATAGAAACCATTGTATTTTAGGTGTCTCGATCGGTACGAGTTGTTTTGTCATTTTTCATTTCAGTGCGTTGTCACTTATTTAAAAGCTACTTATGCATTAGGTGTGATTACTGTGATTAGCTAACTACACAAGTTGTGTATTTCTCGCCCATGTTACTTAGCAACTTTATGTTGATTACATTGTAATGTTATGCTTACTTACTTTAGTTTGCTGCAATTATATTGATTTGTGAGCCATTTTGCTCCGCAGTTGTGCTCTTTCTACATTGGTCGCACTCGATCATGTACGCCCTGTAATTTTTTTTATTTAGTTTGGGTCGACCCACAGTTTAATATTTTTTTATTTCTTCAGAGTTCGAATCTAAAGATTTATTACGAACTGTTCATCTGCAACCAACAAAACTCCACAGCCTTTTTGTTAAACCATTTATCTAGCCGACAAATAAATTGATTTTTTTAAATATCGGTGTTTTATTTGACTCACCAAGCAGCGCAGTTTGAAGTTGGTTTCTTATGTTTGCTTTAGTTACCCCAGCTAATAAAACAGTGACCCCCCTACTCTGCGTCATTTGGGTTAGGGCATTCTTTTAAACGGATGCGCAAAGCTACTCGCGTTCGGCTTGACTCGTTACCATTTTAATAGTGACTTCTTGTTGAGAATGAAATATTTTTTAAAAGTCGAACATACCAAAAAGTTACGATAAAATAAGGACATCGTTTTTTTGCAGAAGGATAGTATAGGACACAAGGAGTTCTGAAATCTCCATATACCTAATACTGATAAAATTCTACTCCACCTGGCTTAATCTGCATTTCCTCACAGAAAAACCTATAACTATTTAGGTTTTTCCCATTTCTGCTAATTAAAAAATACCGTCGTACTAAAGAATTTTATTGTTTGGCATTACACCATCCAGTTGAATTTTAATCCCCTTATTTTTGTTTTTTTCTAAATATGTTATTCAAATAAAACGTCAACTGTAGAGTTTTCATATCATTATAAAATTCAATAAATATCTTTTTTTGGCGATGAGCATAATATTACTTGGGAATAAAATATAAAAAGGAAAGTATTGGATTACATTTATATATAAACCATATTGGTGTCCTTGTTATTTCTTTACTTTTCAGACATCGATACTGTTACAACAAGAAATAAAATAATATATCCCCCTTTTCATTTTTGTGGTATAAATTTAGGGTTTTAGAAAAAAATGTAGTATGTCTCAAATGTTGTAAATGTATCTCTACCGATCTCTTGCCTTCGGCTCATTTTATGTTTCACGGTAATATTTACGACATTTACCAAACTTTTTTCTGCAAAAGTTGTGAAACTATCTTTATGGATCACGTAACCAAAATCGCGATATGCTATTCATCTGGAAGCATTTAAATAATTAAATGACAAGATCTGTCAGCTGTAACATTGTGGTGTAGGGTGGTGTTAAGGATAATTTGTTTTTAAACTACGTTTCTGAACTTTCAAAAACTGGTTTGGACAAAATTAAAATGTCACTAGCGACCACACCAAAAATAGGCGAATATGTGCCGGTATTCTCAAGTTTGTCTAGGATAGACTGGGATAGGAGTTTCAAATTATTTTCAAAAAACTGGAATTGCACAAAATAATTCTTGCGGAGAATATGTTTTCAAAAAACCGCTTTTTAACAAGAAATGTTTTTTCTAATTTTGACATATACCTATGTAACACTTTTTAAAACAGTTTTAAAACGTCTTACTTTTTATAACTAGTTACGAAAAGTAAAATATTTCCTAACTGGTGATAAAATATTAATTTCATAACTAGTTATGAAAAAATGAAACCCAAAAATGTTAGTATTTCTCTCTTGAGTTCTCGGGTACAACACAAGATACCGCATTTTGAGCTGCCTCTTCAATATTACTTGGAGTCTCTGACGTTTTCAATATTTTTGAAAGAAAAAATTTAATTTGTGACGCGACCCTTCTTTACAAATAAAACTTCAAAACGACATCATGACAACCCAGATAACTGTGTACTATATTCTATCCAATGTAATTTAAGAATGATAACAGAAAAAACAATTGAACAAGAACTTACCCTATCGGTCAGTTCCATATACAGTTTACATCCAGAACATTTGTTAGCAAATCTTTTTCCTGATAATCATGGAGGAATCAAATTTCTCTCTATCCATGTTGGCGACAGTGCATTAGAAAAGGACAAATTAAAAAAGAATATGTTCAAATTTTTATCGTATCTCCTTCGCTTACGGCAGTATTGCTGGTTATCTACTTCGAAAGATTAGTCATTGCAAAATTCTTTTTTTTTTCCTGATAAAACTCCCAACGGAATCCGATTTCTTTTTATCTTTGCTAGCAAAAGGGGCGTTAGTACAAGACAAATAAAAACGATGTTACCAATAAAAAAATATGTTTAAACATTTTAGAACAGCCGCCTTTGTTTGTGCAAGTATTTCTGGTTATCTACTTTGAAAGTTTTATCGGAATTGTCATAAAAAGTAAATTCCTAATCTGACTAAATACTTATGTACATTCTATGATTTTATAGCAAAAGACTTCGTGTTTTTACTGAACACAAACAGCATTTGCAGAAATTTTGTTTCTATTAAGCAAAAACAGATTCAGCATAACCACATTAACCGTATTTTATATTAAATTTTATACTACTTAAAATTGCTTCCTATCCCTCTAATACCTACTTCCTATAACCAATAATTAGCAATAGAAGGATTGGAGAAAAAGTTTTTAAATAAATAAAGAAAAATTGGAAGAATGAGTAGGTAAATACTTTTATTAAGATAGGAAATTTGTAATAATGTTAAAAACACATTCCCCGTTCTCCGATATATTATATAATGAAAATGAGTTTACAACCTACCTGCGGACAGTGATGTTTGTGAGAGTGAAAGACGCGATAAAAATTGTTTAATGGAATACACACAATTTTGGTGAAAGTCTAGGTTCCAGAAGGATGGATACACTTTGTACTGGCACTGTGACTTCAGCTTTAAACTGAAACCAAACGTTTCTAAGGGGCAATAATTCTCATTCCTTTTTCAATAACTAAAGAAATGTTCTGTGATGCCCTCTGTTCTCACCTTTATGTCGGGTCGGCGTCCCTGTTAATCATTCCCACAACTTGGCCATAACGCCTGGTCCAAGTAATGTAAAGAATAATAAATATGTAGGTACCAGTCGCAGATTTATAGAACACATAAATTTAAGCTGCTAACACTTTATATAAACTTCTTAGGTATATTTTTACTCTGCAAAACAACTTATGGGACACGCTTGAAATATTTACGTTTCTCATAAGCTAACTTTCTACCAGTTGTAAAAATTTTACGAGTATGAGAGAGGAAGAAGACGAGAGAGAAAAAAATGAGAGAAAAAGAGACATACATAATTGATCTCTCCGTTGTAAAATGGGTTTCTCTCATCACTCTCAATTTAAATTGGATAGAATAATTGGAATAAATAAATTTTCTTCAGCGAACTGATTTTGTAAAATTTTTCAAATACTTCTAAACTAAATCCAAAATGATCCTGAAAGATCATTGGAAAGGGCCCAACAGCTGCATCTTCTTCACCACTGTACACCAAGGGCCAACACCAGCCCCGGCTACGGCCTGGTCGCATTGTCTTGCTGTGCAATGTTTTAATATTGTACACAGCAATGCAATTTGTAAATAGTTATCTTAGGTGCATATGTAGTGGTGTAATGTGAAATTATTTTTATGAATAAAAAAGCTTTTAAAGGAGGCAGGATAGAATAATCATATAGGTAGGTATCTACTAGATAAATTTTCTAATTTTGACATATAAAGTGACACTTTTCACAGCTCATGACAGTTTTGAAACATCATGATCACGGTGATGAAATATTAATTTCACAACTAGTTATCGAAAAATGAAACACAAAAATATAAATATTTCGTATTTCTCTCTTGACTTCTCAGGTACAACAGACGATAGCGCGTTTTGAGTTGCCTCTTCAGCATCAGTTGGGGTCTCTGAATCGGATGTTTTCAATATCTTTAAAAGATTTTTTTTATTTGTGACGCGACAATTCTTTAGAAATAAAACTTCAAAACGACATCATGACAACCCAGACAACTGTCTGGATAAAATAAAAATTTCTTCGTCTGATGCCCACTTAGATATTTTGATATAATAATTGCAATTAATAATTTTATTTACATGTTTTGTCAAAATTATAATAAATCTTATATGAAACACATTAGGAAATAAAATTTTAACTCGTATAATTTTGAGGGATTTCGCTTCGCTCGTCCCTCAAACATCACACTCGTTAAATAAAGTAAAGCATTTCATAACTGGTTACAAAAATGGCTATTAAACAAATACATTTTCGTACATTCTTTTTTTGAAAAATATTTTCGAAAAGACAGTTTTCGAAAATTGAATTCAAAACTGTCTTAAATATGTTAATAACAAAAAGCCTGGGTTGTTTTGGATTTGGCTAGGTATACTTAAGTTTTCTTAGGATTCTTCTTTCTTTATTAATCAAATTATAAGTTTTCCCGGGCAGATAGAAGTATTTAGCCGAAACAAATCAATCAATTTCAAACTCAAAAAACATGAAATGTAATAAACTGACCAATCGTGTTTGTCATTATTCATAATGGCTGGGTATGATGTAGGGGAAATGTGTCTAAAATGAGATACTTGGATAAAAAGGGAAATTTAAATATTCAAGAATCTCTATTCTTTGTCAGATTAATTCATTAAATGCATATTAAAACCACTGACACGTAAAAACCGTTATATTTCGTGATCTTCCAAGAAAGTCAAACTAGCTGTCGACAACCCAGTGCATAATTCGATGTCGGCTTAATCGCAAAAAGCCTCCAGGGAATTTATCCTTTGGCCAATGGTTACAGTTTGTCAAGCGCTATCCTTGACTACATCATCTCACTACGTTATAGTATTTGAACCGTTAAATTATGTAGTCCGTTATGTGTTTAGGTATGTATATGCATACATTATTAATATCGATTGGTTTTAATTAACATTGTATATACAGGATGTTTGGAAAGAAGCGAACCATATTTTAGTTTAGGTTTAGATTAGATTCTTTCTTAAAACTGTCAGATCTTTACAACCGGTCCTTGCATAAAAATAGCTAGAAAATTTACTGATATGCATGCCTCCAAAACATAGTGCTTTCAGTGCATTACTGTGGGGGGTGACACCTCCAATATCCGCTTCGGGTGCCACCCACCCTTGCGGCATCAGCGACTCCTCGAAGCAGCGGAAATTTAAATTATGAATAACGTATACGGATAATAAGTGATGAGGTGATATCTGTTATACTAATCAGAATACACTGCCCAGTATAAATTATATATAAGTAACATAATTTAAATAAGTAGGTATAATCCATAACGTATGTCATTTTTTGATCAGGCATATCGTAGAGGGTCTTATTTCTTTGTGTCATCGTTCTTTGTCGCGAATTGGTCAAATATTTTAAGGGTCACGTAAAATGACAATTACAACTCTCTAGTGTAGTACCACAGGGATCTATATTGTTTCATAAATTTTGATAATATAACAGAAACAATCTGCTTCAACTTAGATTCGTCTTAAATCTAAGAATGAAGTCAAATATCGCCGCAAATGTACCTGCTTCCACAAGTAATAAGTAATTCAAAAGTTGACACCTCATTTGTCAATATTCCTACCACATTCCGCTGATAGCCATTTAGGCGACCTTCCGAGACCGCGAGATAATGCGAAGTCGATTTAAGCGTGACGTGATACTCGTTAAAATCAGACCGCCGCACAGTGTAGCGAAATCGAAAATTCGTGGACATTGGTACTTTACTTCGCTGTTTTGCAAAAATTGTGGCATATAAAAACATATATTGATGTACTACGTTATTACTGTACTAAATTTAGAACTACGTATTCCGGGCAAAATGTATGTATTATTTTTAAAGCGTTTGTTACATATACAAGTGTAGAGAAAATTTATTACTTTAAAATAGTATGAGAGTATATGCACGTTGAAAATACATTATTGTCGTGTTATGGATAATCCGCGCACATTTTAGTGGTTGCACCTGACTCTGCGGATAATAAATTGATTTCATGCTTTACAGATTAAAAAGTGGTTATTTAATTCGTGTGTTAGGGGATTTAAATATCGATTGAGTCTACTAAGACCCAAAGTTAAAGAGGGTAAATCTTTTATGAAAATTTAATAAGAAAAAATATGATAAAATTAAACTAGATGAAAATATAAAACCGTTTTGCATGAATTATAATAATAAGAGTTGCATTATGATGGTAGATTTCTTGACATTTAAATATATATTATGCAAAACGTTAGTGTTCATCGAAGACGACCTCAAATGGGTTAGTTGCACTCTTTTGTTTATTGGTTCTTAGAATTTATAGTCAAGTGAAAAATGATTTTTTTGGAATTTTTTTGGGTAGCGGGAAATGCCTTAAAAATTGAGTTAAACTTTGACGAGTTTTATCACATACCTAGACGAGTGATGTCATCGTTTCCCTGTATTTTGATTTGTTAGACTTTTGCAATATTGCCCAATCTTTCGTCCCTCGAGCTGGTATTCAACCAAAGATACAAAATTAATTTAATATAGAAACCTCTCTGCCTCAACATACATTGGCTTGAAAAAAGTATTCCTAGGAAATATTGATAATTAAAGAAAACAAGATGACAAGCATAGCTTTTTTGTACTAACCGTTTTAACTTTACATTTCGTATTTCAGCGCTAACATATTCTGCATTTCAAAGTAAATATTCATGTATTATGTGCATAGTAACCTTGGGCAAATTGACCAAATCAGCTTTTTCAAATCCTTCATCCATTTTCCACTGAATAAGCTATCACCAATGGTAAAAGCTCTTATATACGAACGAATACATTTTCTTTCAAAACCAGCGAATTCATAAAACAAACACAGAGTTTAAAAGGTTTGAGCATTTTGGGACATTATTGGTAGAAAAATGACAGTGTCAGCCCCCTCCTGCAACCTTGCAAGACATAGAAACGATAGTTGTTTAAATTTGGAATGATACTGATCAAAACCCAATAGCAAATTTAATTTCTATTATGTCTCGCTCATGTGCAACGTTTATTAGGAGTGGAAGCGGAAACACACGCTACCGATGTATATTTAAATTTTTTTGTGTAATTTGTGTTATAGTTGGTAATTATTGTTAGTTTAATAATGTTTTTAAAAAGTTGCTTCTTATGATAGTCTAATAAAAACATGCTGAGCTTTAAAAGTATCTAGTTATTTTATCAAACATAACTAAGTAAACCAAAAAACAAATTATTAAGAAAATATGAGGTTCAGGTTAAGTTCAATATTTTATCAATGCTAGAGTATTCCACAGAATGTTGCGAATTTTGGGAAAATCACGATATGTTTGTTACACCCGGTATACAATGATAGCTACCTTTTTAACAAAAATTACGAACACAGCCATAGTCTTAAAGAATGAGCCTATAATACGCAAAAAAATCTTTCAAATCGGATAATAGGTTTAGAAAAAATAACATCAAATTTATTGGAAATTTCTTGTGGTGCGTTAAAATTGCTGGTCAGTGTATATTTTTAAGGTCATAGTGCTGAGTATTTTATATAGGTATAGGCCGTATTTAATATTTAAAAAATGTTGATTGTAAAGCAGAAACAAGCTCGAGTAAACCGAAGGAAACCAGACCAAACTCAAGCAGGATTGCTCGGGTTTGCGTTTGCTCAGAGTATTTTCCTTTCTGCTTTTCATTAAAGTTTTCTGAACTAGCAGAGATAAAAATAAAAATGTGTTGTCCAAAAACTGCATTTTCGAAAAATGTGTTTTTGAAAAATTGTTTCTTTGAAAATTGTAGGGACTTTTAAAAATTTGTTTTTTAAAAAAATATATTTAGGATTTTTTTTTTCGGAAATTTGTTGTAAATCCTATGAGAAGAGTGTTTTTTGAGGTTATATAACGTGCCGTCAAGCCGTGCAAATGTAAAAAAATATAGTCAACACCTTCATTTATGATAAAAACTGTATACAGTAATAGTTACTTTTATTTTATTTGTATATTGTATTCTTTAAGAATATTTTGGTTTTTAAAATTTGATATTTCTCTGTAAAAAATTATTTTGCAGTGGAAAGTGTAGTAGTGGTAGTAATATTAAGCTTATTTTCTAGTTTTAAATTCTACACGGCTAAAAATAGCGGCTCCCTTTTTATTACATAATTAATATACCAAAAACCCGAGAAATACCAAGCTCATATTCATCCTTAATTGAAACACTAATAATTATGTTAGTAGTTTTAGCAGTATATTAAATCACGATAACAGTTTAGTGCGATATACAATGTGCACGCCTGAAACATTATTGTTTGTTCTAACACTGAAAACATACAACTCCTGTAAACTGTACATAAGCAAATGTATGAAAATTTAAGTGTATATAGTTGTAGTTTGAAACAATACACAAACGGTTTGTTTGTATAATTAGGATAGAAACGCAGCTACAAATCTGACATTTGATCGTTGTAAGTTATATAGAATATTTTCACTTATAATCTCCCAAGTGTTTGAATTATTGCCGGAAATTTTCGAGTACATGAATTTTTTGAAAATTATTCGTCGCACAGCGACGCCGACGAGGGTAATTTTCTTTAAAAAAAATCATGTTAGAGAAAAATTGCCTGCAGGTAATTTAAGCACGCGGGGGATTCGGTCAGAGAATTTCACAAGTCACAGTGGATATGTAGTTGCAGAATATCTACATAATATGCAGTGTTAAAAAATCTTTCCACCTATTTTAGTTGCAACAAACTACTCATCAGGGAGTTCATATATACCTACTGTAATGTTTCATATTTTGTTTTCGTCAGTAAAACGGGTGGAATCCTGTTTTTCCTATATTTTCAAATGTTACAACAGATTTGGTGAACCAGATTACCTATATACGTATAATAGATACATAATATCCTTTCCACCCTTTTTAGTTGCAAAAAATTACTGAAAGCTTTTTCAGACAACTCTATTTGTGTGTTATGAAATAAATTTTGTTTACTAAAAGGGTGGAAAGCTGTTTTTTTAATATAAACTGCTGGCCAATTCAAGCGGGACAAACTAAATTTTTGATAAAATTTAGAGTGGAATATTTTCGAAACGAAAAAAGATTTTGATTTAACTTTTTCAGTATGTAATTGAATAGTTCTTCTAGTTTTTATACTTCAAGGCACTATTGCTAGCAGTCGCTGCAACTCTATTTTACAGGGTGTTAAGTGAAACCCTGACTTTTTTGGAAAAGTTTTCCAGTTCCGAGAATCTAGGAAGAATTTTTTTTGAATTTTCTTTTCATACTAAAATGATCCATGGTCAAATACAAAAAAACAATTTCTCCGGATTTTCTCTATTTTCATTTGTTTTCCGTATACAGGGGTTAGTCGAAATTATCGACTTCTTCTTACAAAGGAACCCCTAATTTGGCCGTTTATTCACAAAAAGCGAAAGACCAAGTAAATTTGTAGTTTGAAGTAGTCCAGCTAACAAAATTAATACAAATTTTTGTACAGGGTGTAGCAAGTTTGGATCACGGGCTAGTAAATTATTATTTTTTAATTTCTACTACTTTTTCCTAAGTTAACTATTAATTATCACGTGCTACGTTAAAGGGTTAAAATTTGTTAGGTCCGATAACAGTACTGGATAGAAAGATCCTTTTTGCCCAAACGGGTTTTTCATTTTTTGTCTAGTCCCATTTTTAGTGATTAAACGGCTCGCATTTTGAACCTAACTTTTTGCAATTGCATCCATGAACGATTGAAGTGAGAGTGCTTTTTTGGTGGTACATAATGAATGTTTTATCCAACCAAAAAACATGTAGTGGCCAAACAGCTAATGATGCTTATTCGAAGAATTTTTTAGCATTATACAGGGTTGCAAAAAATATACCACCTATACTTTATATGGAAGTCATGTGATTTTCAAATTAATTGAATATAGTCCCAATTTTCTTGGAACTTTTTGCCGAAACTGTTTTTGAATTTTTTTGTCTGGTCCCATTTTTAGTGATACAAATGGCTTGCGTTTAAAACTTAACTTTTTGCGATTGCATTCATGAACTATTGAAGTGGACATCGTTTATTGGTTTAACCAACCAATAAAAAAGTGTCGTGGCCATAGAGCTAAAGATGCTTATTCGCTGCTTTTGTCCGCGTTTGCCCAAAACATATCACCTACATTTTATATGAAAATCATGTGATTTTAGAGTCCTTTAGGTATTCATAAAGTTCCTTTTTGCTATATTAATAATTATTAAAGAAAATGTCCTACTTATTATTAATAAAATCTAGTAACGATACAGATAAAAAGAATAATATTCATTCGGAACTTTTTCACATTATACAGGATTGTGCAGAAGTTACTACTTATAATAGAAGCCACGTGTTTCTCGATATCTTTGGATTTTCGTAAACTTCGATTATTCATTATAAAAGAAAAATATTTTACCACTGCTCTAAAAAGTCAGTACATGGCATTGAGAAATTTTAATTAATAAGAAGTGTCTTAAATTAATAGTCACGGAGTACATTTTTCTCGTCAAAAATTGGAGATGGATAGTGAATTCAACTGAACAAGTTATAAAATTCTGTATAGCGTAGTTTTTAGAAGGTATAGAAATTTCAGAAGATTTAATTACTTTTGAAAGTACTCGAAAAGATACGTAATTTTCAAATTTAGTAGTTATTTTTCCCGGCATTACTTTAGGAGATCCAAAATGTAAATTTTGGTTGTTACTTTTATAGGTAAACAGAAAACGTTTTAAATTATAGAACATTTTTTTTACTTGAAGGTATTATAAAAACTTGCAACTAACGAAAACAAAACAAATCTTAATACCTAGTAGGACCTCCCCTTACATTTATTATCTCTTGGCATCTTCGAGGCATGCTTATTACCAAATTATTGACAAATTCTTGCTGAATATTTTCCCACTCCTGAACAATGGCGTCTGCAAGTTGTTCTAGAGTCTGAGGAGGATCTTCCCTAGAACTTACCAATAATTTCAATTTAGACCAGACGTGTTCGATAATATTCATGTCTGGTGATTTTGCAGGCCAGACCATCCTGGTAATATTATTAGCTTCCAAAAACTCTTGCACAATGCGTGCTCTATGAGGTCTGGCGTTATCGTCAATTAGCACAAAATCGTTCCCAAAATTGTTTGCAAATGGTAGAACGATATTGCTTAAAATTTCGTCCCTATATACCTGACCGTTAATGGGCTCCAATGTTAAAAAAAGTTCCGTTTTGCCATTAAACATTACACCACCCCAAACAGTAACGCCTCCACCACCAAAAGGTTCCTGAGGAGCCATATTCTCCTCCATATACCGTTCGCCACGTTCACGCCAAACTAATATTCTGCCGTCCGAGTGAATTAAATTAAATCTTGACTCGTCTACAAACATGCAGTTTTCCCAGTTATCTAATGGCCAATTGCGATGTTCATATGCCCACTGGAGACGTCTTCGCCTATGCTGTGGTAGAAGTCGCACACATTTAGCACGTCGCCGAGCTCTAAAATTAAAATTTTGGCTTAAAAATCTGTAGTATAGGTGTAGGGAATGAACCAATAAATAAGCCAACAGTAGCTTTTATTATACTAAAATGCAAAATTAGGTCAATTTTCATAACGTTAGTTCTAGGGAAGAACTAAGGAACATTACGCTGCAAGCACAAATAATGTGTTTAGGGTCGCCTATCAAAACTTTAATTTATGAACAACTTAGTTCAAGTTTACATTTATAATATCGGTGCGCAAAATCCAAGATTCACGCCTCAGCTGACGTCGATATTATAATAGCCGACTTACTAAAATGAAACACTAAAAATATTGGTACAAAAAATAAGATCTCATTTGAAGTAACTCACCTTAAGTTATTATTGTTTAAAGTTCTTCTAATGGTCCTATTGCTCACACGAATGTGTGTTCTTGCTCTGAACTCCTGGTTAATTTTCTCTGATGAAATTTTTCGCCTTCGACGAGCCTCTCTAACCAACCATCTTTCATCTGCAATGCCGACTTTCTTTTGGCGACCTCCCCCATAACGATAGTTTGCACTTCCCGTTTCGTGGAAGCGTTGACGCAGTCGAGATATTGTACTTCGCCCAACCCCGTACATATCCGCAATAATACTAATTTTTACCCCATCTTGTAGTAAACGCAAACAATTAGCTTGTTCTTTTGCACTTAATCGAGCCATTATAAAGGATAATAACGCACCAATTCAAAGAAGAATACTTTGTTGCCTTGGTAACTGTCAATAGCAAAGAAAATGTTTTATTTTTTGGCCTACTAGATCTTTTGACTAAGAAATAGAAACGCCGCTAAATTAACAGAAATCCACCTGCAAAGTATAGGTGGTATATTTTTTGCAACCCTGTATAATGCTAAAAAATTCTTCGAATAAGCATCATTAGCTGTTTGGTCACTACATGTTTTTTGGTTGGATAAAACATTCATTATGTACCACCAAAAAAGCACTCTCACTTCAATCGTTCATGGATGCAATTGCAAAAAGTTAGGTTCAAAATGCGAGCCGTTTAATCACTAAAAATGGGACTAGACAAAAAATGAAAAACCCGTTTGGGCAAAAAGGATCTTTCTATCCAGTACTGTTATCGGACCTAACAAATTTTAACCCTTTAACGTAGCACGTGATAATTAATAGTTAACTTAGGAAAAAGTAGTAGAAATTAAAAAATAATAATTTACTAGCCCGTGATCCAAACTTGCTACACCCTGTACAAAAATTTGTATTAATTTTGTTAGCTGGACTACTTCAAACTACAAATTTACTTGGTCTTTCGCTTTTTGTGAATAAACGGCCAAATTAGGGGTTCCTTTGTAAGAAGAAGTCGATAATTTCGACTAACCCCTGTATACGGAAAACAAATGAAAATAGAGAAAATCCGGAGAAATTGTTTTTTTGTATTTGACCATGGATCATTTTAGTATGAAAAGAAAATTCAAAAAAAATTCTTCCTAGATTCTCGGAACTGGAAAACTTTTCCAAAAAAGTCAGGGTTTCACTTAACACCCTGTAAAATAGAGTTGCAGCGACTGCTAGCAATAGTGCCTTGAAGTATAAAAACTAGAAGAACTATTCAATTACATACTGAAAAAGTTAAATCAAAATCTTTTTTCGTTTCGAAAATATTCCACTCTAAATTTTATCAAAAATTTAGTTTGTCCCGCTTGAATTGGCCAGCAGTTTATTTTGATGATTTATACACATGGTATAGCTAAGATCCAGCACATTATAGCTTAAAAAACGTCATTAGTCATTTATCATTATTTCATTGACAGTTTAACCAGTTTAAGCTCAATATTTCTATTTTTGAAGTTGTTTTCGAGGTTTTTAAAGAATAAGTGGAAGGCTAAGGCTCTAGTTTAAACCCTACCTCCACTTACTGACTTACTGTAATATATTTCCGTTAGGTAACTGGTTCACTGTCATCCAAATGCGCGATCTCCTGCAGCCGCGACTTTTGTCAGTAAAAGACGTCAATTTCACTAAACAATTTTGTATATTGTTGTTATTATTATTACTTGTAAATATGGGTGTTTTCTACACTATTGGTTCTGACACTAGTACTTGACATATTCGTCATTTTCTGGTGTTACGAGATGTTACTACTTTTTACAGGACCATGCCTAAGAGAAATACTGGGACTTTTCTCACACTGGTACACCTAATTTGTGTCACTTAACGAGATTTACAGGACTATGCCTAAGAGAAATACTGGGACTTTTAGTCTGCTAGACCTTTGGTCTACGAGACCTTCGCGATTCTGTCGCGTCAAGGGACGCGACAGAATCGTCTTACTCAGTGGTAGTAGTTGAAGTGATGCTATTCCCTCGCCGGGTACTAAGTTAAACTGAAATGGACCACCCTTTCGGAGACTAGGTGTGGCCGGACTTGGCCAATTAGCGTCGTTCTCGCGATGACGTTGACGAATCATATTTAAGCAGTTTGCAAAGGGGTTGATATTTGTTGTCGTAGTCACCGGCCATCTTTGCATTTCCCAGAAACTGTACCGGTAGAAAGTCACAGTAATAAAACTAAGAGATAAAATCTTCAAAGGGAACTAAGCCTTTGACGGTCGCCGACAACATGCCGGTGCTTTAGAAGAACTAAATTAAAGGAAAGATTTTCTTTTGATATTTTAGCTGAAGTACTCTTTGTGTTTTGCCGATGACTGCGTATTTTTATGCAAGTTAAATTTACAAGAGAGACAAGTTTGAGCTTATTTTATTTAAAAGGGATTTTATACCTGTTTAGTTATTAATATTTATTTGGAAATAAAAATAGAGATATAGAAATGGAATGAACGGTTGGGTTTCCCCAACAATAAGATTATAGAAAATGAAAAAAAAACGGAATATATATTACGCGCATATTGCGAAGAACTTTGTGAAGTTAAAAAACTCCACAGAAAATTGAAATACTTATCATACCTAATTAAGAAGTGTACCTACTATGGAGGAAACCAAAATAATAAATTATTCAGCGTAGTACAAAGAAAGCTGTAGGAAGTTTCAACCAAGTTTACATGAAATTGAAAAGATAAGTTAAATAAAATTCTTTGAAAATATTATATTTATGTAGTCAAGCATAGACATTCAATTAATATAAATTCTTCACCGATGTATTCACCATTGAAGCGCGAGGAATTTTCCAAAGATTTTGAAACACATTTGAAATATTTAGTTAATGATTATTAAACATGATATAAAATGTTGTTTTACAAGCCCAATGATTTTTTAAAATAATTTTCTCGTTTATTATGAACACTAAAATTCCATTTTTATATAAAAGCAAAATGTCAAATATGATCATTTGTCAATAATTTGACAGAAAAATTTCCACTTATTAATTTCGCCTAGGGTACCCTAGAGGATGAAAAGTTCCGGAAAAATTTTGGGTTGCCATGATAACGAAACCAAAAACACACTTCTGATTGGCTAAAAAAGTGACATTTCATGTTTATTTTCGCCGAATCTATTAAGACTATGACAGTGGGGTGGTTTTAGTAATAAATATTGCAGACTTTTGCGTCACATTAGCGCTGATACCTACGTCAGCACATTCGCTGCCATCACTGGGCCAGTAGTCCAGTACACTCAGCGTGTTCTTACACAAGCAAAAAAACTTTTCCATATTGAGTATCTTTTCTTCTCGGGTTTGTATCTCTACTTATGCATCTACTTACTTTGCGTGAATAAATAATTCATTATACATCAATGGAGAGAAATGCTTGATTTTTCCTGAAGTACAGCACTGAAGGAAAAATAGCATTCCCTCCCGAGGTGTATATATATTTTTTTTGCGGCCCATGTGTGTAGGTTTAAAACGAACAACCGAATTTCATTAATATTTATTTACCGAAGCAGCAAATGCTGTGGCAGTCAATTTACTACCAGAAAAATCAAGGAAGTTATACGAAGCAGCATATCAAACTTTTAAAAAGTAGTGCTCAGAAAAGCATATGGTAAATTTTACTGAAAATTAGATGCTGGTATACTTTAGTGTAAATGCTAAAAAGTTTAGATGTTCTACCCTATGGACTCAGTATTCGATGGTTAAATGTTGTATGGTACTTTACGACAATCTTGACATTAGTAAATATATAAAATTAGTATCATTTCTAACTAGTGACAACTCCCTAAGAAATGTTTTCAAAAATTATTCACCTATGGAATAATTTTCTTTTTCTATCATGATTTTGACATCAGAGAAATAGATTTCTATTGCCGATCGTGAAAAGAAATTATGGAACACTGTTTTGGCTTTTGAAAAAAGCTAAAATCAATAACAGGTAAAAGTTTCTTATCAATGTTTGGCCAGAAATGAAGTTTTATTTTTGCCAAAAAAGATTTCCGTATCCATCGCGTATAAATTTTACGGAAGTCATAAATTTTCCTAATCTATATGCTAATAAATTTTTTAAATACAGCATAAGCCGTATCTCCCACAGATTTGAATTCCATCAATTTTGTTTTAAAATATGGAACACGGTAAACCCATCAGATACTTCGCAAATCCGGAAATGAATAGACCCGATAAGCGGCACACCTTCGCTACTACGCGAAATTCATATTTCACTTAACTGATTTTTCCAATATCCGTTCGATTTTTATTTATGGTATTTATGAGGGTCTGCACTTGTAACCACTTTGTTATTCAGGAAACATCAATGACATTTAAAGTTAAAGATAGGACTCTTTCTACTTATTTTATCCCGAAATGAAAGAAATATACATGGTGAGTTTGCAAGGTGATATCTCATAAACGGTTTAAAATATTTTCATAAAACTTTTGTGAGACTAGGGCAATCGAGGGGCATATTTAAACATATTTTGCCATTTACTCCCTCTCTCTATTTTAAGGCGTGAGAGGTAACGTTGACATTTTAAACGGGATGATTTACTTTTGTTTATAAAATTCGAATCTACGTGAAAAACTACTTATTGTACAATTTTTTTTATTTGCTTTTTCGGTTACGGAATTATGATTTATTTGGTTATAAAATAAAAAAATATTTACCATTTAATTTCAACTAATTTGTCGTCTGTCATGCTTGAGAAGCTATTCGAAATGTCCTCCTCAACTTCCAAACACTTTCTCACTTTTTTTCTAAATGAATTTTGTACCCGCTGTAACATTTCAGGTGTAACTGATAAGAAGGCAGAGCGGATTCGGTCTTTCGTATCATTTAAAGATATAGGTGCAGTCTCCATTACTTTGTCCTTCATAAAACCTCAAGGGGGGTCAAATCCGGGGACCTAGCAGGCCAGTTGACCAGACCAGCTCGTTTAATCCACCTATTTTCAAAAATTTCATTCAAATGATCACGGGCCTGCATTGCATAATGGGGCGGAGCTCCATCCTATTGAAACCACATGTCAGGATTTATGTTTGGCTTAATAATTGAGATAACTAGTTTCTTAAAAAATCGTGTACATTTCTCCATTTAAATGCCCTTCAAAGAAATGCGGGCCAATAACTCTATCCCCGATTATACCACACCAGACATTAATTGACCAGGGATGTTGATTTGGCAGAGTTCTCATCCAGTGCGGATTTTCCGACGCTCACTACTGCATATTGCATCTATTAGCCAAACAAGAAAAAAAGGAATTTAATTTCTACTAATTAGGGGATAACTTAAAATCCTACCTGCCTGCAATTATGTAAAGTAACTTTTTCAGAAAAAAATAACATTCATTAGGAACCTGTTATTTCCTTGCGTTTGTCTTGTGACCCAATTGCAAAATGTAACGCGATTTTCAAGGTCTGGTCCATATAGCTCTTGGTGGAGTGCATTGTAGAATGGATGAAAATTGTACAACAGTAATATGGTCACAACTTATTTTTGACTCATTCCAGCATCTTTAGCAAGCCGTCTGGTACATATATGCGGGTCAACAGCTACCGCTCCTAAAACGCCAATTGCCTTATATTCGTCCATTTTAGTTCGCTTCCGTATTCGTGGTTTCGTTTTGAGACTGCCAGTGTACGATCCATAAATAAATGACAGACAGTACGTATTACGTCACCAAAGATCTACAGCTGATCTTCTTCGCTTCGTCACACATAACTGGAACAAGTCTCTCGAATTTCATGGCGAATCTCAGATTGTTGCTCTTGATATTTGCAAGGCCTTTGACCAAGTGTGGCATGCCGCACTCTTCAACAAAGTACCTTTTTACGGTCGTCTTCTCAAACTATGTACCTGGATCGGTAGCTTCCTCTCTAGTCGGCACATATCTGTCGTGGTGGACGGTCACTCATCTAACTTCCACCCTATCAATGCTGGCGTACCCCAAGGTTGTCCTGTCCCTATTTCTTCTTCACATTAATGACCTGCTCTCTTCAATTACCAATCCCATCCACAGTTATTCCGACGATAGTACTCTTCACCCAACCCAACCAGATCTATGCACCTATTCCTCTCCCAAGATCTTAAATTAATCTTAGACTGGGATGCCAAGAACCTTGTTCAATTCAACGCCTCCAAAACTCAGTCTTGCTCCCTGTCACCTAAAAATTCCGGCAACACTTGAATCCACATGAATCCACATGAATGGCCAATCCGTACAGATCAATGAAACATTCGATCTTATTGGCATTGCGTGCTTTCGAACATGGTCTCAGCTAGCACAAACACATTCTTTTAATAGCCACATCAGCAGCTAAAAAGCTTGGTTTTCTCTGTCGAGCCAGAAAATACTTCTCTCCTTCCAATTTACACACTTTCTATGTTTCCCAAATAAGACTTAACCTAGAGTACTGTTCCCACATCTGGGGAGCGGCGTCATCTTCGACACTTAACATCCTTATATTCTTAATATCCTTATATCCAAACGAAAGCCATTCGACTCGTTACAGACCCAGTCCTCACAAGAAAAGTCCCTTCTCTAGCTCATCGCCGCGCTGTTGGGGATTTATCCCTTCTCAACCGATATTTCTACGGATTTTGCTCTAAGGAACTCGCTGCTATGACTGCTTGACTGTTCCTAACAGAACAACAAGAGCCGCATTGCGTATGCATCCCTTTACTGTCCATCTACAAAAACCTAGAACATCCCACTTCTCTCGCTCAATTATACCTAGAGTCTCCAAATTATGGAACAAATTGCCTGTAGATGTTTTCCCTTCCCCTCTCTACCTCTAATCCTTAAAATTCCGTTTCAATAAACTACATTTCCTCTTCAGACGCCCACGGTACGTTAGTACTTAGCCTACGCGGGCTGTCTCACATAAAAAAACTTGAAATGTAATATTCCACAGTCAGCTAACGATGAAAACTAAAATTGTTTACAGTCGATTATAGCTTACATTACCGATCAAATATGTTAGTCAGCATGCAGTTCTGTAATGTCTGTCAATAAGTGATTTGCACGCGAACTCCAAACTTATTTACTATTGATTATCGCGTCGACGTAATATTATTATCGAAACATGATTAAAATTTGGAACACGACACTGCAGTCAATGTTGCTATTAACGGGAAATTAATGAAGCTCGACGATGCGTTTATGCTGAGTATTAAACAAATAATCTTTATCAAAGGTCTTATTAACATCTCAATCCATATGATGACGGTGTTAATACATTGGTTGCTATTCCAAAAGTTGTTTTAGGTTAATATAATGTTAAACCAAAAGATGTCGCAAACGTTTAGTCTTTCGCTGTAGAGAGAATTAGGAAGTTTCCTATGTCAGAAATATCGAGTAACTTCAACATCATTTAATAGTCTTTCACTTAACTTGTCAAACAAAAAAAAATTATCTCGATATCTTTAAAATTGACGAACTTATTCAATTTCTTATATAATAACTTCGCGCGGCTTTTATCGGCCGTGACGTCAAAATGCACGGAGTCTGTCGCCCCATGGTCGCCGGGCTAGCGGCCCGCTGGCTGCTGCTTTCGCGTGTTTACTTTCATGCATTGGATCCTGTCCGGTAAGAATAACACTAAAGATTAAACGGGCGCCTATCCCGCTGTTGACGGCGTGGTGTATTTTGACGTCATCGAGCCTCAGCCAACGTGAGCGTAGCATCTCAGACTTTGAAGGACGATAACTTTTTTATTTCTACAGATAATTAAAAACAAAAAATACATATGTTTTTTACATTTTTAGGACTATTTATTAAGAGAACATGAAAAAAATGGAAACTTCCTAATTAAGGTATGTTCGTGATAATTTCAATTATTCTTTTTGATATTCCGTGAAATATATTGTTTATGGAAAGTTTTCTTATTAATAGCCCGTAGAAATCATAGGACTTATGATATTTTTTTGTGAAAAGATTGCATTAAGAAAAAACAAAACGATATGGTATTTTCCTGATAGATAATTTTATTTCGCGACGTACGATAAATTAAACAAACTTATATTTAAAACAAGTGAAATTAATCTATTATCAAGCATAAACCTTTCTTTGTTTGTAAATAGATCTATTTTGTTCTTATTTGCGAAACAGGTCTTTCAATGAATAACAAACCAGAACTAAACTAAACTTAAATATATAGGTAATAAAATAAACTTATTTTTTGACCAACTAGGGGGTTTCTGGTTTTCAAATATTCTGTCATCATAAAAAATGTTTGCAATTTATGTATACCTATTAAGGTGTACATAAATCAAACCCAAACATAAAAATTAAGTTGTGCCAATATTTTGTATAACCAAAATTACAAGTTGAGAAGAATTTTTTTTATTTCAGTACAATGACACAAAACATAGTTGTCCCCGAGGGCATGTAGGGGATAGAACTGCCCTATGTAAGCAAATAACCACAAAATACTTTTTTCTAAAATGTAACACCAACAACTAATTTTCCCCCTACGTAGCACGACTATGGGTCCAGTTGTTTACTTATATTTATTTGCTAATGCAAAAAACCAAATTCCCTTCCGTAGAAATTTTGCTACATAGAAATTTTCATGGTGCCATAAAACCACAGCAAAATAAGAACTATAAATTTAAATTCAAATATATCAGCAAACAACACTTTCCCAGACAGTTAATTTGCACGTTAAGTTCACTCAAATATGTTTACCTCTGTACAGCAACAACTTTCAAAAATAAAATCATTTGGAAACCAACCAAGTCGCAGAAATATTAAAATTAGTCGTAATTTTTTAATGGCGACATTAGCAACTACAGGAAAGGAACTTGTCAGAACCTAACTAATCAGAAGATCTAAATTTAAACCAGTACCAAGTACTAAATCTTTTTGGTGAACCTCGGGAATCGTATTTTCATTTTACTTAAAAGTTTGAATCATATTTAACCAAAAAATATCAAATACAATATTTTCACATATTTCCATTGTTGAATGCCGACTGTTACAAATTCCCTGTTTTTATTTACATTTAAAAACATTGGCCAAAGGAAAACATTACATGTGTTTTAACAACTGCGCTTTTCGTTACTAAAATAAACAATGTTTTTTATCAAAACAAATGCTGGGGCCCGCACACATTTGGTAATAATATATGGATTTTGCGGCCACTATTTGTTTTAAAATTTGCTTGTAAATCATAACTTTATTGAGATAGGATTTAGTCTTTGGTTTAATATAAAATATAAAATCCACAAAATGTTATCAAAACATTTACAGCCAGATTCTTCAGCGCTGGTCCGGTCTAATTTGACAACCAAAAGTTTTAAACTGACAAGAAAAGCTTTTAAACTAATTTTTCCTTGTAGTCACTGTATTATAACGGCCTCTAAGTTCAACTTTCATATGCGTGCGATAATAATGTCTATGTCTAGTTATAGTATTCTGTAGTTACTATTTTTAGCCTCTTACAAAGACAGCCAAAGATATCCTAGACAACAGAAGCTTAAATATCCTTTTGTATCCTAGACGAGATTAACTTAATTTCTTCACTAAGTCCCGCGAAAATATCACTAAACTTTTAAAGACCCCGACATGTGGTTATTGCTTTCGAAATACGTAAATAAACTAGTTACTTGGTTTTATTGTCAGGTATACGATCCACTGGAGTCCGTATTTATGACTCATAAACGTCAAACCGTGTATTATTAATTTCAGTAAAAGAACCACAAAATTTTATAGCATAATAATTAAATTTGGACCTCAAAAAGTAATATATTAGGGACTATAAAAGTTGGTTATATATAATTTATAGATATGTGGAAATATCTTTATTACTTACATTTTATTATATTCAACTTAAATGAAGAATGATTTTGATACCTTAGTGTAAATAACTTAAATTTTTTGGTTGTTTGATTGTACGTTTTACTGTTGTTGTATTTAATTGTATATCTTCTCCTTCAATCTGTATTTCAGTTTGTGTTTGTTGATTATAGTTAGTTTTGTGTTCAGTAAGTAGGGTTTTATAATGCTGAACCCATTCATATGTAGGTAATTATGGCTAATAATGATTCGTTTTACTAATAAACCCAACTTGTAAGTGTTTTTAAATAAAATGTATACCAGTTTACAAGCCAACCTACATCCAAATATGTTCATAATATATTTGTGTGAGATGCAAACTGAATAGTAACAAAACAGAAACGAAACAACTTGTTTCGCAACATGTCTCAGTAAGTGCTTTTGACTGTAACATCTAAGGCAGTGAGACCGCATCACCAACTTTTAGCGGCCATAATTTATCCAATAAGAGGTTCTCTAGCGAGCGGGCCCGTTTTCTTAGGATATATTGAATTGTTCCTGTAGTGCGGAATGCCAGGAAATGCCGAAAGTAACTGAAGCATGTTCGTTTGCGCTAAAGTAACCGTAATAACTTGAGTCAAACTAAATCTTGAACGAAAATAGAAATGCCAACAACATAAGGGTCAGTAAGTTAAATAATGGCTTTAAATGGTATTTTTAAAAATTTGCTTCTAATATATTTGGTATTGCCACTTGTCAACAAGATATTAACTTTTGTTTATGCATGACACGATTTATCTAATTTCGCTTAAATATTAAAAAACTCATGTCCAGATTCACTAAGAAAGTTTCAGATTTAGTACTGGTTTAAATTAAGATCTTATAGTTGATCAGTTATGTTTTGACAGGTTTTTGTCCTGTCCTTGTCATTAAAAACGTATGAATTAATGTAATATTTCAGCGATTTACTTGGTTTCCAAATGATTTTCATCTTGGAACGAGTTGCTGTAATGGATTTAGTTCTATTATTGTTGAAAGTACGTTCTAAAATTGTCCTTTTCCTGATAAATTTGCGAAAAAGCTCAGAAATAAGTTCATAGAATAAAACTTAGTTGTATTATTCTTACACTTGTCAGTTTAAAACTTTTGATTGTCAAATTAGACCGGACTAGCATTGGAGAATCTGGCTGTCAATGTTTTGAATGACAACTTATTAGCAATGGCAGGACCAAAACTTGTCAAATCCTAACTGATCAATTAGAATATCTTAATTTAAACCAGTCCTAAATCTTAAACCTTTTTGTATCTTATTATGAGTTTTGGTTTTGTTTTATGGATTTAAAATAATCTCCTACACAAAATGACGTT
Organism: Philopedon plagiatum; assembly: GCA_963971165.1. Taxonomy (NCBI): domain Eukaryota; kingdom Metazoa; phylum Arthropoda; class Insecta; order Coleoptera; family Curculionidae; genus Philopedon; species Philopedon plagiatum. The sequence goes on along the minus strand of OZ020192.1, from coordinate 109,349,625 downwards.
TCGGCATGTTTTTATTATTTGTTGATAATAGATATCGTCAATTGTTGGTAGAGCTTTTAAAATTCTTGAGGTCTGTCATTTGGTATTGTCATATACCTTACATTTTACACCACAAAATATAGTCAATATTTATACATTGGATCGAAATCATAGCTAAAATTTGGTTTATAATACAATATAGAAAATTGTGTAAAATAACTGGTACTTATCTTAACAGTGTTATTTTAGATTTTCATATTATTTTCGAAAACCTTTCTACAGTCGTTCATTCGTGTCAATTATGATTTTCACAATTTACTTTATACCACGCTACTCTTTAAGACGCGTTCTAAAAAATCTTTTTATATATAGTTGATTTCAAATGGCTTTGACAATTTGGTTTTTATACCAAAATAATTATTACATATTTCTTTTATACAAAATTTCTACTATATGTGTTATTTTATACTGTTTATTAGATATAATATTATTTTTAAAAACTCGCTGGGTAATTTCTTATTATTTTTATAAAATTTCACAATAAAGCTACGAAAGAGACGCATAAATGAGAAGCGGAAGTATTCGACTTCTCAATCAAGCTTTCTTTTCCGCCACCGTTAAAAATTAAGTTAATTATGCAAATTTCTGAGTGCTTAATTAACTTTAAAAGAAAATTTCAAATATAATTTTATTTTAAAATTTCACGTGCCCGGGGGTTTTCTAATAAAGTATATAGTGTTAAAATTAGGAACAATATATTTTTACCCACACAATTTAAATTTTAGTATAGGTATGGCTTCAGTAACGTTGGTTAGTTGTTGGTTACTTTTTATTAGAAATATTTGATTTTTTTTTTTTTTTTTTTTTTTTCTCCTTGGGCTCCGTCCGAGACCGGAAGCACTGCGGCCACTAGAGGCCTATTGTGCCTACCCAATAACTTTTGTTACACCCACTCTGTTATCCCAGTTTCCTGCACAAGCCTGTACAGGTCCACAAGGGAGCGGGTGATCAATTCCTCCGGTTCTAACTTTGGTTGCCCGAACAGTTGGTGGCGCTTGCGATCTAGTGACTCGCAATTATATATAATGTGCTGAACTGTTTCCCTGTCCCTACCGCATAGTCTGCAGCTAAGGTCTCCCTGGTACAGTTTCATTTTGTTGAGAAGGTCCTTTACAGCCATATGTCCTGTTAGTACCCCTACGATTGTCCTCAACTGGATCCTGCTCAGATTTAGCAGTTGCCTGGTGAGTCTAGGATTGGGATTTCCTATAGCGGCCTTGCTGTGGTTCAGTCCCTGTACTCCGTTCCAGTGGACTTTGTGTTGTTGTTTGATCCATCTGTTTACCGCCTCTCGTGCCGTGCACTTTGGCACCCCGAGAGATGGTTCTGGGCCAATGTATGGTGTAGCCGATCCCTGTCTAGCAAGTTCGTCGGCTTTTTCGTTACCAGTGATGCCCTTGTGTCCCGGTACCCACATGAGCTTCACTGAGTTTCTGGCAGCTAGCGCGCCAAGATCGTTTATGCACTCCCATACCAGTCCCGAAGTGACTCTGTGGCATGAGAGTGCCCTCAAAGCGGCCTGACTGTCTGAACAGATATAGATCCGCTTATTTGAATAAGCCCTCCTATTGTTTTCCAGCGCACATTGTAAGATGGCGTAGGTTTCTGCTTGGAATACCGTGGGGTACTTCCCCAAGGAAAAGGACATGTCCCTCCTTGGTCCGACCCCATGTACTCCTGCTCCGGTTCCCGCTTCGGTTTTTGATCCGTCGGTGTACCATATGATTGCCCCCGGAGGAAACTCTGGGTTTGTCGAAGTCCATTCCCTGCGATCCGCTATTACTACCTCGTAGGGGATGTTGTATTGGAATTTTGGAGTCATGTAGTCCGATCTCATTTCTAAATCGGGCCCTCCAATCTTCTCTCTTATGAGTTCATGTCCCGCCCTTTTCCGTAATGAAGAGGGCAGAGTGTTTTGCAGTCGATAGAGACCCATCCTCGCCTCTCCCTGGATGACCAGGTGCAAGGGAGGAAGGTCTAGGAGATTCTCCATCGCTGAGGTAGGGGTCGATCTCATTGCCCCTGTAATGCCCAGACAGGCTAGTCTTTGCAGACTGCTGAGCCTGAGCATTATTGTTTTCTGCGTTGCCTTGGTCCCCCAGACCAAGGCTGCATAAGTTATTGCGGGTTTCACCACTCTGGTGTACAGCCAGTGCACCATCTTTGGTGAGAGACCCCATGTTTTCCCATACGTTCGTCTGACCACCGCAAGGGTGATTTCCGCTTTTCGTATGGTTTTATCCACATGCTTGTTCCAGGTAAGTTTTGAGTCCAGTGTTACCCCCAAATACTTTACCTCTTCCTGCAGTGGAATTGTGACTCCTCGCAGGGTTAGAGGACCGAGCCCCTCCTTTTTCCTGCGGTTAGTGAACGGGACGATGACAGTCTTGTTTGGGCTTACATTAAGTCCTTCCTGTCCTACCCATTTTTCCACTACGGCGAGGGCGCTCCTCATGCAGTCCCTCACGGTTGTGTTGAATTTTCCTTGAGTCGTTATGACCAGGTCGTCTGCGTAGCCCAGGATCGAATAACCCCTTTGGCTTAGTTCTTTTAGAAGCCCGTCCATTACCAGGTTCCAGAGGAGGGGAGAAAGAACCCCCCCCTGAGGGCATCCCCCTGCCACCCGGGCTGCCAAAGTTTCACCGAGTAGATCTGTATAAATTACCCGGCTTTTAAGCATGCTTTCTACCCATCTGCAGCAGGTCTCATCTAGCCCGATGCCCCTGATTGCTCTGGATATAGATGTGAAGGATGTGTTGTCAAACGCTCCTTCAATGTCCAGAAATGCTCCGAGAAGCACTTCTCCGTTACCTATCGCGTTCTCCACTCTGCTAACTAGCTGGTGGAGTGCTGATTCGGTCGACCTTCCTGTTCTGTAGGCATGCTGGTCTTGATGAAATGGTCCGTCCCCCATTATAGCATCCCTTATATGCCTATCTAACAGTTTTTCTAGTGTTTTTACAACAAAGGACATTAGACTGATGGGTCTGAATGCCTTGGCGACCGAGTAGTTGGGACGTCCATGTTTCGGTATGAATACCACTTTGGTCAGTCTCCAGATCCTCGGTATGTGACCTAGGGCCAGACTGGCCCTTAGTATGTGACAAAGCTTGCTGACAAGCAGGTCTGATCCCTGCTGTAGCAACGCTGGACAAACTCCGTCTGGACCCGGAGATTTGTAGGGTTCAAATGAGTTTATAGCCCATTTTATTTTTTCAGGGGATATCACCTTCTTAGCAGCCTGCCAGTTGTCCCTATGAGCTCTGTTAGGAGCTTCATTAGGTCCTCCAAATCTCCAGGCTTCAGGTGTTTCCTTTATGATTTTGGACCCAGGGAAGTGAACCCGAAACAGTTCGGTCATTGTTTCCTTCCCCGTTAATGTTTGCTCTCCATTCTCAGTGACAAGAGAGTTGATTGCAGGCTGAGTGTCCTTTGACAGTATCTTTGCGAGTCTGGCACATTCTGGAGTGCTTTCAATAGCCTCGCAGTGCCTTCTCCAGGATGCTCTCTTGGCCTTTCTCAGCGCTATGTTGTATTCAGTAAGGGTAGCCCTATACGCTTCCCAGTTGCCTGATCGTTTTGCCTGATTCCAGTTCTTTCTTACTTGTCCTCTTTTGGCCTCCAGGTCTGGTCCCCACCAGGGGACCTTCCGGGAGGAATTTGATGTAGTTTGAGGACAATTTGCTTCGAATGCCGAAATGGCCGCGTCCGTCAATTGATCCGCTACCAGTTCGAGGTCCGTCACGTTATTTATTACCTCTTTAAGCCCCTCCAGGTTACGTTCTAGGTCTACCCGATAGTTGCCCCAGTTCGTTCTGCGAGGGTCGCGATAAGAGTTAGATTCCCGTTTTATACACGTTATTTCGAACCGTATATGTCTGTGGTCCGAGCAACTCTCTTCCTCAGACACATGCCAGTTTTTAATATAATTGCCGACGTAAGCCGTTGATATAGTTATATCTAAAACCTCCTGCCTTTGCCCCGTTACAAAAGTCGGATTATTACCTCTATTCATAATGTCTAAGTTATTTGCCATTAGGAATTGAAAGATGTGCTCACCTCTTTGATTGGTGTTAGTGCTGCCCCAGATGCTGTGGTGTGCGTTTGCATCACACCCGATGATCAGCTGCGATCCACTTCCTCCGCAGTCTCTCACCAGTTCCTCCACAGCGCTGGGTGGTGGCGCTTCCGGGTCATCGTATGGGAAATAAGCCGATCCAATAGTGATATTCTTCGGCCCACCTCCCTCCGTGGTTGCTAGTCTTACTGCCACGAGATCCCTGAGACAGAACTTAGCCAGTGGCAGCATCCTTATATTCTTTTTAATTAAAATGCAGGTTCTCGGTCGGTCGGTGGTTCTATTGTAAACCAATTCACCACCTACTCCCGAGAGACCTTTTATTTTACCTTGGTTGACCCAAGGTTCTTGAATGAGGGCGATGTCGCAGTTCTCCATCACCCTACACAGGACAGCCGAGGCTGCCCTGCTGTGGTGAAGGTTAACCTGCACGACCCTCACTTTGAATGTAATTTTTCTTTTCTACTCCTGTCCATTCTTGTTCCCACGAGTCTGGGGGAAAGGGTGGTCCGCACCGGCAGCGCCCCCTTGCCGGTGTAAGGCTGCTTACTCCGGGATGTCGCCTGGTGTCCCGGAGGCTCCGTTTCAAACGCCTGATTACGGCCCAGGCGCCATTCGTCCCTTTGGCACGGGTCGCGTCACACCGTGGGATTAAGCCGCATGTGTTAGATGTAGGTGAAGTGTAGGTGTTGTAGTGTGCTCACCGCTGTAACCCGCCGCCCCGCGCAGGGCGGCCGCAGCAGGACAGGCAGTGAGCTGGTGTTAAATGTGTAGTGTTGTAGTGTGGGCACCACTGTGCAGTTGTATCCTTCTTAGTCTGGCTTCTAACCTCAGAGACCTTCCCAGCATGGTTGAACCTAGCTGGCCTAGCCCTCCGAGTCAATGAAGCTCGCAAGCCCCGCCGGTACGTCAAACCGAGGATACGATGGGGGGAGAAATATTTGATAGTTGTGTAATGTAATAAATTTATTACTAGAGAAGGCTAAAAGGATTTAAATTTCATAAATTGTTGCTTATGATATATTAAGATTAAATTTTTAAAGAAAATCTCAGCTTTAAATGCCAAATATTTGACCATTTGCTCTGAGTTTGTTATCTAATGGATAACATAACGATAAATACAGATTTAGCCACTACTGTTAGCTGTTAGAGCTATAATCGCAATTTTTTAAGTTTTATTTTTTTTAGGAAGCTTTCATATTTATTTTCTTTTCATTTTAAACATTTGTAAATTTACAAGATTTTAAAACACTTTTCTTTTTTTATTATCGGATTGTTATTTATCTTACCAACTGGTCAAAAAATGGTGCCTTAAGGTAAACTATCAAAAATAAATACTAGTAGGTACAATAGCTCCACCTATGGTGTGGCGGTTTTACTGTTATTTGTTCTCGTCAATTGCCAGCCAGCCAAGCGTCTGCTGAGATTGTAGCTTTGCCCTTAATGAAAGTACATGGGTATATGTGGTACATTAAAGTGCCTTTAAATTGGCGATGGTAAATTTTCTTTTTAGATATTTTACTCAGATTTATCGAAAACTGTAGGGTACATCTAGAAGAGATGTTGCATATTTTTTGAAATTAATATTAAACGTTGTAGTATTAACAAAATCTAAAAACAATGCGGAAGTGTTAAAAGCTAATGGATTAATTTACGACATATCGGTTAAATAATATATCAGAGTATAAATTTTAGTGAAAACTTGCTGATTCACCTCACCTTATGTATTAAGAGAGACGATGGAGCTTATTGTTATACCATAAACTCGTACGAGAGACTTCATTTAGTTCATTTGAAGGTAGTAAGCAAGTATTAACATTAATAAAAGTAAAGATAATTTAGATAAACCTATATTAACAAAACACACATTCTGCAGCAAAACCGAAATATTTTAATAAAACTCTTTTGAGATTTCTTCCATTTCTGGGCTTGATTGTCTGTGTACTTACTTTATAACGTGTATACATGCATGTATTTTATTCTGATGGAATGCCTTTTTAGAAAAGTACAGGGTTATTCATTATATTTTGACTCCCACCTACAGCTCTTATTACAAGTTATAGAAAAAAATTTTAAATACAAAAGTTTTAGTTTTTTTCACGTAGTATCTTTTGGTAATAGCGGAAATAAAAAATCGACTTTAGAACATTGAAAAAATTAACTGAGTCATATTTTTTTAAATAGAATACCTGTATATTATTAGCTCAAATGAAAGATCTCTTTGTTCTGATTTCAAATATATATAATTTGTTGGCATTTGGTTCAGCCACTTTTGAAATATTTGAGTTTATAACTTATTTTTCCACAATAATTGGAGATCACCAGTCATTCATGTTTGTTGCTTTAATATAATCAAGTTGCATCGAAAACGTATTGTTGTAGTTTAAATAAACTATTTTTTTAAACTCAAATATTTCAAAAGTGGCTGAACCAAAAACCAACAAATTATATATATTTGAAATCAGAACAAAGAGATTTTTCATTTGAGCTAATAATATACAGGGTGTTCCATTTAAAAAAATATGACAATTAATTTTTTCAATGTTGTAAAGTCGATTTTTTATTTCCGCTATTATCAAAAGATACTACGTGAAAAAACCTAAAACTTTTGTATTTAAAGTTTCTTTCTATAACTCGTAATAAGAGCTGTAGGTGGGAGTCAAAATATAATGAATAACCCTGTGCGTTATTTAATACAAATATTGACGAAATAAAATATTGCGTCACTTTTAAGAAGAGATGGCGTATCAAATTTCTGTGTGTTTACAGAAACGCGGTATGTCGAGAATAGAACTGCTTAAAGCCCCGATATTTGGTGTTGAACACTAATTTTTCAACATTTTTTGAATGAAAATAAAACAGTCGTATAAAACTTTGTTCCTACTAAGAACTAATATTGTTCAATTGCACAGTTCTCTTTATTATTTAATTGCAAGCCATATGTATGTTTGCCAATGTTATTTAGAAACAAACGTGATTAATTAAAAAATCGTTTTTATCTTGTCTTTTCCTAGTGGCAGAGCGGTATAAAGATGACTATTCAGATATAAAGGGTATTTTTTACTCTCGTTTTCGTGTTTTTAAAGCTGTGTAACCCCTTAACACTATGATAAAATTCTTTTGACATAAAACAGGCCACATTATATTATTATTTCTTTGTCGCTTTGCAAACATAGTATGGTGTGAGACGCTGTAAACACGGCCGTGCAATATCTCTTTGTCTTTTTATATTTGAAACAAGGAATTGTGTGTATGAAAAAAATTTAATTTAAAAAGCTTCCGAGACTTTTTTGTATGCATGAGGTATGCATGATGTATTCATGACATGTTGAAGTTTCAATTTATTTTTTGCACTACCTCTAGCATGGGAATCATGAGATGATAAGACAAGATTGCGAGTTTTATTAGCAATAGATAGAATTTTATGAATCAGCGAGCTTGGAATGAACAAACTACAAATTTTTCTAGAATATAAAATATCTTTGAAACGATAATTGCATTTTGTGCAGAAGTTTCTTTTAGTTTATTAAGTTGTTGCTCACAGTATTGCTAATAATAATCCTATAATTTTTCTTCTAGAAAACAGTTTCGTCTTTTTTTTTGTAATTATAGTAGTTGGTCTGGTATAAATTTCGGACTACTTGTAAGATTATGATTTAGTTCGTATTAAATTAATTTGCAAGTTTAGAACAAGCTGTTAGATTGGCTCTAGGCGAATTAAGTTGCGAACACATCTACGTGAATATATGTATATACAGGGTGATTCACGGTCGATGGTAGGTTAGACGTTTATGGAGAACGGAACGCGGGATTTTTTTGAAAATTTGGCAACGTGGGTAATTAGCTATGCTCTGTCCATCTAAAATATTTTCAGCATTGCGACGTTGCCGCTTCTATCAAAAAGTCCTAGCAACTTTATTTTTTTAAATGGAACACCCCATATATTAATAAATTTTTAGAATCGCTCTTTTATTACAATACTTTTTTGTTAATATTACCCTATACCTATCTCTATCGGTTTTCGAGATAAAAATTAGTTTGTGTTAAATATGGTCCAAAACATGGCCCTAATTACACGTAAGTAAATTAGTGCTCTCAATTCATGGAAAGTTGATATTTTGGCGGTAGTTTAGACAGACCCGATGTATTTATTTTTCACCATGAAATCGACTCCATATCATACAGGGCGTGCTAAGATTACTATTATTTCCGTTGTTCATAAAAGGGGTCAAATGTTCGTTTTTTTAAATGAAACCCCCTGTATATTAATCAATAAATTGAAAGACGAAGAAAAACGCTTTAAGATGGTACATCATATTCCTATACCTAAATCATCAAGTTTTCTTAATAAAAGCGCTTTTTTGTGAAAAAAAAAATAAAGACTTTAATTTTAAGTAACCATGGATATCAAACATCAAAATATCAAACTTACGACATTTTGACGACTGTGTTTAAAAAAATCTCCCAAAATGAACGCAGATAATCATTATTCAAACGAAGTTCTTATGAAATTATTTATTTTACACGGACAATGTGATCAAATCATTGCCAGAACTTGCAGAAAATTTAACCAAATGTATCCTGAATTGACACAAATGAACGAAAGGAAGTTTGTAAGATTACAAAATAATTTCATTAACTATGGCTCAAATTTAAAAGCGCCTCTAACATTACCAAAACCTGTTACTTCAAATGAAGATAATATTGTCAACGTTTTGGCATATTTTTATGCATATCCAGAGGCTTCCATTCGTAGTGCAGAAAAAGATTTGGGTGTATCATATGCTTCAATACAACGAATTTTGGGAAATCACGAAATGCATCCGTTTAAATTTACTAAAGTGCAAGCCCTCAAAGCAGAAGACTTTGAACGTAGAGTGCATTTTTGCGAAACCCTTTTAATACGTATACAAGAGGATCCGGAGTTTTTGTCAAAAATCATTTGGAGCGACGAAGCAAAATTTACAAGGGATGGGATTTTTAATAGAAGAAATAAGCATTTTTGGGCTGATCATAATCCTCACGTGACAAAAGAAATGGGATTTCAAGAAAAATTTGACCTAAATGTTTTTTGTATTTTAAAAAAGCACAAAATTAGCTTTTTTATTTATGATGCCACTTTAAATGCTGAGAGATATCTCGAAATACTAAGGACGACTGTTACCGATTTCGTCGAAAATTTATCTTTAGAGGATTATAGGAATTCGTGGTTTCAACTGGACGGAGCGCCAGCTCATTGCACCCAGGAAGTTTCCAGGGTACTTTATGAAATATTTGACGATCGTTGGTTTAGGCGCTTAGGGCCGTGGGATTGGCCACCGAGATCCCCCGATCTCACGCCGCTTGACTTTTATTTATGGGGTGTTTTAAAAGAAAGAGTGTACAGTACTCCAGTGCCTACCAAAGAAGAACTGCGACGGCGAATAGTTCGGTGTATTGAAGATCTGGATCCCCATGAAATTGAAAAAGCAACTACGAGTCGCGTACAAAAGCACATACTAAAATGTTTAGAATGTAATGGACAACATTTCCAGCATTTATTGTAAAAATTTCTTATTTTGTTTACAGTTTTGTTTTTTGAACCTTCCTAATTTTGTTATTTAATTTATTTTCACATGTTAATGAAATTATTTTGTAATCTTACAAACTTCCTTTCGTTCATTTGTGTCAATTCAGGATACATTTGGTTAAATTTTCTGCAAGTTCTGGCAATGATTTGATCACATTGTCCGTGTAAAATAAATAATTTCATAAGAACTTCGTTTGAATAATGATTATCTGCGTTCATTTTGGGAGATTTTTTTAAACACAGTCGTCAAAATGTCGTAAGTTTGATATTTTGATGTTTGATATCCATGGTTACTTAAAATTAAAGTCTTTATTTTTTTTTTCACAAAAAAGCGCTTTTATTAAGAAAACTTGATGATTTAGGTATAGGAATATGATGTACCATCTTAAAGCGTTTTTCTTCGTCTTTCAATTTATTGATTAATATACAGGGGGTTTCATTTAAAAAAACGAACATTTGACCCCTTTTATGAACAACGGAAATAATAGTAATCTTAGCACGCCCTGTATGATATGGAGTCGATTTCATGGTGAAAAATAAATACATCGGGTCTGTCTAAACTACCGCCAAAATATCAACTTTCCATGAATTGAGAGCACTAATTTACTTACGTGTAATTAGGGCCATGTTTTGGACCATATTTAACACAAACTAATTTTTATCTCGAAAACCGATAGAGATAGGTATAGGGTAATATTAACAAAAAAGTATTGTAATAAAAGAGCGATTCTAAAAATTTATTAATATATGGGGTGTTCCATTTAAAAAAATAAAGTTGCTAGGACTTTTTGATAGAAGCGGCAACGTCGCAATGCTGAAAATATTTTAGATGGACAGATCATAGCTAATTACCCACGTTGCCAAATTTTCAAAAAAATCCCGCGTTCCGTTCTCCATAAACGTCTAACCTACCATCGACCGTGAATCACCCTGTATAGTGTCCGCCAAAAAGAGTGCACCATATTGGAAACTTTTTTTGAAATTTGATTTAGGTCATATTTGACTTTGGCATCAATTTTTGCTTGACCAAGAACGTATATAAAGATAGCCACGTGATCCAGTTAGTTGTCAAAAGTTACATAGTTTAAGAGAGTGTCCTGGAAATTGTATTATTTGTTAAAATTTCGAAAAATATCATAGGAAACAGTTGTTTGACTTGTCACCAAAATTCTATTTTTTAAGGTTTGTTCAAATATTTTTACTTGTAATTTTTGCCATATTTTTGTAGTATCATAAATTTGTTTAAATTTTTAACATTGATTTCGTTATTATTAAGTTTAAACGCCATATTTCAACGTTTTTAAAGATGAAGTATACATTTCCTAAAGTTTACAGAGTTTTTATAGCACAATAATAAATATTTTTTAAAATTCCCTGAGCGCTATTGGACTATTGCTTGATTTTTTGTGTGCTATAGGTCTTATTATTAACAACATCAAACAAAGTTAGAAAAGCCTATCGTCTGTAGGATTTTAGAAGCTAACTAATAGAAAACTTTTATTTTTCATTAAAAATATCATTAAAATTTTTAAAACTGAAAAAGTACCATTTTTATTGTAATTTAATTAAACAGTAGGGTTTGAAACAAATTTAAATATGACATAGTTGACATAGGACGGCAATTGATGGTCACTAAATCCCTACTGGTATAAAAGTTTTTTTAAGATCGATTAAAAAATAAACCTACTGTTTAATTAAATTACAATTAAAATGGTATTTTTTTTCAGTTTTAGATAGGTTTTTTTAACTATTGTGTTTGATATAAAAAATATCTATTTTTGTGCTATAAAAACTCTGAAAACTTTAGGAAATGTATATCTCATCTTTAGAAACGTTGCAATGTGGCGTTTAAACTTAATAATAACGAAATAAAATAAAATAAATAAAAATTTTAAACAAATTTACAAATACAAAAATTCGTTAAAATTGAAAGTTAAAATATTTGAACAAAACTTTAAAAATTGAATCTCGACGACAAATCAAACAACTATTTCCCATGATATTTTCGAAATTTTTACAAATAATACCATTTTCAGAAAAAAAATTTCAAAAAATGTATAGCTGGACAGCTGACATGGATCACGTGACTATCTTTATATGTTATTTAAGGTTTTTAACAAGCAAAAATTGATGCCTAAAAGTTTCCCATATGGTGCAGACTCCTTGGCGTTGGTGTTGTTTAGGTTTCTATCTTCAATCCAAATAATCGGCCGTAGCGCAGTGGTCAGGCTACTGTTCCAGTACCGGTGATCAACTTTTTTTTATTCGGTTGGCACCTCGTGGAATGTAATGGCAAATCACCAAACAGTATTATTAACCCTTAAATAGTGGCGGTCGGATCCAACGGTAGGTTCCATATATCCGTAAAGGATCTGGAAAATAACACACATCACGGGTATATTCTAGAAGTATCCTGGGCTCCAACATGAGCATGAAACTTGAAGAACATCTGCAGTAAAAATAATATTGGCATTTACTATTACTCGAATCATGGAAATACACGGAAACTTTCTTGAAACAAAACCATGCTTAACATATATCCGAATGGTACCTAAAAAGTTACTTCGTGTCTTCACACAATGACATTCCTTCTTGTGTAACAGGCAGTCTTGGCTGCTTCACATGGATATCATGTCATTGAGTTTGTGTCACAGTATCCCTCTAGCCTCGCTACTGAGACCAAATATCTAACACTATTAAGATATACCTAGTATTTCTAAATAGAACCTATCAACTCACGTAGTAAGTAACTTGTTAAACTTTGAAACAAGGTAGCATTGAAAACTTTTACCGAATCTTTTAGAGCACTTAGAATCTTACTAACTAAATTTTTGTCAGTAAACAGTGCAGAAGGGGGATTTACGCAAAGTTTGGCACAAAGTTTTCCAATAGGTTTAGCCGCCCGTACTCTGCGAAAGTTTGTACAAGGGTGGGAAAGGACATAAATATGCCATGGAGCAGGCTCGTAGCTAGGAGGGCTAAAAGATACAAGACACGTTTCTGAAAATTCAGGTAGCTTATTCTAAGCGAGCAAAGAAAAAGAAAGTTTGAAAAATTATGAAATTAAAATTGTGAAAGTTTGATGTTTATTAACTTATCTAATAAAATCCTTGGTTAAAAAGCATTTATCAGTGCAGTATTGCCTAGGGCATTTTTTATCTATGATTTCTAAACACGTTAACGTTAAGTTATGATTATTCCTTTTAACTTATTTTAACATCTAGCTATCAAGTGGAAATAAACTTCTTCACTAACTAACAAAAATTGAGTCATTATGTCCGTAATTTTTCCTATTGCCATTACTTATAAAACACATGGTATAAGAGTTTTTTTTTAACGGTATTTGGTGTTTTACACTGATGATGTCTTCGACATTTTCTTAGTGTAAAAGATTACGTAAAAATTAATTACAATTTTTATAAGTCTAACGTTCGAAATCAAAATTCAAGTTATTTATGAATTGGCGGTCAAATGTACTTTTGCCAACAATGTTTAAAAATATGTATATGGAAGTAAATTAAAATCACTTTCATGTTGATTTTTGCTAATTATAAGAGAACATGCGGTTGGTCGTTTAGTACTAAATAGAATTCTGGTAGTAAACCGGGATTACTTTTTAAAGTGGTAGCAGTTTTTAAATAATCTTGATTTAATTTAAAACATGCCGAATAACTAATTTTTTTGTAATGTTCTCAGAGTTTTAATAAAGCTGAAATCAGGGATACAGATTATTTAATTCTTATTTTGTATTATAAGTTCCTAAAAAATGTTGTGGTAAAATATTGCTCTAAATATGTAATATATTTTCCTTTTATAATTTTAAACATGAATACAGGCCTGCGTAAGAAACAAAAAACATTTAAGGCAATTTCAAAGTATTTACCTTCTGCTCTCAAGTTTAAGGCTGCAAAATTGTAAACTTAAATTACCTTAGAATAGTTGGAAAAGTTTACTAAACAATGGCACTGTGTTAAAAACTGCGCTATTTAAAATATTTTGAAAGAAGATCATTTCAAAATCGAATAGTTTTCGAACGTTTCAAACTGGATTTTAAGAAGCTTCGTGAGGAATTTCACTTTGAGTCACCAAAACACAGTAAAGGAGTTACTCCAATACACGATCTAATTTGAGCAAATCAAAGTACTAGGAATGGAAACTGATTACTGTTATCAAATAACTCAAGAGAAATTCAAAAAATATTATAGTATTCGAAAAAATTATTTAAATAGATTGTGATAGCAAGACAGATTTTTCAGAAAACGAATTTAATGTCGTAATTTGGTTTACAACTTTGTTCCAGAGACGTAACCTTATCCAGAGAAATAAATCAGAAACAGAAAGTTCTTCCTTTGAAATTTACTCGAGTGCTTTTTGTCATTTGAGTCATATTATATTTATGTCGTTTCACATCCTCGGGTAAACTTACATCGACGGCAGCATACACAACTATCAAAATTTTCACCAAACTTTGCTTTGAATTTCCCTTCCAAATCTTAATAAACTAAAATTTACTTGACAATTCGTTGTGCTCGAAATGTTTGGAAAACATATTTGATATGTTTAACCGTCTTACGCTTTAACAATCAAATTATCAAAGTTTGTCGGTTTTGGGATATTCCTTATAATTAGATACACATTACAGGTTTGTTGCAAAATGGAGGTTGGTGATGTGAAAAGAGTCTAATTATAAGCACGAAAGTTACAGGAATTTTCATCGAAATTTGAATGTTTGCTTTAAATCGAATAATATCCTTAATATTAAAATCGTTTAAATCTTAAAGCTTTCTGATTCAACAATTATTACTATGGATTTATATATTTGTATTGAATGGGGTTGTTCGGCTCTGGTAGCCGGATATCACTTCGACCGAATTGGATCTTTTATGATTACCCTACATTATTTACCCATCAATTCCCAAAGTTTTCGCGAAGTTTAGGATGTTTCTGGAGGCGCACTTTATAATATTATTGGGCGTCAGAAACTCTCCTTCAAGATATTGCAGCCTTTGACAAGTTATTACTCTGCATTCGCAGAGCAAGTGTTCGGAGTTTTATCCGCTTCATTACAGAATCCACAGTGTTCTTCCCATCTTTTAGAGAGGATACCTCCAACGACCAGTGTCCAGTGAGAAGGTAAGTAGCCAGTTTGAGTTCATTGTTTTTAAACTCGAGGAGCTTTTTTGGGTAGTCTGTGTGTAACTAATCATTCCTTGTCTGTCTTAGTCCTGGAGCGTTCCTCCAGTGGGATGTTTTCTGTTCTTTTTCCTATTGCTTGAGGCCTTTCATACGGTGACCTCTAGTGATGCCGCAGAGGGGCTCAGGTCCAGAGAAAGGTGCTTGTGTTCCTGCTTTAGCAAGTTCGTTAGCAATTGCATTGCCTTCCACACCTTTGTGACCCAACACCCACATTAGAGTTATAATATTGTTTTTTGCCAGTTAATTGAGGGATTATTGGCAATCCCATGCCAATTTAGAGTAGAAGGTACATGAAGCTAGTGCCTGTATGGCTGCCTGGCTGTCCGATAGAATGTGAATTCTTCCTCCTTTAAGGTACTAGTTGGCACATTCTGTGGCGCATAAATCTATCGCGTTTTTCTGCTTGAAAGATGGAAGGTACTTTGCCTAGAGGCTTTAAAATTCGGCATTTTGACCCAAAGATCCCCGCTCCTAGCCCCTCGGCCATCTTCGATCCATCTGTAAACCACACTCGTGAACCTTTTTCATATTGTGTCACTTTTTCGCTCATACTTCGACGGTCTTTTATAACCACTTGAAAAGAGCGTTGAAAGTCACACACTTTTGGCATTGAATCAGTTGGTTTAGTCATGTCCTCTAGCTGGGTGTCTTTTAATATGTTGTCAGATCTCCTGACTTGTTTTGTTATTTGGGTAACTCTTAAGGCACTTGTCAATTCTTCTCTCCTTATACATAAGTGTAGTGGAAGGAAGTCTAGCATTGACTACCCAGGCAGGCAAGCCTTTGTAGGTTTGTCAGCTTCCTTTGTATTGTAATTTCCTCAGTTTTTGTCCACCACACCAGTGAGGTGTATGTGATTATAGGCATTACAACAGTTAGGTATGACCAATAGATCATTTTGGATTTTACGCCCAAAGTTTTACCGAAAAACCAACGGCAAGACCAGCTTGCCATTGAGGCTTTAGAGATAGTAGTTCGGAGGAGGCCGTCCAGTCTTTGGAATAAACACCACCTTGACTTTCCTCCAATTTTGTAACATGTATCTTAGTGTAAAACTGGCTTTAAATAAACATTTAAGGTTAGGTAACAGTATTTCGATTCCCTGCTGCAATAAGGCTTGGAAAATTCCATCTGTACCCAGGGATTTATAGGGTTTGAAGCTATATATCGCCCATCTTATTCTATTATCTGTGAAGATTTTGCCTGCCAGGCTATGTCTATTTTTAGTGTGGCGATGTTCGTCTTCTGTTATAGCGTCCTGTATTTGCCCATCTTCGGTTATAGTAGACCTGAGAAAGTGCGTTTCCAGGAGGATCCTTGAACTTTCCTGTGTGGTCTCAACATAGCCATTTTCGGTCTCTCCCAAAAAGACCGATTCCGTTTTAGTATATTTATATATCACGTGATTAGTATACCGATACGGTCTTGCGACTGCAATCACAATTGCAACTCAAGAACTGAAAAATAAAGTGGATGATAAAGGACTAAACGTGACAACGTCGCCTTCGCTATTACACCCTTCCATGCGAATAGATTTGGCGTAGGAATCAACCGACACCCATAATGCACTTGGATCCGTTGCGTTTACAACAGAGATTATTATTGAGTTTCGATACAAACACGAAACACAAGATTTCGCCGCTCTAGAGAAATGTTTTAGAGACTTAAACTTAACGCTACACTGTATTTTTTTATAAGTTTCTACTTAAAGTATGTTTAACACAATACAGTAATTGTTGTCAGTTTCTGAAGTGCTGTATTTTGTATTGAGCCCCAGATTACCGTGAACAGGCGACAAATATTCAAAACCTCACGGAATCGCACAATTTTATTTTCTAAAATTTGCTTAAATTCTTCTTGTTATTTTTGTTATATTATTTTATAGTACAACTATTATAATTTTACTTTGCATTCTATAGTTTTAATCTGTACAAAATAAAATTTGTTTGACTTTATGTTCGAAATAAAATTGGCAGATAAATTTGTTCACATTTAACTCGTAAGAATAAAATTCCCAAAGTTTTGTAGTTTCGTTTTATTTTCTCTATTTAGGTTCGATCTAAAGGCTACTCATAAACACCTATATGGGTGTTGAAAGAAAATTTTGAAACCAAGGGAACATTAAACGTTTTACTGTTGCTTAAAATTGATGTTTTCTTTTAAGCTTAGATTGGAAATTAATACGTTTTCCTTTAACTATCGATTTCTGTATGCTAAAGTAAAATACCAAGCATAAAAGCAGATACAAATGACACAGTTATATTCAAAATGTGTTTAAAAGATGTAACCTTCGGGGTACTTTAAAATCGCTTGAACGCTTCGTGTTATTTAAGTCATATCATATTTGTATCGTTTCACATCATTAGATAGGCTTAAAGTGACGGCAAGAGCTAGAACTAGTAAAATTTTGGTTAAACTTTGCTTTGATTTTCCCTTCCCTTTCGCAATAAGATAAATAATGCAATAATAACTTTTGTGGCGTCGAAACTTGCCAGAAAGTTGTAAATTTTTTGACAATCGCAGAATTTTTTTTCTATTATTTTTTTATAAAATATTTTGACTCTGATATTTTGTTATGAAACTTTTATTATTTTTTTCTTACAGCTGGTTGGGGGCGAATTTGACATGGAACTGAACTTTGTAATTCAGGATGCTCAAAATATTCGTCACATGTTGGAACTTTTAGATCACTGTCCTCCAAATTTACAGGTAAGTTCAAAAGTATTTCCCTCAGATGGTATAAAACTAATGAAATAATAACAATAAAGCTACTTCACTGTTTACAAAATTTATTGAAAGCGTTTTTTGTTTACTTTCCTTCATTTTTAAAAAGTCAAACAGCCATCGGGACACAAAAGTTACACAAGTCGTGGAATGACCACCACATGACAAATCGTGGTTTCTCAAAATGCATAGATGACTTTATTGAAAGTCCTAATATATAATAGTTTTAATTTCTATAGCATTCTCATTTTGTCAGTGTATTTTTATAGTTTTGATTCTAAATGAAGTGTTAATTATAAATTTGGCCTACCTTTTTACAAATATTTGTATATTGTAAATTCCTCTAGGATTTGTTCAAGTGTGTTCGTAGGTTATAAAATGATACAAAACATGAACAATAAATTTTAAAATTACCTATCCGCTAGAATTTAGATCATTCTTATAAATCCTGATCCTCCAAAAAAGTATTACAATCTTGGTTTGTGTTCCTATAATCTTTATTATGTTTAAAAAATTACTTTTGAAAAAAGATTTCCCCTAATATCCCTGTATAACAGCAGGGAAAACATAAGTACAAAAATTAAATTGAAAAACTTTAGCTCAATTGAGTATAAGCTCGTGAGATTTAAAAGCCGATTTGCGAGGAGATTTGTCGCAAAAAATACAAACAAGATGCACTAGTACGACACAGGAGAGCATTATTAAAAATGCTTTTAAAAAGTCTACTTATAATAAAGTTAGTTATATAATATATAACATTAATCCAAGTAAAGTTCAAGAAAGATGGCGTGTATGTATCAGTATCAGTATTAAACTAACAAGAACTGGAAACAAGTCAAATTGTTAAAAGTTATTGGATGAAGATAATATGTATTATTTTTAGTAATATATGTCTACCAGAGTAAAAACTTTAGAGAAACAACATTGTTTCTCTTGTCGCTGCGCCATCTCACCTTAAAGAGTCTGAGTTTTTTACAGTGTTACATACCATATCTTGAAAACGGTTTAAAATATTTTCATGAAATTTTGGGGAGTTGATAGGAAGATGGCGGACATATTTAAATATATTTTTGACATGTCTCTATTTTGAAGTGTGGAGGATAACTTTGGAATTTTAAATGGGATTATGTACTTTTGTTTATAAAATTCGAATCTACGTAAAAAAACTACGCATGTGTAGTAGTGTAGTTACCGGTTATAAATAAACGACAGTATTATAAAAGTCCCGTCACATGTAAACAGACATTTTTTATATCATCAAAGTTATGACAACCCAGCTATCTATCAAAGAAGTTGACTAAAGTAAGATCAATATTAACATTCTTAATTTCTAAATTCATTTTAACATTACACATGGAAAACTATACGAACTCCGAGAAGGTTGACATGCTCCTGGTATACGGGTTTCGTCAAAGAAATGGGCACTGAAGCGTTAGGGTTTACATGAAGAGATTTCCGAACTGCCAAATACGAAGCCACCAAACATTTGTCAATATTGAGCTTAGAACATGAGTTGGAGGTTCCTAAACTATTGTATTTTTAAATGATAGATATCATAAGTGAATAGATATTACATTCATATTACTTGCAAAAAGTTCAGGAACTTTTACCGATTGATCCCCCATGCGCCTTATATTTTGTCAATTTATTCAAAACAAAAGAATCCGTGATCCAAATTTTTGTAACAAAATTTTGTGTACTGACTTGGCGTGCTTTACAAGATCAGGAGTCACCAACCTGCATAACGAACATGTTTATGCGGATGAAAATCCATAATATGCCATTAAAGTTTCACACCATCATGAATTTAAAATAAACGTTTGGGCAGGTATTATTGATCGCTACCTTATTGGTCCAATTGTGATTCCAGCTAGGTTAAATGAAAATAATCATCTGGAAAATTTACCTCTTTTATTTCGGCGGGAACTGTGATATACGCATGATGGTGCCCCACCCCATTTTTTCGTTGCTGTTCGGAAATATTTACACTACCAATATCCCAACCGGTGCATGTATTGGTAGAGGCAATGATGCACCAGTACGATGGCCACCACGTTCTCCAGATTTAAATACGTGTGAATTATTTTTGTGAGGCGCTTTTAAAAAAGAAATATACAAGGCTCCGTTTAAACACTTGCAATGATTTATTGGCGCGAATTTTAGATGTTGGCAACCTTTTTAATAATCCAGAGACATTAGATAGAGTCCAATTTCATTTTTTAAAGTATGTTAATAGGTGTATTCAGAAAAACGGCGGCCATTTTGCACAATTGCGTAATTAATATTTTCTTTTTACTTATGTTTTTTTTTTAATACATGGACTTTTTCCCATTCTTTTTTTATTGCAGTAAAATTTAAAATATTTGTTTCAGGCAAAATCGCTTATCCAACGAAAATTTATTAAGTGGTAAAAACCTTCCAAATTCACCCGTTTACCCAACAAAAATACTTTAATAACAAATACTTTAATTACAATAAAAAATCGGAAGGAATGTTTACATGTGACGTGACTTTTACAAAACTTCCGCTAATTTACAGTCGGTAACTATACTACTATAAAACGTCATTTTTTAGTGGTAGGCTATACACCAAAAATCATTAAAATCACTAGGCACGATTTCAAGAGATTTGGGAAAAATCAAAACTTTTTAATCTTTGACGCCCTCCACCGGCTAAACGAAGCAATTTCAGATATAACGAAGTTGACTTAAATTATTTTGACGTCAGGAGTCTGCCATCAAACATTTACACGTATTTTTCGGACACCCTGTATATTGTGTCAATATGTAAAACGCTTTAGTTTCTATAGATGGATAATAAAAAAACTATTTCTTACCTCTCTCACAATCATTCGGCACGTGTATTGTCCAAATCAGGCCACCAAAGTTATTTGGATTCAACGCAGGATGAAAGAGGGCCCAATACAATCTAGATAAGAGCCAAGGCGGTCTCTTAATTGGTTACATGATGGCTATCGGGCTGCCTAGCGCTGGCCCTTCGCTAGATAATGATATTTCTCTCTATCGGCTTGAACAAATTTGTTTTTGTAGGCAATCCATCCTGATACTTTTTTGACGAATTAGGGGATCAAAGGGAAAGTGCTTAGCAAATTTAGGAATAATAATCCTGAAGGGTGTTGATTTAGTTTATTGTCTTGGATGTACAAGGAGAGTTTAAAATTAGGAAATATTTGTCCAATTTACATTTCACTATTATTTTAGTTATTTTTGTGGATCGCGTGATTAAAATTGCAGATATGGATTTCTTATGAGTTTTTTTTTCTTTCATCTTTCGGCAAAATTCTCTAACCTATTTCTTTTCTGATGACGATAATGATTCAACATAAAAGTTTGTATTGTTATTGCAATTTTTTTTTAGTATGCAATGCTGTTTTTTAGCATTCATCACCCTGTACATTGTTTTACAGTAGTTTTAATAGGTTTGTTAATTAATATTAAAATGTCAATAATAAGCGACTTAGGAATTGCGGAATAAAATACTATTATTATCTCTCCTCATCTCTCAAACAATTTTGTGACTGTTCTAGCAGGAATTGTTTTCCCTTCGTTTTTATTTTTCTCGCATTCGTTGTGTTCAATTTGATAGTTGTAGGTTTAAAAGGAGGAATTTAACAAACAGAAAAGTAAAATGCAGTAAACATGACCTCTGGTTACGCAATTAATGCAACGACTGGGTTCAAGTTAATGTAACTAATGGCAGCTGGTTACTTAGAGGCGGAATGGAGTGGGTCATCTCTGTGGCCATTTTAAAAGACGTAAAAAACGTATCGGAGTATCGGAAACTAATATCGGCGAAATATCGTATTGCTGTCGGTTGCGTCCCTAGTTAAAAAGTTATTTCATGGGTACTTTTAAAAGTGTTTTATGTAGGGACTTTGGGTAAGGCATCTTTGGATGCGTGTGAAATCAATAAGAAAAACTAAAATAACCCTAAAATTTAATCACCCTGTATCTTGAAAAGGAAGCCTTCCCTGACCTATGTTAATGGGGACCTTTTTTATTTTTGCCCTTTATTTTGCTTTCTTCCACACCCTACAAATTTCCTTTCTTGTGACGGACACCATCTTTTCTGAAACGCAAACGATTATTCTTGTTGGTGCACAAAAGTGTAAGGAATAGCAAGCAAAAATACAAATTAGAATTAATAGTGCTTCGAATATGTCAATAAGTGGCACTAGTCCTAACTAGTCCATTATACGTTGTATCTAGGGGAATAAAAAAAGTAAAAAATGCTGCATTTTCTATTTTATTATTTAGTTACCACAATAAACTAAGCATTATAAGTCATAAGGGGGGATAGGTACTTACTTGCTCTATCAACTTTTAGCACACAACAAATAGCAAACTATAAACACTATTTACGAACATAAAGTTACTTTCATTATAGTAATTCTACTGATCTCGGCCGTACAAATAACCCTTGATTGCGAGTAAGTTTTCGGCAGCAGAACCAGTTTTCTTTGGGGGAATCACACATTTAGGGAACTCTTGGATATTTATTAATAACATAGGCCACAAAATCGATTTTAAATGTTGGACAAAACTGACTTATGTCGTCAAAAGTGGCAAACTTACACATTGCATCGCATTGTAACGGAAGAATTTAAAATGAAATTATGCCTAGCAGTACAAGAAGATTGATCCTCTAATTTAAGGGACTTAATTGGGTTCCTGTAGAATCAGATGTCATAAAGGTTGAAAACAGGAAAAATACCGTTCTTATAAAATAAGAAGTGTACAAAAACTATTGCCAGACGATTATTTTTTAAGAATGGAATTCTGTAAGCTTTGAATGAAAAAAATTAACAGATATCCAAATATTATAAATTCAATTTTCTTTACCGATGAAAGTCATTTTTCCACAAATGTGACCATAAACAAACAAAACGCTAGGATTCGGGCACGAGAAAATCCATATTTTGTACAACAAAATCACACACAATGGCAGATAAGCGTTAATGTTTGGGCAGGAATTTGTGGAAGCTCCATTATTGGCCCATTTTTCATCGAAGGTTCACTTAGGTACTACTGATAAATATTTGGAATTATTGAAATTACAAGTAGGTTCTACTTTGACTTATGCAAGAACTAATGACCAAATAATTTTCCAACATGATGGTCCGCCAGCCCATCTGTTACGGAATAACACTTTTCCGAACAGTTGGATATGGCATTCTGGTCCATTTAAGTGGCCTGCTCGGAGTCCCGACTTAACATCGCTCGATTTCCTTTATTGGGGATACGTGGGTTCGAAAGTTTTTGAAACTGTGATGTATTAAAAGACAGAATTATTCAGGCATCAAGAACTATTACTCCTCGCCAATTAGAAAATATAAGATGACATTTTTATGACAACTTTGGCTATTGCTAATCCGCAAATGGCGGACACTGAACAATCTATTTAAATGTTCTTGTTGTAGTTAAAAAAATGTATTATTAATTTTAAGTTATTGGTTTAAAAGATTGATTTTTAAAATGACAATCAAGTACATTTTTAGTAAATCTTTTATTTTTTAAATAATATCAGCTAAGTAGCTGATAACGTAAAAATGTTTTTCATGTTTTCAGTTTCAATTTAATTTCTTGGCAACAGTACGTAAGCGAACATATTTTGTTCATAACAGAATTTTTTTTTAAATATGACTTTCAGATTCACTAAGAAAGTTTAAGATTTAGTACTGGCTTAAATTAAGCTCTTCTAGTTGATCAGTAATGGTTTGACAGGTTTTTGTCCTGTCGTTGTTAACAAATTATCATTAAAAACTTATAAATTATTCCATTTCAGCGATTTGCTTGGTTTAAAAGTGATTTTCATCTTGTAACGGGTTGCTAAAATCAATTTAGTTCTATTGTTGTCGAGAGCATGTACTAAAATTGCCCTTTTCTTTATAAATTTGCAAAAACTCAGAAACAAATTCATAGTATAAAACTTAGTTTTCTTTTTCTTAGACTTGTCAATTTAAAACTTTTGGTGGTTAAATTAGACCGGACTAACAGCGCAAAACCTGGCCGTAAGTTTCTATTCGTAAAATTTCACTAATAACGCCTATTCAATATTCTTTTTAACAACGGTTTTACAAAGCCTTTTATCTAAAAAATACGGTATGCTTTCACATATGTCCATAAATTAGATGTATCTGCCCATAATTTTAATTGATTCTCTGGAAAATTCCACAGCAGAGTGAATTCAAAATCCCAAGTACTCTCGACGGTGTACAATAAGCTGTCATACATCACTAATGTAATATGCTCGAACATACCCACACATTCAATCGATAAATGGTGCTTAACGAGCGCCAAATATAAATTATGATTATGAGAATCATGTGCCTCACCAGAGATATTGTTCGCTTGTAAATTTACCTGTTCCGCCATGTTGGCATCCTGAGTTTGGTTACGTACGAGAAGCGGGAAAATCGGCTTTCACGTCTTTATTGTATTGGCGCTGAATAATTTATGGCTTATGGAGAGGTTGATATATATATATATATATATATATATATATATATATATATATATATATATATATATATATATATATATATATATATATATATATTCTTTTTTTAAGAACTAATAAGGCATATGCATGCAGTTTTTCTATTGCATAAATTATTCAAGCAAGTTATTACAAACTCTAAAATGTTATTTTGAAGAAATTTATTAAATAACTTAACCAACACGTTTTTTTACTTTTCGTTTTAATTTATTACTATACCCCGGCGAATCGAGAGCGATGAGTCATAAGTCAGGGTCGGAGTGGTTTTGCAACTTATTTTTATTGTATCATGTCTTTCATATTTAAAAAAATGTATCTATAAGCTTGTGCAGCATGCTTTAATACTCGCCGCCGCTCGCTTTTTTAAGCCGTCGATAACTTTATTGGCTTGCTCGTCACTGTCTGCGACGGTAAATTAAAAGCGTAACGGCATGCTATAGGTAGTTCATAGTTTTTTATCGCGACCGGGCGACCGCGACGTTAAAACATGTTTCTATCATGAATGATAAAATAAAATATTTAAAGGGAAGTGAAAATTTTTTAAAACCATTAGGTGTAGTAATATGTATGTACAAACAAATAGACAAACTTATCATTACATTAGAATAAACACAATCAACGTTATCTTAAAAGATATAGCAAATTTGCTGTTAGCTATACCGTCTTTAATAATTTATTTTCGACTAAAATATTTGGGAAATCTACCTATTTATATTGTTATAAATAAAGCGGTATAACCATTGATGTCGAATCAGATACAGAACAGATACCGCTATTTACATTTTAGAGCAATCAGGGAGGGAGTTATTTAAAATTTTAAAACAGATTGCAGATTGATAGACTCTACTAGAATAACGCAATTACTATGGGTTAATACTTATTTGCATCATAAATGCCACAGCATAATATGACTAAGGATTAATAAAATATACCAATATACCATTATTTTTCGTATACATTTTTAGTAATTTATTTTCATTGCATAGTAACGAAATTTAGAATGAGAGTGGTAACGTCGCTTGACGTCGTTTACTTCATTGAGAAATCTGAAACACGTAATTTTGTTTACACCTTCAAGGCTGGTAAGAATAATTGTGTGTGGTGATATTTTACGTGATTTTTGGTTTCTTCTGACAGAACTTTATCCATAAACTCTGCGGAATTATGCGTCAGTGCCAAGTGTGTGAAAAAATGGATTATTTTCATCCGGAACTCTCTCATCATCCAAACCTAAACAACCCAAATCAAAAGCTTTAGAAAATTGAGCATGATGTGAATAGTTTATGACAAAATTAGGTGTAAATTTCGAAAAACCGATCAAATTCGGGTTTTCTACTCTAATTTTGTCCAAACTATGCATCCTACAAAGAAAGCTTATCTTTAGGAGCCCTGATTTGACAATTTGTGATATGTTTCTCTGGGACGCATTAAACAACTATTATATGAAAGACCCATTGAAAATAACGAAGAAGTTTTAAAGCAGACAATTTTAAGAGCGATAGAATCGATTTCACTGGAAGAAATAAGAAGAAGTTTTAGCCATTGTCGACGACAGTTAGAAAAATGTTTAGGATATGGAGGAGAAGTTTTTGAAAAATAAATATAATGTGCTCTTAATTTTTTTTTTAATAAAATTTATAAAATTTCTCGTATATTACAATTATTAATATTATATTAGTAATTTTCTTTAACCCGTATGAGTCTGTAATTTTGAATTATAAATATTCTTTGCTCTAAAGACAACGGCTTTATTATTTTGACAAATATGCGACCGTTATCAAAGGTATAATCAAATAAAAATGGCGACCATGACAAAATTTTGATTTTAAAAGCGTAACTTGTAAATTTTAAATTTTTACTTGAAAATCTGGAATAAGAATTCTTTTAAAATTAAAAAAACCTTTTTTAATTAACGTTTTATATTAAAATTTAAAGAAGGTAACTTTACTCTAAACAAAAAATACAATTTTGTATTTTCTATATACCCTGTACAAAAAAAAACAAATTTTTGGCATCGTGCATCTTATTTTTAGAGCAAGCAAAAACTTTTATAAATAATGATCTTTTTTCGTATCTTTCACTTTTTGGTCCATTTGTCCTCTTGTCTACCTCATCCGTGGACATAATGTATAGAGAAAAATTGCATTCTACTGGAAATGATTTTAATCGGTAAATTTTTAAACCTAATTTGCAACAATTTTCTTAAATCGTGTTTTCAACGAAATACCAATCGAGGCAGGATAACCCAAAAGTGACAAAGAGTAGTAATGTCACACATAGGGTATTACTAAAACAAAAGAAACATCACAAGCGAAAGATTCATGCCCAACAATAAGAGCGTTATATATTGTTTGATCGAATATTAAATGCGAAAATAAAATTTAATAAAAGCAGTTAGCAAGTTATAGATTTTGGCACAAATAAATAATATCCTCAATATCGAAAAAGGACAAATTATTTATTTTATTATAACAATGAGAAATTTCTTGGGAACCGGCCGACTAATCTGCACCAACTATAGCCAATTAAGATGCCGCCTAAGCTTTTATCTAGATTATTTAGGGCCGTTCTTCTACCTCGAAGAAATCCACACAATAAGACTAGAAAGTTTACTGTCCCTGTTGAGTCGTTAGTTTTTATTGGTCGAAAAGGGCTCGTTCAGGACTTATTTTACTCGTAAGTTACTAGAATCTCTGTTTTATATTATATTTGTTATTAGGGTCCAGAGTTGAAATCTAAACGATGAAACTAACGATACGAAACATCAAAAAAGGTGCGAATTTGATTTTTTGTCAAAGTTCAAAGATTTATAACTTTTAAACCGATTCACTTTTTTATTTATAACGTGTTAACTCAAGCTGTTGTATCTAGAGAGAAGGGTGGGAAAGGACCAAGTCACTGAAAATGAGAGCGCATTGACATCTTCAAATACGTTGGGAATAGGAAATTGAAATTGCTCATGGGCGAGCTCGCAGGACGATGTAGGAAGATATTATAATATTGAGAATGAGGCAGTTCAAGGACATAAATTGATTCGAAACCACACCAAGAAAGGGTATTTGGATCATATTTGTACTATTGTCAGGACGCTACCTGTTAAACAACGTCTCAGGAATATCGGGATCAGTAAATATTCCGAATACAGGTGGTGCCTAGAAAATAACGAGATTATCTCCCAAGTGCTGAATGCTCAGGTTTGAGGCTAGGCCAAGGATGACCGGTTGTTGTTTTTTCTTCACTCCTATTCTTGGAACATTTCTTATTAATTTTCAATTTATCCTGCCTAACCACTAGACTGCTTTTCAATAAAGACTAATTAAAGTTTGATTAAAATTTTTCTAAGAATTTTTAAAAGATGCTTGCCCACATTACCTTAAGGTACACAGTTTGTGTAGATTATGGTAAATAAAACAGTCACCACACGGTGAGCAGGCAACAAGAATAACAGATATGACTCGTTTGTATCAGTCACACGCCATTGAGTTTTTTCATAATAATCTGTATAGTAGATCGAGTAACAACTTGAACTTAGTATACGTAATAGAGTACAAGAAAAGAAACTATTTACTAGAAATAATAGACATTAGGGAAATAAGAAAGCGTTGCAGTGAATGATCATTTTTGCCATAGTTATAAAATACAATATAATTAATCTTTCTGGCTATTTTACTTTAACACCCTTATGCAGGTAATCTGGTCTTCGCAGTTGCCACATTTATTTTTTTTATTTGCGATGAAATGACAGTTTTTCAAGTGGTTTACCAAGTCAGGGACAAATCTGGGGGTGGCAAAGCAACTTTCTTTTATTAATCGAGCTCTATTTATTAAAAATAATTATTTGTATATCCAGTTTCGAAAGTAGTGCTTTGCAATGCGAGTACCAAGTTCACCGCTCGCGACTCGGTCGAGAGCTGCGATGGTGCGAATGATTGCAAAGCACTTTCGAAACGTGGTGTACACACTAATTTTTCTAGGACCAGACTGAAAAGGCAATAAATTTTTTAATTTTCCCTTTTCCCTAAATTCAGTGCTTATGACAAGTTGCACAGTCAATATAAATTTTCGCTAATCTGCATACTACCTATTTAAGTATTTTTAAATAAAGCTTTTTTAAGTTCTGGTAAACTAACTGTTTTTATATGTATGTGTAGTTGCGTGATTGTTTTTAAATTTTTGTACTCCGTACAAATGCACCTCGAACTGTAAGTAAATGGGGTTATGGGTTAGGTGGACGAACAGATGATTTCCTTCAGGGCGGTTATTGTAAATCTCGCCCATGCTTTATATTGTCAAAAAGTATCCTATCTTGTAATCCTAATTTTATGAATAAAAAAACCTTTATTATTATTAAATTGTCATGGAAACGCTATGACGATAAAAAAGATAATGTTTCGATCTAGAACCCAATGCTCGAAATGTGAATTTTCTATAACAGGAGTAGAAATAGTTATTTATGCAACAAGAGCATAAAGTGGTACTTTTTTACGCACGGGAAATTTGGCAATCCCGTAGGTAAAAAAAGGCACTTTATGCATCAGTTTCGTGCAATATTTTTCTACGATCGTAAAAAATTAGCTATATATTAGCCCAGTAGTACTTTTTACTATAAATTTTTGCTTCTACGAGTAAAAGTGAGAAAGTACACTAAAACATGATTCTTGAAAACTTGCATTGGACGTTTCTAAATTAAATATCACGTCAGCCTTGTTTAATTGTTTGTCACAGGAGACTTGCTTTTATTGGACTTTCATTAATAAGGGTGAAAAAATGAACCGTCACGGCACTTGTTTTTAACTCTGAGATACTTTTTTAACTTGTTAAGAAAAGGGGTGTTTTATGCACTTAAAGGCGTAAAGAAAGTCTAGTTGTTAAAACTATCGTAAAATAGTGTATTGTTTTCTTAGGAGTAAAAGCGATACTTTTATGACGAGTCTGTAGGTTTGCCAAACGAACGAAGTGAGTCCGGCAATTACAGAAAAGTCATAAGAAGTTGATTTTACTACGAATAAAATATACTATTATTTCTTCAAACGTCGTTTAAATATAAAAAAAAGAAGATATAAAATTTTTAAATTTTTTCATTTAAAATGTTGTTTCGAGTAGGCCTAGTGTTGCTATGGATTTATTATTGTATCGTTCGATTTGACAAGTGTCAGTGCATATTATTGCGAGCAACTTTCTTTAATTGTTACTCTTCTAAAAATACCATTTTTTTAAACCACGCTTGCTCCAAATTAAAATGTTAAACTCAGAATTTATTTTATTTATTTTTTTATAAGTTGTATGATTAAACATATATTTATTCATGAGCACGTAGTAATGCTTTTACCTCCGCTCTCAGCGGCAGAAAAAGTACTTTTACTTCCGCTTCCAATAGCAACCGCCTACTGACAAAAAGGCAAAACTTTAACATCAAAAAATTAGTAGAAAAATGTCAGGTTTATTGACGTTTGAAGAAAACAAATATTTCTGTACCTTATGACGTATTTTCATTAAAAAAAAATAACGCAAAAATAATCATTTATTTTAAAAGTTGACAAGGATGGGTCCGGAAAACAAAATTTCTTATTTACCTAATGCTTATTTTTCCTAAAAAATATTGTTCTTTTTTTGTACTCAGTGGGGTAATTAAATTTCAGTCGCCGCTCTGACTATAGGCTCTTCAATCAGAAGATAAAGGTCCGCTATTAAGTATCTTGAACGCGATGAACTAAGTTAGGCAAAAGCCACTTATGTGCTCTATTAAAATAAAGCGCCGAATTCCTGCCCCCGTGACCTAAAACTTTGTGTTACATTACCCAATAGAATTCGTAATTCTCAGAAATACCTCTACAAATTCCCTTTCCCTTTCAACCGCAAATCAAGTCTATCGCGCCCTTACTTACATAAAATATGCCCCCATTGTAGCCCTAATTGTGGTTCTCGAGCCTCTTAGCGAGCCTGAATATATTAAAATAAGCTATTGGCTGCTTTCAGTTAACGAAACGGCGGTGAATTTTTAGGAGTCAGTCATGGAGTTGCACGACACTTGCGAATGGCTCAGAAAAAGTTGTTAGGAATAAAAATCTTAATTAAAATTTTTGACCCATTGCAACGAATTTTTTTTATCTGAGATAGCCCAGGTACACTTCAAGCCCCGTACCGTGGGCGTCTGAAGAGAAGGGGAATGTAATCTATTGACACAGGATTTAAAGGATTGTTAGGAGAAAATATCTGCAGGCAATTTGTTCCATTATCTGGAGACCCTTATACTGCCAGTAACAATAATGAAAAACGGAAATATCAATTTTCAAAATTAATTAAACTTATTTTTTCGTATGTTTTTGCTGATTTTACGAGTAATAAATTGTTTACGGCTCTTGTGGCCCGTTCCACAATCTCTGGTGGAGCTAAATTCTCAATTTCACTTCCAATATCGCACATTTTCACCGATTTTATTAGCAAAAAACACAAGTATTACGAATTTACTAAGTAAAGTCACTATGAACTGTCACAATTGTCAAATATGTCTAAGAACTGTCGAGCATTGTAAAATATCAAATATATTATGTGAATCGTATCTTTAGGAATTGTGAGGGATGGTACAATATGTAAAATAAGAGTATGTAAATCATATATTTAAGAATTGTAAAGGTACGTCAACTGCCAAAAATCTGCGCGTCATATCTTAAAGAATTGTTAATCTGGCTAAAATGCAAGAAGATAAAAGTGTACATACAAAAACTTTTGCTCCGGCAGTGCTGTTATCTTTACTATCTAAATATCGCGCAGTTACTTACCCGTAATGTAGGAAATAAAGCGTATTCAAATGGTGAAAAAGAGGACCCAGTAATGGATAATAAATCCTCCAAGTATACAGATGCGAAATATACTTAAAGAATATAAAACAAGCTTTATAAATTTGCATGAAAAATGACAGAACATTACGTTGGTGGATTATCATAATACGATTACATGCACGGGCCTAAGATATGAACAGCGCTTCCACAAATGCAAACTTTATTTTAAAAAAAAAATTGATATTTATATTTTTTCTAAATTAGTGCGAAAAAAACGTCATTATTTTAGATTTTATTCAGTGTTTTAAGTTGTATTAATATTAAATACCTTAAGTTAGCAAACAACAAAAACCGTCTGATTCACAACAGTCAGTTACTATTTAT
Source organism: Philopedon plagiatum (assembly GCA_963971165.1). NCBI lineage: Eukaryota > Metazoa > Arthropoda > Insecta > Coleoptera > Curculionidae > Philopedon > Philopedon plagiatum. The sequence goes on along the minus strand of OZ020192.1, from coordinate 109,318,337 downwards.
TCAAGTTTCTACATTTAGGATTTACAAACCAGACCAATAAAATGTTGGCAAAACAAATTAGATCTAATGATATGGAAAGTAAACCAATTATTGAATCACTAGGTGGGAGTCTAGGATGTTTGAGGTTATTATACTATTTACGCAGTTTTGTACAAACGTGCCCAAATAGGCAACAGACAAAACTGTGTACAAACTCGTTTCATAAAGTAAAATACATGAATCAAATTAAATTTTATCTTCATTTTCTGCCAAAATTAATTTAACCTTTACCCTACCTGTATATTTAATGGAGGCACTCACTATGTCCATTCATTTATTTTTAGCCAGCCGTTTATTTTCCCCTTTTTTAACGCTCTGTTATCTTTACATTTTTCCAGGTACTTAATAAAGCCTGCTTAATAACTTATTGAGCACAATATCATGGGGTCTGAAGGGAAATAACTGACTACATTATGCTGTGAATTTTATATTTTCGTTTTAATTGCTGTTTTATCTTTGCCTTTTGCGTTTTTTACCTTTTTTTCCTGTTTTGCTGTTATTATAGCTCATCGGGCCGACTTAAATTGCAGCAAACCACAGTTAAAAATGATGATTTCATCTACAGATCAAGAAGATACAGTGTGTCCCACTTAACCGTATATCGCTATTGCTTTGAGAATTTTGATTTATTTTTGTTAAGAAGGCCTACTAGGTCTAGGTTTTGACTTGAGCGTAAATAAGTTATATTTATTTTTATAAAGTTAGCATTTTGCGTGTTATTTATTTATATATGCGGTTTTTATTTATAGCCAAAATGCCTTTTTTGATGCTAAATAATATGTGAACACCCCATTAGATACCTACTACTAATACAGTCGGCTGTTCGGTGGGTAGCGCCGCAGAAATGCGAAGCGGGCTCACCTGATCACACTCTCCGTACTGGGTCGATTCCGGTGCTGTACCACAAGAATTTTTGAAAAATAGTATAGGTCTGGGTGTTTGTGATTGTTAGTATAAATGAAGCGTGTGTATGACGTATGCGTGCTGAATGATGGAATATGGTAGAGGAATTCTTCATCGACCGAGTGTACCACCTTCTTAAAGGGCTGGTGAAATCCTTGTGGATGTTTCCAGCACTGGTGTGTGAACGGGCTTTGCGATATACAACCCACGGTTAAGTCAGAATTGTCGTAGGCATGAACACACGCGTGTTGTCTCTCGTTTTAGAATATTCGTCATAGCTAGGACAGGGCAACTGGGGCGCAAGCACCGTGGGGCGCAAAAATCGCAAATCGTGGACTGACAAATCGCGCCACTTGAGCTACGTTTATCCGACCAAAAGCAAAACTATGGAGCTTGCCCTGGACGCCATAGTTCCTTGCTACGACACAGCAACTATCTGTGGAAATGAACTGGATCCTGATAGGTTTAAAGAGTTATACAGAATGAACCAGAAAAAGTTCTACCATTTCCTTGTCATCGACAGCTAATATAATAAAGAATTTAAAAAAACAAGTCTCAACAAACAGGGCACTTTGTGTTTAATGATATTTGTATATGAAACAATTTCAGGTCCTCTTTTCCAGAAACGTCAGTCTGCATCATATCATATAGATACATGGGTTATTCGATTATGAAACAAGTTTCATGTTTCATGCGACGAGATTCACGAAATTAATTTCTCTAAGGTGTCTCCCACCTTAGGCATGCTGCCTTTGTGAATTGTACGAAAAAAAAATCATTGTCCAAATCCAAATGTAGTGGTGATAATTTGGTACTTACATTTAGGCCATCTATTAATAATATATTATTTCGCAATTTTATATAATAAGGAACTTCTTTAAAGTCATCTAATTAAACAGTCAGCGAACAACTATCTAAATTGTTGTTCAAAATTAATCTCATTTTTAAAAATTGTATTAATGCGTAAATAAATAAATGATTAATCAGACATGTCTAATAAAGTGCGACGGACACAAAGGTGTCATTAAAAATAAAAGGGCCGTCCAAAATGAATGGTTTTGATGGAGAGCACATGAACGTATAAATTGGAATTGATGTTCCGTTAATGACAGCATCGTATAAAAGAGGAGATAATTTTTAATTTCGTAGTCATTGTGGCGCGAGAAAACATGTTTGTCATTTGTCGTGTTTTCGAAGATTATCGAGAATGTACTTTTGTACGTTAGAAAGATTACAGAACGGAGATGTAGTGAGGAAACATCAATAGGAGAACAGCAAATGCAGTCTTTCTGTTAAAAGAAGCTGTGGAAACGCATCAGAGGATCATGAAGGATTACATGTTGTTCTGTTCTGACCTAGGAAAGGTCTACGACAGAGTTCCAAGGCAGGAAACCTAAATAGTGCCAATAAAGGAAGTAAAGGGTGCGGCAGTGAGTACTGATGAATTTCAAAGTATTATAGTAAAATTTCAAAATAAAATAAACTTACTATAATATACTAATTTGTTAGAAACTACAACAATAGTTGTTGTCATTAATCTATTGCTATTATATTTAAGGGCTAGGATATATGACAACAAGCCATCGGCTAGCTCTCAAGTTACGTTTATTAATTAAAGTTCATCATCGCCACCTGCTAATGACCAATTCAGTGTACTTTCAAAAACAACTGTGCACCTCGCATACTAGTGTGTGCCAATAAACTGATCTAATTTGGCGCCACTTACAGTATTTTAAACATGTCAAACAGCACACTACCAATATCTCCACATAACTTCCTGCACGTAACTAAAAGTGTGTGTCGTAGCGGACCAAAGGTTAAAAAGTAATTGAAGTTTAATTTAAAAAAAGAGAGAAGGCATCGTTATATATGAATTGAATATAATATATAATAAATAGCAAATTAATCCTTTAACTAGCCATAGGTAGTTGCAACTCCTTTACAACGCTAGAAGATTATATTAAATCAGTTTAACTCTATAAAGGTAGTTATTCAAACATTTGGCTCTTTATACGACTATGCATCTAAGTACTTAGCTTGTAGTTACTTTAAGCTTAGGCTTCGGATCAACAAGAGTTATCAACGTCAGCTAAGGAGATCGATACTACCTGGTGTTCATGCTCTCGTGTACCCAAACGACTGACCCGAACTATCCGAAAATATTATTGCAATCGACACTACCTTGAATTCATAGTCTCGCGAATTCACGTGAATCATTTAAACAACGTGAAAATATGAAAGTACCAAAAATATGAAAGTAACAAACGTTATAAATCATATCGCAGTTTTTAAGAACATTTCTATTTTTAAAAATAATATTAGGGAAATGCCTGCCTCCTCTCTCTCCAACAGTCCGAAAAATTACACACCACTGACTCTAAAATTTGTCCATTTGCCCCTATTTCTCAGCAATTTTTAATTCTTCAAGAATCTCTGGACGATCAATGAATAGTTTCAATTTAAAAAAAAACATATAAGGGAGTCCGGACTGGTGAGGTCAGGTGACCTTGGGGGTCAATTAATGTTGCCGCGTTCAGAAATAAAAAGCCCAGGGAAAAGTTTTCTTAAAGCGTTCATAACAGCAGCGGTCGTATATGGCGTGGCCCCAACTTGTTGGAACCACAGGGCTGGCTTCCTGTTAAAGACGAAAAAGATCAAGGGCACACATTTGTGCCATATTTTATTAAATTGTACACAAAGAGTATCTAGGGCTTTATTATGCATATTGAAAGAGGATCTGACAATGGGATATTTAAAAAATATTCAGTCCCAATATGATTTCCGTTTATAATAGATATTCTGTCTCTAGCAGAAACACGGCAATACAACTAAGCTAAATTTAGCTGCCGCAGGACAAAATTAATGTTAGATAATTGCTTAGGTGAATATATTCAAACCCGCTAAGACGGTCGGGTACAATAATTAGGGCCACAAAACCGGCATGTCTCGTCTTAGTAGCAGCCCCGCAAACGTGATTTGAGGGTAAAACGAACGAGCAATTTGCACGGGTCTTATCCTAAGACATTCAAGAGATGTGGAGTGGAAATCTTGTCGGTCGGAACTGCCAAATTGTGCCGAAAATGCAGATTTTTTCCTATAAAAGATTTGAAGCCCTGTTACGGAGCAGCGGCGCCCTTGTTACTTTGCCGTTTTTTTACGACATTTATTTCTTTTTACTGCCGCTGGGGGTTCACATTTCAACTGTTATTTCTTGAGTGCTGAAAATAATTTGAGAAGGGCAGCCAGTGCATAGGTATTTTAGCATTTTAAGTGTTTTTTCTGATTTCAAAATCTCGTGAAAACTTACAAAAACACGTTCCTTGATTTAGAGACTGTATTCATGTTGATTGCTTAATACAAAATATCCTTCTACTACGACACATACGTATACACTTAGGTGCACAAAAAACGGACACCCTAAAATTTTGTCTAAATTTTAGGTTTGATAACTTGTTTATTTCCAGTCCATATTGACTTTATTATGCTTCTTCAAATTGTCCATTGAACCTTTATTTGGCATTTTATACATTTCGAGCATAATCGAAGAAGATCGTGTACGAAAAATGAGGATTTTCGCACAAAAACTAAATAGCCCGACTTTTAAACGTGCAAGTTAAGTTCGTATTGGAATTTATTCATGTGCCGTGGTTCGAGTTGGTATGTACCATTTGTATTGTGAATTTCGTGTGCGGATGGTGTGACAAGACCGTAAAACAAATAGTAAAATGCCATGATGAAATGATTTACTTTATTTAAATGCAATTGAAGCAATAGAATATGCTGAAAGATTGGCTGATGAGTCAAATTTAATAATGTACGTCCCATAAGTTTTGAGAAAAAATATTAATACTCATATTTTTTTTTCTTTTAATTTTTTATTATATTAAATTATAAGTCATTATTTCTACATTTGTTGTTATTAAAACTATAGGTTTAAACTAAGGATAAGGGTCCATGTTCTTCAATAGCATGCAACTTAACCCTAATTTGCGCCATTAGCCTTTGGTTGGGTTTGCTTGGGTCTTGCATATTGACACGGAGGCAGATCCGGCCAGAAGATAATTTATTCATTGGGGTGAGTAGCAGTGATAAACTGACGAAGTTTTGACAAATACTGCCTAATATATATGTCTGCATTAATGGCTTCACCACGAGCACGTCCGATATACGGCTCAGATACACCTGCTTCGGAAATTGCTCACCACAATAAAAAAAAAATCAGAAAACTTGACTTTCCCTTTTGATCTAACTTCGTCGGGACAGTCTTATATGTTGTCCGTGTAGAATCAGTTATTACCCTTCATCTCTGAATTGGACGAAGTAAAATATTTTTCATCATCCATAATGACAATTTTGTCAACAAAATGAGCACGCGTTAATGCGCGGCAACACGTCGGAATTTTCTGTAATTGAGCTACAGTGTATTTTGGTGCTTGTCTTCTTTTTGAGTATTTAAAATTACTTCGAGAGAGAGTCCTACTTACTGTCATGTGCGAAACACGAGGCCTGAATCTTCTAGATAGCTTGCGCACTGACGTTCCAATCTTGTTTTTTGCTAATCGAACCAGCCTTCCTTCATTCGCTTGACTTAGGACCCTTGGTCTTCCACTTTTCAGCAAGTTTACACAAGGTATTCCCTCTTGTCATCCTTCTATTGTTCGATAAATTGTAGCCACTGAAATATTATGGCCCCTGTATAGTCTTACAATTTCAGGTACCTACTTGTTCAACTAATGGAAAAATGCTTTTCCGAATATCAAACTTGTACGCCATTGTAATTGCAAGTGTTTGCGGAAATGACATGTCATGGCAATCTTTCATTGATTGTGACTTTTTGCAAAGACACCTTAGCCAAAATGCATTATTATTTTTTCAACAACGCAAATTCTTCTCAAAACTTATGGGACATACGTTAGGACTTACCAGCAGTTTATTCTGCTACATAAAAAGATGATATTGTACATTATTACAATTTTGAATGAAATTTAAATGAAAACAATGCGAACTTTATTCGAACACGTTCGTATCATCACACGAATTACTTCGCATACGAACGTGTTCGAATAAATTTCGCATTTCTTTTATTTAACAATAAATTATTGTAATAATGTACAACATTATCATTTTATATAAAACGATACATGGTACATCCTATTTGCCCTATCAACAAATCGTTCAGCATCTTCTATCTCTTAAATTACATTTAAATAAATTAAATCATTTCAATTTGGCATTTTACTAATTTTTTGATAGTTTTGTCACACCATTTGCAAACAAAACCCTCAATTTAAATGGTACATATCACTTGAACCACGGCACACAAGTAAATTCGAATGCGAACTTAACTTGCACATTCAAAAATGGGGTTATTCAGTTTTCGAAAGAAAACAGTAATTTTTCGTATACTTACGATCTTCTTGGATCACGCTCGAAAATACGGGTCCAGGGCCCGTATTTTCGAGGTCGTTCGTGTGATCGTATTTGGTCTGTCAGCCAATTGTTCAGCGTCTTCTATCGCTTGAATTTCATTTAAATGAGTTAAATCATGTCAACTTTTTACTAATTTTTTGACAGTTTTATCACACCATCCGCACACGAAATCCACAATTCAAATTACGCTCGAATCACGGCATACGAATAAATTCAAATGCGAACTTAACTTGCTCATTCCGAAACAGGGTTATTTAGTTTCCATACGAAATGGTAATTTTTCGTATACGATCTTCTTCGATCAAGCTCGAAAATACGGGTCCAGATGTGACCGAAATAAGCACGTTAGGATGGATGCATGGCAGAGCCAAATTTCTGGATCGAGAGAATACGGTGAACAGTAAAAGTTGTGAAAGTGTTTTAAAATACATGAATGAAGACTACAGTAGTACGGACTGCTGACGAAAAGAGATGATTATATCGGCGAAACAGTAACGGTAATGGAAGGAGAGGTAGAGGAAGGCCAATGCAGAAATAGGTGAGGAGTTAAGAAGAAATTAAGCGAACAAGGTTTAACAGAAGGAATTCATGACCAGACATTGTGAAGAAGAGTATCTAGGAACGACGATACCAAAAATTGCAAAAAGATGAAGTGAAAGAAAAAGAATGTTATACTTCTAACCTAGAAATTTGGTCATATGCCTTGAACAGTAAACCTGTATTTTTGGTATATTGACATTTATATTGAAAAAGATTTAGTCAAGAAATTGTTAAACAAAAAATTGTTATTTTCCATAAGTTATAAATTTATTCGTAGATGACTTAACAATAGCAACAAAATAGGAATAAACCAAAAATAAATAAATATATATATATATATATATATATATATATATATATATATATGTATGTCCACGGATAGAGGTTACAAGAGGACAACTGGACCAAAAATTTCATTGTTCGAAAAAAAATCATTTTTGGTAAGCTTCTGCTTCTTAAAAAAATACAATCTACGAAGAAAACGTTTCATTTTTTATACAGGGTGCTCAAAAAATACAAAAATGATAAATTACGTGAAGAGTAAACTACCTTTTTTTTTTCATTTTAGAGCAAAATGTAAAGACCAAAAAATATTTAGAATTCCAATCAAAATTTAAATTCAAAATAATTTAATAATAATTCCATATATTTTTGATTTATTGCCAAAATCAATTAAAATAATTAAATCTTTAAATAAATATAAAAATGAAATTAAAAAATGGATATTATCAAATCCAAGACAAATAATACATAATATAATAAATAATTTATAAATACTTAATAAAAACCAACTGGATATTCATTATGATATATTGTAATTTCAATTCGGGATTATTAATAATCTAGTTGTGTCTGATATATTTATTATTATTACTATTATTGTAAATAAATTGTATAAAATTATTAATATTATATTTTGAGTCAACTCACAACAAGTGTATTACTTAGTGAGTCAAGTGTTTATATTGGCTTATTCAAAAAACTATATATATCTCAATTGTACATGTATCATATGAATTATTGAATAAACCTATTATTATTATTATTATAGAAAATATCAGCTGAAAATTTTGCTTTTTATTTTTGTATTATAATTTTATCAAATATTACTGTAACTACATTTTCTATGTAATTTTTGCCTTGTCCACCTCATCTCACTATCTTTTACGACAAATGTCAGAAAATTTAAAATTTTGGCAACAAAATTTTAAATTTTCTGACATTTGTCGTAAAAGATAGTGGAATGAGGCGGACAAGGCAAAAATTACCTAGAAAACGTAGGTACAGTAATATTTGATAAAATTATAATACAAAAATAAAAAGTAAAATATTCAGCTGATATTTTGAATTTAAATTTTGATTGGAATTTTAAATATTTTTTGTCTTTATCATTTTGCTCTAAAATGAAAAAAAAGGTAGTTTACTCTTCACATAATTTATTATTTTTGTATTTTTTGAGCACCCTGTATAAAAAAGTGAAACATTTTCTTCGTAGATCGTATTTTTTTAAGAAGCAGAAGCTTACCAAAAATGATTTTTTTTCGAACAATGAAATTTTTGGTCCAGTTGTCCTCTTGTGACCTCTATCCGTGGACATACTGTATATATATATATATATATATATATATATATATATATATATATATATATATATATATATATATATATATATATATATATATATATAATATGTGATAAAATGTGATGTATCACTATACATCTCATTGATGAATAGTGAAGAGCTTCCTGAATGTTATGGTTATTTAAACATGTTACAATTGTAGTCGGTGGTTTCTCTAGATTCAAACATGGTACACGCAGAATTGCAGAAAATATTGAACAGATTCTAGATTGTTAAATATATTTGACCTTTCTGCGTGTTAGATTTGAAATATTTTTTACCCGATTTTATAGGTTTTCCCAGATTTGATGAGTTAGCCTGCGGTCTTGGTTAATATACGGGCTATATCAATTTGAACCCTAACTTCTCGCGCGCAGGATACGGAACATTTTATTATCAGTATGACATACGCTTGGGGCTTCGTTTAAGTATACAAAACTATTATCTATTTTTCATTTCTTTACATATAGTGGGAATGTCACCGAGATGCTTCACGGGGCTTGTTACAAATACAGGTGATTATAGGAAAACATACATAAAGGAAACGCAAGCAAAGCCGCAGCTACCCGTTAGTTACAAATAAATAATGGATCTAGTATGATTTTAGGACTTAACAAGGAAAAATACCTCTATCATTTACATAAAAAATGATTCCCGTAACCACTAGCTACAAGGAAGAAACTAACAATTTACTTTCTGTCTTATAACTATAAATATTTGGAGAAAATTTCCATTTAAATAGGTTGTTTGCTTGACAAAATAAGATCAGCCCCCAAAAAATAAGCCATTAAACTTGGTATATCGCCTATTTTGATATCGTGGTGTGTCAAAGGGGACTATATTTGCTTTAGAAAATAAGTTTGCCAAGAAAAAAGGAAGTTTTATATAAAAAAATATTTTATTCATGCAGGAGATCTTATCAAAACAGCTGTTAATTTTCATATTCTTTTCAAAAATATTCAGGATGTTGATAGAATTAAATTTTAAAATTGTTTTTCGTCTTTTACATATGTTAAGAGTCATATAAATTCTTTTTTTTTCAAAAAAATAACATTTTGTTAAATTGATGTCGATGTAATAAAGCTATTTAATTTTAATAATTTCTTTATTATTATTTGTGGTAGTTATAATATTTTTAGAAGGTAAATTAAACTACCACACTAGCTTTGACCTGTTCAACCTTGTCGCAGACGTCATGACCCAGAAAGTAAGAGATGCAGCTCCCAGGTATATACATGATGTTTGTAGTCGATATTGTAATATCGTTCTAGTAATGCCAAAACTCACTAACTGACATAATATTGTTATTTTCGAGAACATTACATTTAAAGGTTGAATGTATTATTATCTATACCATGTATAAACATTTTGTTTTAGCTAATAGGTAGTTAACTACCTTGTACCCCTATGTAGTGATTAAAGGGTTTTTGATGCTTTATAAGTTTTATACAAGAAATAAAAAAACTTTGTGGTTAGTGATTTTTTACAAACAAAAAAATAACAAGTTACAGTTAAACCTGGTTATTTGCCAGAAATTCTGTTTAAAAAAGTTTTAACAGTTAATGACTTCTTGCACTTATTTATTGGGTCAAAACATACCTAATGACTTATTTATCTTGGTTTTGACAAAAATGGCAATTAGTGAGTTTTGGCATTACTATGACGATATGTGTTACCAGCAAGAAAAGCGTTCTAATAAAATAATAATACTCTTAAATTTTTATTGTAAGTTTAAAATTACATAACTATTATGTTATATTTTTGTACGTTTATAGTCTGCCATGCAGGGTCTAATATTGATATATTAATATGAGCTCTAGTTTAGTGGCTCAGATGATTTTAAAGCGCCAAATGAACCTTTAAAGCTAAATCCGGAGAAAATGAGAAAAAAAGTAGAAGATATGGTCCCCACAAATCATCGTTTAAAAAAAACTCAAAATTGTCCTCTTAAATACGGTACTGAGATTGTAGGAAATTTTATCTACACCTTCACATGTTTTCATAAATATATTATGGCATCATTACGCCTAATATTTCAGATGTATAGTTTAGGACCTTCAAAATGTTCTTGTAAACTGTAAACCGTAATTTTAAGATTTCTATTTTACGTAGCTACTCAGTTCTCAGTAACAACGCTGTCCTGCCGCACCCTTATGATTATTGCTATGTTTTTACTACCTGCTGCCACAGGAATTTCTTATTTTATCATTTGTTTCCCTCTGTGTAGGTCGAATTGCTTGACATGTTAGTCATATAAACAGTCTTCTCAAAATTCGTTAGGTTTTTTTTATTAAATTGTAAAGATGGAGATAAAGGAGCTAAACAAGAAAAAACGCTTCACTTCACATCTCTTCGGAGCATTGAAACCACAGCCCTAGGTAAACACATAACTCGGCAAACACTGGAAAAGACAGGCTGATATAGGTTCAGGTTAAAATAATAAAGGAGAGACTTCCAATGAAAAACATCATTCTTTACAGAAAAGAATTCGTATTTTTTTGATTAGGTTCAATTTTACATTAACGAAACATCAAGGATTTATTTCATTTGAAAAGTAATCAGAATAAAAGCCCAACCAAAATAAATTGATGTGTCGAAAAGTCCACAAATATAAAGAGATGATTGATGTCCTGGTAATGATAGCAGGATGATTGAAAGGATGTAATTTTCAAATTTGTTGCCGTATGTAACATGAAAGTTATTTATGTACCCAATTTGGATTTTGTGTGGCTTTCTATGAGTGCGGATTTTCAAGCGTGCCGCAATATCTTTTCAAATCGTTTCCACTTTATTATACGATCGCAAAACACGGAAAAAGTACTGGGTTTAAAAAATTGTGTACCGTTGTCCTTGAATAAAAACCCTGTTTTTAATTTCGTTATGAGTGTTAAAATAACATACACAGATTTTCTAATTGCAACATTACTACGCTTAATAACTTTTGATAGCAAACTATCGTTTTAGTCAGTAAAAGTAAAATTTTTCTGTCGGTTCCTGTATATCATCATTAATAGGTGAAGGTGTCATAAACAGGTACCTGCCACCAAGAAGTTGATCACTGTCAAGTTTTAATTAATTACCATTGCATTTCCTTTGTATTTTCCGAGTTATCATTAACATATTTAAACTCTACAAGAACACTAGGTTAAGAGGTCCATCTTTTTTTATCTGAGACAGCCCACCTAGACTTCAAGCCTAAGTACTAACGTACCGCGGGCGTCTGAAGGGAAGCGTAATGTAATTCATTGACGCGGTATTTAGAGGATTGGAAGTTGGGAGGGGAAGGGAAAACATCTGCAGGCAATTTGTTCCATAATCTGGAGACTCTAGGTATAAATGAGCGAGAGAAGTGGGATGTTCCAGGATTTTGTAACCAGGAACGGTCAAGGGAGCAATTATACCGGCTAATTCTTCAGAGTAAGATTTGTTAAAGTACCGGTAGAAAAGGAATAAATCCCCAACAGCGAGTTTTTTTTGTAAGGACTAGGTCATTGATGAGTCGAATGGCTCCCTCTTGGATAGAATCAATAATGTTGTGTCGAATGTGATGCCGCTCCCCAGATGTGGGTAGGTTAGGTCTTATTTGGGAAACATAGAAAGTGTGTAAGTTGGAAGGGGAGAAGTATTTAGATATTTTTTAGCTGCTGCTGTGGCTTTGTGACATAACAAGCATAGACAATGCTACAGTTTTGCTCAGGTTTGCATAAGTAGTTGACTAAAATCAAGGGAGATTTTTCTCTATAAAGAGTTCATAAAAATATGCAATCTCGGATTCTTCACCCATTTAAAAATCATTTACAATGATAACTCAAAAATAATAAATTTCGGGTTGTTTTGAAATTTTTTTTCCGTGTTTGACGTTTATCTTTAAAAACTTTTCAACCTAATTAACTTAACTTTCATACCCACAAATTAAAACCGTTAAGAATTTTTTCTAACATCGGGGTAAATATTCTTAAAGATTCAAACTTTTTGACTTCTTTACACACTTGAACACTTACATCAGCACTAGCAAACTTAATAAAAAGTTTTTGAAAAGAACAAGAACTTCTTCGCGCCAAGTAAAACAAGTTTCAAGAATATTGGAAGTTAACTTTGTACTTTCCTTTCACAATCCCGAAATATTTTTGAAACGCACGTCTGTCTAAAGTAAATTTTAAATTTTTAACTTTTCTGATGTTCTTTTCTGGTTTTTATAACCTAAGAGCCCTGTGATACAATTCGTTTAAGGAAGAAAATTATCTTCGATTGAGAATATATTTTAAAGTAAGGGTATATAATATTGTTACGGACTTCGCAGACGTTTATCGCCTTTTTAGTTTTGTTTATGTTCGTGTGTTTTGAGATTATCTGGGATACGCATTGGCTAGTCTACACGACCATGATATAAATCTGTTTAAGCCAAATTTTGTTCTATGGGCCGGCACAGAGAAATGTACTCCTTAGACGCGTTTGCCTGGAAGGAAGCTTACGTTATTAAGAAGGGGACAAGTTATAATTGCTCTATAGGATATTATATAGCATTCTAAGATCCTTGAGATTTCGGCGATCTTCAAAGGGTTTAATTTGTGTAATAGATTCAATTTGAAGATTGGTGAGATGCGGTGCACCGAGTTTAAAATCAATATATTTTAAAAATGTATGTTAAACTCTCTCTATATTTCGAATATGTAGGAAGGTTACAAGCTTTAGGCACAAATGTTAATTTTGAATCCATTGTAAGTTACAAGTCATTAATTTTGGTGACATTAGAAAGAACATTATTTCCAATCCAACAAGAATATTTAATCGCCGCTCTAGATTTATGAAATGTTATAGAGTAATACTAGGAGGCAGTGAGTTCCATACCATTGTCATTACACCAAGTTGCTAGTTGATTCAAGTCATATTGGAGTTCAAAACAAGAGGTCCCAAGTGAGACCCCTGAGGTAATCCAGATGGAACATGTAGACTTTTAGATAGAAAGTTATTAAATTGGACAATCTCAGAGCGCCCAGTCAGATAACATCAATCCCGTTAAGCAGAGCGCCATCACCAGTGTAATTAACCCTGTCGAGTTAGTTTAGTAGTTCATTTGGTTCTAATATTGTGGAAAGCACGTACTTGAATTGCCCTTTTCTTTATAAATTTGCGAAAAATTCAACAACAAATTCATAGTATAAAACTTGGTTATCTTATTCTTACATTTTTCAGTTTAAAACTTCATTGTCAAATTAGACCTGCTTTTATACTATGAATTTTTTCGCAAATTTCTAAAGAAAATGACAATTTTAGTACGTACTTTCCAGAATAATAGAAGAAAATTCATTCTACCAACACGTCAAAGGTGAAGGTCATTTAGAAACCAAGCAACGCGCTAAAGTATTAGAATAACTCATAATTTTTTAATAACAACTTATTATAAGGATAAAAACCTATCAAACCCTAACTGCTCAACTAGAAGATCTTGATTTAAACAAGTACTAAATCTTCGATCTTTTACTGAATTCGAGCATTAGTGTCTAAGGGTTGGAAGTGACTGTAGCGGCTACACCAGATTTTTACATTTAGGTATCATAAATATTTACGAAGTCAAAATTTACTGTATTTTTGGTTTTTCCGAAATTAAATTTGTCTTTTGGCTGTTAAAGTATCATGGAAATTATACGTCCATAAATCGCGTGAGATGGTATTTCCCAAGAAAATGTTTTCTTTCCATTCGGCATAAAATATAATAACAGTTACATTGGCTTTAAATAAAGAAAAGTATGAGTGAGTCCTTGTTGTGTCCTAAAAATGATCCACACAAACTGTCCCACATACGTATACTGCACGTATACCTCCTTATCCTGATGGCAAAGATATTTTCTGTACTTCCAGTGGCCTCACCTTGAAAAATACACGACGAGATTTTTCTTAGAGTGGCATTAAACCATCCTAAGATACACATTTAACGAAAAGCTTTTCTTAGACATAAAGCAAGAACTGGAAAAGCTACATGGCTTTTGATAAAAGCATTTTGGGATAAGTTCGCGACTAGAAGACGTTAAAGAATTTTCTATCTGTCATTTAACATTTATTTAAAGAATATCGATGTGCTGTTGAGCAAACAGAAAATTTATTGTCTACTTTAGGAAAACCTTTTCATAAATATTTGTTTTTTGCTTAGAACGTACTTGGCATAGATCTTAAATTTCTAAGGTTTTAACTCCTGATTCAAATTAAAGATCTTCTAGTTGATCAGTTAAGTTTTGACAATTTTTTTCCTGTCATTCTTAATGAGTCGTCAATTAAAACTTATGAGTTATGATCTTGGAACTTATTCTAAAATTAATTTTGTTCTCTTATTGTGAAAATTAAAGTCATTTTGTTACTTCAAGATTTTTATAAGAACTTAAAATGTGAAAATGCAAACAGAGCAAATAATAACAATGAGAAGAATGAACACAAACTATTTTCTTTAATAGATTCCTAAAAAATAAATATGAGCAAAATTTATTTAATTTTAAAAACAAATAAATAATAAATAAACTTTACTTGAAAAGATTAAAAGAAAAGTACATAAATATGTAAGTTAATTATTAGATAATAAAATCCTTCCAAAGTGACGAAGGTTATTCTTGACTTGCATAAAGGTTGATCTTACTCTTAACCAAAACCAAAAAAAGGGGTGACTAACTGCATAGGTACAACGATAAGTTTAGATTTTTAATGTAGTGACTAAGAAATACTGCAGTGTAAGTCACCTCCCAAAAAACTATTAACAAACAAAATCAGAAAATAAATTATATATATAGAAAGCCTTTAAAGAAGATGTCTTTAGAGTTTCAGGTACCGAATTATAAGCAGCTGAGACAATATAAGTAAAACTCCGTTCGACCTGACGCTGAACAAATTTTGTTTTTCAAAAGTCTGTACAGATTTGCGAAAGTAAATGTTTTTGCCAAAATGTATGCAAAATTTGCTACAAAATAGCAAAAAACGGCAGATATTCTGTTATATAATTTTTTTTAAACTCTTACAGAAGTTTGAACAAAATCGCCAAGAGTAAAGTTTTACACTCTTCTAAAATACAATAGATTAATGTTGCCAGGTATCAAATGATCATCTAAGTATAATATTTGGTTTTAACATGCCTGTGCATGCATGTTCTCCCTTGTTAAAATACCACACATACGACACTTTCAAAATACATCTGCAGCTCAAGCAAAATTGCAGCTAATAAAATAGGTAATACACTACCTGTGAGTTATCCTTACTTCACAGCCATAAAACTGAGACGATACCTAATAACTCTAATTAGGATTTGTTGAAAACCCTTAACTGGAATGTTTATTACCTTATTGGCTGGTAATTACATCTATAATAAAGGTCCAATATTTACATTTTTGACCACGGGTCGCTGCACTACGCGGCCCGAAAAACCATAAACAAAACAAAAGGAATATATAATATAAATGAACGGCTGTGTTTTCTCTTGCTGAAAATCAATGGTAATTTATTATGTCTAACATATTACTTCATTAAATATTTGGAAATACAAACACTCTTTTTTACCAGAAACTTTGATTTCAGGTTAATAGTTGAAAATTTTCTCCAAGTTAAGCAAGGGACCGAACTTTCTCCAAACTTTTCCCAAAAAATCCTGAGGCAAAATTTAATAAAATGATGTCCCAAAGCATGAAAACTTTTCCTTGCTAGGCAGAAACGAGTTTCAGTAACATTAGAAGTTTGTTCCTAACTTTTAAATTTTTGAATTCTTTTTAAGGCACACATCTTTTTTAAGTTAATAAAGTATTTTTAAAAATATATCTTCGTGTCACGATGAAGAGGTAATATTTTTTCATAATGTCACTTACTTTTATAATAATCTTAAGTTTTTATCATATTTCTGGATTTTCAGAAGTTTAGATAAAAAAAAAACGGGGATATTTAAGACTTTTATTTTAGATAGAACATAGAACAGACAGAGAATATTAGGACGCAAAATGACACAAATATTTGTTAGAGGTAAAACAGACTCTTGTTAATAAGTAATAGTAAGCGTAGCAAAAAATCTTATATTCAGACTCTCTAAAAGGGTTTAAGATTTAGTACTGGTTTAAATTAAGATCACCGAGTCGATCAGTTATGTTTTGCAAGCTTTTTGTCCTATCATGGTTAGTTAGTCGCCATTAAACAATTATGAGTTGTTCTAAAATTTAAGCGATTTGCTTCGTTTCTAAATTATTTTTATGTTGAAACGCGTTGCTAGAGTGAATTTAGTTCTACTATATTGTGAAAAATAGGTACTAAAATTACCTTATTGACATATTTATTTATTTATATATATATATATATATATATATATATATATATATATATATATATATATATATATATATATATATATATATATATATATATATATATGTATATATATATATATATATATATATATATATATATATATATATGTATATATATATATATATATATATATATATATATATATATATATATATATATATATATATATATATATATATATATATATATATATATATATATATATATATATATATTTATAAAATTTGACAAGTGAAATTTATCATTTTGTATAATAGTATAATATTATATATCACGGGTCTAAAGTAGGTCTTTTAATTCGGAGGGCAAAATTTGATGCCCGAGCCGCAGGCAAGGGCACCAGTCGCACGAGGGATACTCACCTGAATAGCAAGACATGTTTTACACTAAGTTACGTATTCTATTAAAATGGTTTCAACTTACCTGAAACTCATAAAAACAAATTCCATAATCAAGATTGACCAAGCAACTACACGTGGGTTTTACACCGCGCGCCCATCCAAGCAGTTGTTATGCTAACACACGTTCAACTGGGCAATGGGACGTGGCGCCGTCAATGTATTTTAGAATATTTCCACATGTTTATTCAAAAGCTATAAACCTATGTTAGCTTGTTCTGCCTGACTCTATCTTTTTCTATTAGACTCGTTCTTTTTTAGAAATTGTACCTGCTAATTAAGTAATCAACGGTTGAATGATACCTCGTGATGACCCAAATCTTATAAAGTCATTAAAGTTATCTATTGACCCAAAAATTAATCTAATTTTCAAATCCGTTATTTCAGGCGGAATCCCTTATTAAATTTTATTTACTGACTCAAAACTTTATGAACTAGAACAAGTTTGTAAAAGCATCAGGCACTCGCTAACAGCAGTTTGTGATTGGATGTGGAAAATGCTAGAAAAATAAGAAAATGCTCAATTTATAAAGCCCGTTTAAAACGTTATACTTACAGGATTTCTTTTTGTGTGGAATTTATTACTCGGCAGTGCTTGTAGGGCTTTTCACTTTTAAGTGATTTCTGCTTGAAAGTTGCAGACAATTAAAATGAAAATAAAACGGGATAAATTTGTAAGACGTTATTATAAGAATTTGTTTTATTAGGACAGTTCTCAGACCCATATAATCGATCTAAAAATTTGTTAATTGTTTACACCACGCCAGTTTATTGGCTTCCACTTAAAGTATTCTATCTACACTGCTCAATTAGGGGAACATTTTTTCGTACCGCTGTAACTTTTTAAGGGATAATGGTATACAGATGAAAATGCAATTAAAAAAAACACAACGAGAAACAAAGAGTAGATACAAGGATTTTCTATGGGTAGCGTGTGCTATTTGACCGTATGTGAGGTTAAGTACCGCGTGTGTCCTCCAGATTGTTCTACTAAAGCTTCTTCCAACCGTTGGAGAGGCATTTGGACGCCTCCAAACACGTTTGCCTAACAAATCTCATACATACTCGATGAGATTCAAATCGGGACTTAATCCATGGTTCGAATACCTCGTGCTTGCAGAAACTTCATGGTAATGGCTGCAGCTGCACATCATGAGCATTATGTTCCTCTAGCATAGTTTAGATGTCATGTTGAGCATTTAGAGACCTTGGATTACTGCAAAGTCGGTTCTTTCTTTGACTCTGATCTCACGCCGAACCATGACAGGGCCGTCACCAAATCTCTGGACTTCTCGTACTGCGGGAGCTGAATACCGTTCACCTGCGCATGATGTGTAGAGACATATCTCTCGGTCCTATAAATCCTGAATGACCGTTGAGCTGCAATTAAATATTCTCCCGATTTGCCGAATTTTGGATCCATTCTCAATCAAGGAAATAGCACGAGCAATTTCTACTTCGCTGAGATGCCTCATTTTGATTTTGCTTTTGTCTAACTGACATTTGCAACAATTTGTTCCTGTTTCCATGCCCTAGCTCTCTATACTAATCATAGTTCATCTTATCTTCATTTTGTTATTCGTAGTTTTTTTAAATTGTTAATCTCAGAGACGTATTTAGAAATTTCAAAGTTGTATATCTCTATTCCTACTTACAGGACGTTAATCTTATCTTAGGAATAAATAATTAGTTCAATGCTGCAC
This sequence comes from Philopedon plagiatum, assembly GCA_963971165.1. NCBI lineage: Eukaryota > Metazoa > Arthropoda > Insecta > Coleoptera > Curculionidae > Philopedon > Philopedon plagiatum. The sequence goes on along the minus strand of OZ020192.1, from coordinate 109,299,375 downwards.
TAATCGATTTAATAGGCGAAAATGCGTGTTTTCCAAAATATCTATGTTTGCTCTGCATATCACTGTCACTTAAAAAGTTACAGGTGTACGAAAAAGTGTTTCCCAATTTTCTTGATGATTTTGTTACAGTGAATTTCGAACGAAAATAGAATGCAAAAGTAAAAAATAATACCCAATTGTGGTTTTCCCAGTGTCTTCCTACTGACCTGATTGACCTATATAGCTCCAGCAGTTCAATAGTCCATTTTTTTATTTGGAGGGTTTCCTTAAGTTATTGTAAAGGGTTTTCCAATAAGAGGTGTTATTTTGAATAGCCCGCTATTTCGGTAGATGTCACTTTTGGAGCTGTAATTTTTTGACATTTGACAAGTAGAAACTACGCCATTAATAAAAATGGAACGATACACGCTTCAACAAAGCATTGAAATTATTAAAATTCACTATAAAAATGGTGAAAATTTGGCAGAGACGGTTCGTAAAACTCGAACATTTTTGGGTCGTCGTGAAGCACCTTGTCGGACCGCAATACAGAAGTTGGTGGGAAAATTCGAGCTGTTGGGACAAGTTAGTGATGTGAAGAATAAAACCCGTGCACGTCGCTCAAGAACAGCTGAGAATATTGCTGCTGTATCCGAACATGTTGAAGAAAACCCAGGTTTGTCCATTCCTCGTCGTTCTTTGGAATTAAACATTCCACAAACGTCATTACACCGTATTTTGCATAAAGATTTGGGTCTTAAGGCTTATAAAGTTCAGTTAACACAAGAACTCAAGCCGGCCGATCATCAACAACGGCGTGTCTTTGCCGATTGGGTCCTTGAAATGCATGAAAATGATCCGGAATTCCATCGAAAAATCATCTTGACTGAGGAGGCCCATTTCCACCTCGGTGGCTTCGTCAACAAACAAAATTGTCGCATCTGGGGCTCGGAAAACCCAAGAGTTATTGTTGAAAAGCCTCTCTATCCTCAACGTGTGACTGTTTGATGCGGTTTATGGTCCGGCGGGGTCATTGGACCTTACTTTTTTGAAAATGAGGCTGGAGCACCAGTTACGGTGAATGGATTGCGCTAGCGACAGATGATTAATGATTTTTTATGGCCGGAATTGGATGGTATTGATCTGGACAACGTTTACTTTCAACATGACGGCGCTACGTGCCACACAAGCAACGAGACCATTGATCTTTTACGGGAAAAGTTTCCGGACCGTGTTATCTCTCGAAGAGGTGATCACAATTGGCCACCGAGATCTTGTGACTTAACACCTTGCGACTTCTTCCTTTGGGGCCACGTGAAAGAGAAGGTCTACGCCAACAGCCCAGCGTCGATTCAAGACCTCAAAGATGGAATTCGTGAGGCTATCGAGGACATAGGGCAGCCACTTTGCGATTTGGTTATGGAAAGTTTCATGAAAAGGATATGGTCCTGTAGGCGTGGTCGTGGTGGTCATTTGGCAGATGTTATTTTCCATTATTAACGGCATACCTTCCTCTTTATAATGAAATAAACATCCGATCATTTATCTCAAAAAATGGCATTTTCCTTTGAATATCAAAATAACACCTCTTATTGGAAAACCCTTTATTATGATATTTATAAGTTGATTGTTCTAAGTAAAACAACATTCAGTCGAGTGGTAATCGGAATTTAGGTCATAATAGACAATAAAGGACCCAGAGACAATTAAGCGGCTTAAATGGGCAGCTGGAGCAGTAGCTAATGGAACAATTTTGGCACAGAGCTTTTGGTTAAGGCGGATCATAAAACAGAATTAAATTATAAGGAATACATCGGAATAAGCGGTACATCCAAAGAATAATCAGTGTAAAAGGCGTTAAAAGAATATGTTATAAAAATGCTATATGTTGAAAAAGTGTTACGAGTACCTTAATATTTATAAAGGGCTACCTTTTTATTATCAAGAGTTACATTAACAAAATTCTTCAAAACTTGCCAAACGCTTGCAACTTTAAGTTTATTTTAACTAATTCCTCTATACTACCAAGCACACGTAATGTTAAGACCCTGAGGCGTAGCCTTTATTCAGGGTATCCGAAAAGTCTCAGTATATGCAAATATCTTTGCTATTAGTAAAGATAGAGACACCAAATCTTATGTGTATCTTATTGGTTAATAAATCTACTTTTTTTATGTAATTTAACTTTTTCAGCCACCTTGACGCTAGAGAGTGGCGTTAAAAATTTTAATTGCAACCCTATGCCATGTGGTACCTCATTTTAAAGGTCTTTAAAAAATAAACATTTTACAGGAAACCCAAGGCCCGTATCTTAATTCGTTTTTAAATGGCGAACCTTTCAAAATTAAAAATCGTGAAAAAAAGTAAAAATTTAAATACTGTATTTCTCTTATTTGAAAATTGTCCAGAATGACCACCATTAACTTCTTAACAGTAATAAAGTCGATTTTGTAACTCACTTCTCACATTTTCGGGAGTGGCAGTTGTTACTTCTCGAAAATATGGGACGTGAGTTCCAAAATCAACTTTATTACTGCCAAGAAGTTCATGGTGGTCATTTTGAATAACTTTTAAAATAATTAGAGAAATAAAGGTATTTAAATTTTTACTTTTTTTCACGATTTTTAATTTTTAAAAGCTTGCCATTTAAAAACAAATTAAGATACGGACCTCGAGTTTGCGGTGAAGTGTTTCTTTTTCAAGACCTTTTAAAATAAGGTACCACACGGCACAGGGTTGCATTTAAAATCTTTGACCTCAACTCCCTGGCGTCACCCCTCAAGGGGGTTGAAAAAGTTGAATTACATGAAAAAGTAGATATATTAGCCAATAGAATACCCCTAAAATTTGGTTTCTCTATCTTTATCAATAGCAAAGATATTTGCCCATACTAAGACTTTTCGGATACCCTGTATACTTAGTTCAACGCATAATTGAACTTGATATTAAACACTTGCATCTTATCTGATCGCATAGTCACATATTGAATCATACTTAGGTGTCTATGGGATGACTTACTTTAACTTGTATTGGTATTCAACCCTGTTTGTATTCACTGTGTTTTCTATAATATTACGTAACTTATTACCCAACTTAAAAGAACCGAAAGTTACTCTCTGGTACGAATAAATCATAAAATATTATAACGATTTCCAACCCTTCAAAAATTAATTCACATTATTCTTGATATTCTAATTAGCTTTTAAAAAAATAAAAATTAACAACCTATTCATTTCTAGCCTATAACTTTTCAATTACACAAATCCCGTAAGGCTATTAAATTGCTCAGTGACCCAAAAATTAATACAATTTTCGAGTTTGTTATACTACCCGGAAAACCTTATTAAATTGTATTAACTCACCCCAACTTTATGAACTACAACAAGTTTGTAAGAACATCAAGCGCTTGCTAACGGTACTTGGTGATTTAAAAAGAAAAAATGTGGGAGAAATAGGAAAATAAGAGATTTATAAACTGTTTATATTTGATTCATCATTTTATATGACAGTTAAAGAGCTTTTTATTTCTAAAAATACAATTTGATAGCTATTTACCTAACAAGTGCGGGAAGTGATACTTTTCAGCACTCAGCTGCAGTCTAGTTTTGGTTTCCGCTTCGCGTCGTTCGATCAGCAGTCGAGTGCGGAAAATCCTCTTTCCTGCAATGTTTTTGCTACGAGCGTGAAGAAAATTATCTAGTTTTGGTATTTTTTTTAAATATTTTATTTCGGTATAGACGTCAAAGTGAAAATACACTTCAAAATTCAAGCATATGTTATTTTCATTTGTTATAAACAATATTAATGGTAAAATAATTGTTACTGGCATTTGTTAAATTTATTCGTGGCATTTTATTCCGCATTTTTACAACGAAAGTTTAACTGTTTAACCGAACTTTTTCAATAGTGTAGATAGTGTTACCACTCAGCAACTATTTAGTGAAGCAGAAAACGAAATAGACTACATGGCCAAAATACTGCTAAACTTTTGTTGCCTGTATTAAATTTTGGTTATTAATTTTAGATTTGTTTAAAAATAAATATATAATATCATTACACATGAGTTTTTTTAAAATCAATTAATTTAATTTTTCAAATAGTCACTTCAACTTCCGTTTCCGGTTCTGTTTTCCATAGAATCCTATATATATATCCGTTATTATTCGTTCCAAGCTAGCTTTCTGAAGTTACAGGGACAATGGCAAATACTAGAAGACAACTCATTGATTACATGCTTTCTAAAATGCTGGATTACTCTGAAGAGACAGTTAAAATCAAGATATCGTTTTTTTGTCAAAATTTTTTTATCGGTGGAGGGCAAGTGGCAGAAATATGAAAAGTTTTCTAAAGCGCATTCAAGATTGGCTTGAAAAGGCACCCGTTGAAAAGGATTCATAGAACTGAAGACACGGAATATATCCTTACTACCACACCCAGACGAACAACATCTTATGGTCGACGTAAAAAGATCTTCACTACTTTAAGTACAATATCAAAGCAAAGACTGCAGAAAATTAATGATGTCCCATTCATCGGAAGAACTAGCCTTCGCAACATGAATGCGTTTCTCCAGAAAGGGTCAAGGAAATGTTGCGCGAGTAATTACAAAGGCCGTGACATCAAGCCAGCGCTCCCTAAAATTTGTGAAAACAACAGCCATTTGATAATAAAATTATATCAAGAAGGAAGATCTCCAAGAGACATAAGAAAAATTGTTGAAAGAAGCCGGTCAACAGTTGAATAAGAATATTATAAAAAAATATTAAACAATCCATATAACAAAAACCTTGCTAGGAAGAGGAAGGAAAAGTATTGACTTTTCGAGAGAAACAAGAAATATTAAGAAAAATTAGTGAAAATCCGCAAACTACTGCGATAGATATAGTGAAAAGTGAAGCCAGTGATTACAAAAAGGTTGGTCGAAAGATGCCATTAGTAAATAAGAAAAATACGAAGAAGCGTCTCGAGTTTGGTCAAAGGCATTTTGACAGAAATTCCTCGAGTACTGTAAAAACATCATATGTACTGATGAAATAAAAATAGAGTTGTTTAGAAAATCAAAAAAGGTTTTAGTGTACAGAAAGCGCGGGGAAGCCTACCAACCTAAAATTTAATTCCAACGGTAAATCACGGTGGGGGTTTCTTTCTAACCTGTCATGGCATGGAGTGCGCCAGCTCCATTTTATTGACGGAACTATGAATCGGTTCGTCTCAGTCTACATGGATATTTTAAAAAAGAAAAGACAAAGTGCGGAGATAATGTGAATTGGAAAGAACTTATTTCACCAAGACAACGATCCAAAGCATACAGCGCGGGTCGTTAAAAAGTAGATACTGTATAGCGTACCAAGAGTGTTGGAACCCGTACCGCAATCCCCAGACGTTTACCCGAATGAACATCTATGGTCGGAACCCAAAGAAAAGGTGAAAGAATATAAAATTTTCAACAAAAGACATTAAAAGCAAGATGTCAAGAAGAATGGTCAAAAATTAAAGTAGGTTTTGTGATAAAACTGGTAGAGTCAATGCCTAACAGGTTTAACAAATTATAAAATCAAAAGGGTACCCCACAAGTTATTAGTTTTGGCATTTTTGGACGAATTTCAAAAAAAAAAATTTGGTGAACGAATAATTTTTCTCCCTTGGTTTTTACGAACTTATGTTTTATTTTTGAATGGTATATAGGTTGGACGTTATATTACTGTTTTTAGTACCTACATGAATAGTTGTTTTTATTTTTGTAATGAAAAGCAAATAAACTTCAGTAGGTTTGATTTTATCCCAATTTTTTACAACTTTTATAAGTGGACGAATAATTAATCTCTCGACTGTATGTGGCACAGGGGCAAAATGTTTTGTTTTGTCAAGGTTTGGTCACTGTAGAAAAATAGTAACAGCTTACACTATTATTGTGTATAAGTCATATACAGGGTGTGTACGGCTATATGTTGTACTATGCTTAATTTTTCATAAGATACAGAGTACGTCACAAATGTCAGTGTTCAATAATACATAAAGTAAATGACTTATACACGTACGAAGCAGCGAGTAAAAGCTAGTATGTAATATAATTGTAATTTCGATTTTAAAAATAATACGATTCAGCCCACCAATTAGGTTAGACACACATTTTGTGGTTTGTCTAATTCTAACATAAGTTTTATCTGACAGAGGCAACGGCTGCTCTCCAGAAAATATAATGAGGTTGTCAACAGCTCTGCGGACTGTCCATACCAATTAGAATTTCTCGTTTCGTTTAATTTGCGAAAGGGCTCGTGTGCTCGATGAACAGCATTAACTATGTCCAAGTGCACAACGCAATGACGGCAAACATGGTTGTAGCATCTGGCGCCAGAGCTCAAAGAATTATCTTTTCTTTATGTTTGTAATATTTTATGAGGTCCTTGTAATAAAATTATTTCTTAATTTGAGAAACTTTTTATACTTGACATATCTCTTACAATAGGTGCAGCGGAAAGAAGTGATTTTAAAAGGGCCTGAATTATTCACTAAATTTTTATTTCACTTTTAGTGATTTTGCACATTTTGGTTAATCTAATTCCTTCTGTAATTCAATTTTTGTAAAAACACACTTTCTTGACTTTTGAAAAAAAAAAACTTATTTCGAAAATATATATTTTTTCGAAAAACATCGGTCTGATTCCCAAGTTATTTAAGAGTATAACCCCGCGAACTACATGGTGTTTTAACTATTTTTTTAGAACGCCTATTGCCCTGCTTTCAGTTAGGTAGAATATTTGCAGACTGATAGGACTCTACTAAAATAACGCAACTACTGTGGGTAAATACTTATCTACAATCATAAATACAAGAGGCGACAAAACATATGACTAAGAGTAAGGACTAATAAAATATACCAATATACCATTATTTTTCGTAATAATTAATTTTTAGCAATTTATTTCCATTGCGTCGTGACGAAATTTTGAGGGAGTGGCAACGTCGCTTCACGTGGCGTCTATAGACATAACTATGGACTATGCGCTTCTTGAGGTCTAAACTGCGGTCTCTGCTTGCGAGCAGCACATCTTAATGAAGGTCCTTCGAGCTTTTTCTATCCTGCACTTAATTTCAACAGAATGATCCCAGGTTTCTGATAGTGTGCTTCCTAAATAGGTAAATTTTTCAAATCTTTCGGTGATTTCACCATTAACAAATATGTCTCCGGGTGGTCCGGGAGTTTTGGTGATTACCATACACTTCGTCTTTCTGGGATTGAGTTATAAACCATACTCTGCACTGGCATTATTAAGAGAATTTACAAGTCCTTGTAAAAGTTACAGACTGTCCGCTATCAATACTGTATCATCGACATAGCGAATGTTGTTAATATATTTTCCATTTACCGTTATTCCAGTCCGAATTTCACTCAACGCCTTTTTGAAAATGCTGTCAGAGTAAAGGTGCACGCTCACTTAGGCGAAGCGTTGCGAAGAGAACAGAATTTTATCCATCCAAGAACTTTACATGCAATCAAATGGGAGCCCGCACACTGAAGCGTCGAGGAGCGTTGTGCGGGCTTCCATTTGATTGCACGTAAGATTCTTGGACGGATAAAATTCTCTTCTCTTCGCTTCGCCTAAGTGTGCGCGCACCTTTAAGGCTGAATAGAAGGGGCGACACCACACAGCCCTGTCTTACTCCACGATGAATTTATACAGCCTCGGAATATTCGTCTTCCACCCGCACATTTGCCCTCTGTGCCCAGTCAAGGTTGCTGATGATCTGCATATCCTTGGTATCAATTTCCACTTCTGCTAAGGCTTCCGTCATTTTTCCATGCTTACATCTGTCGAATGCCTTGGTATAGTCTACAAAACATTCGCGTGTTCTAAGACCACTACGAAAACCAAATTGGGTGCATAAAATGTTTGACTCACATTTTCTGCAAATACGAGCATGAATTAACTTTAGGAACACTTTTAGCATATGACTCATAAGAATCATTCTTCTAAAGTCCTCACAAGATTGGGCGTTGGGCTTTTTCGGCAGGGTAACAAAAGTAGACAGTAGCCATTCATCTGGGAGAAGTCCAGAATTATAAATCTCGTTCAAGAACTTTGTTAGTCTTTTAATATTGTCTTCTTATATTTCCACCGGTATGTCATCTGGTCCCAGGGCCTTACCACTCTTGGCTGTTTTAATGACATACTGTACTTTAGAATCGGTTATCCGTGGGACCTGTAAACATCCAAAACTCATTCTTCTGGACCCATTTTCACCTTTGAATAGGTTTTTGATATAATTCTTCCACATCTCCAGCTTTGCCCTCATTTCAAAAACAAGGTTACCGTCCTGATACGTTATGTTCACTAATCAATGTTTCTTAAAACCATTCCAATCATTGTTTTGATATTTGTGAAGGTTTGATTTATAGCTTCATTACAAAGGGTTTCATTACATTTTAAATAAAATTACAAGCGGCATTTACATAATGTCTCTGTTAACCTCAACATAGTAAAGTTTCGAGTGCGGTATTGTAGTTGCCGAGCAGTTTCTCATTAACGGTAACGGCTAAATTATAACTTTATTATCCTTTTCAAATATAGATGTCCTGTAAATGGAAATTTAACGCCGTGATGGTTGTTTAATTATTTGGGCTTGTATTAAAACAGAAGTTTAACCGTTGAGATAGGAAGACGCGGCTACATGACTAAATATTGCAGGAAAACTTTAACGATTTAGTTGAGCTAAAAAAGGATGATTTTACGTATTTTTACCACACCCCACATCAAGCTACACGCCTTAAAAAACTGCCTGCTTGTGGTCTTCTTCCCAAACTATGTACCCTAATCGGTAACTGTCTTTCTAGTCTGTTTTGTTTTTATTGGCCAACCGTGTACAACATTTATTAAGAAAACATCTTTTGCCCTTAATGATATACGAAGACCGTAACACCAGACGACTTTTAAACATGAATGTGCCTGCGGTCTAGTAATCTGAGATGCGACCTGTCAATACGACTTGAAATTTCTTTATTCAGCCCATCATACATTCAAACTTTTCTCGACGTGGCGGTTTAATGATTGCTAAGGCTTTCGCTGCACAACAAAATGACTCCGAACTCGGAGACTTTATTGCATGTGGTGGATCTTTCTATGAATCACATTTTGAAATTCTCGAGATATTAAATTTGTCTCAACATAAAAGAGTATTTTCGCTGGAAATATTAGACCACTAGAAAATGCCGTTTATGACGCAAAACTGTGTTTATTTAACTATTGTTTTCACGTTTTTTTTGGTCTGAAACAGCCCACGTAGACTTGTAGCCTAAGTACTAACCTAAAGTGGGCGTCTGAAGAAAAGGGAAATGTAATATATTCACACGGGATTTGGAAGGGTAAGAAAGAACATCTGCATCTGGAGACCCCACGTATGAATGAGCAAGAGAAGTGGGATCTTCTAGGCTTTTGTAGCTGCCACAGTAAGGGAAGGGAGATTTATTTCAAGGACTGGATCATTGATGAGTCGACTGGCTCTCTTTTGTATAGAATCAAGGATTTGCCGAAGCTGATGCAGCCTAATAATGCCCTAATAATTTGACAATAGTTAAATCTGTGTTTGTGTTACAATAAATATAATGTTCATTGATTTAATTAATTTAGCTAAATTCAAACTTGATTTCCAGGACGGTAACTGTCTCGTCTATTGAGATTATAGTAGTTTTTTAAAGTGTTACAAGGCGATATCTCGAAAACGGTTAAAAATATATTCATGAAATTTTGGTGAGTTAATAGAGAGATGAGGAGACATATTTAACCGTATTGTTGATATTTACCCTCTTTCTCTATTTTGAGGGGTGGGGGGTTGCTTTGGAATTTTAAACGGAATGATGTACTTTTGTTTATAAAATTTGAATTTGAAGTCTACGCATGTCTACAAAAATTTTTCTTGATTTGCTCTTTTGGTTACGGAATTATGATTTAGTAGGTTATTAAATAAAAATAAAATATTTACCATTAATTTCAACTTATTTATCGTCTGTTATGCTTGAGAAGATATTCGAAATATTCTTCAACTTCCAAATACTTTCTCATTATTTTTCTGAATAAATTTCGTACCCGCTGTAACATATTTTCAGGTGTTACTAATAAGCAGGCAAAGCGAATTCGATCTTTCATATCAGTTAAAGTTGTAGGTGCAGTCGCTATCACGTTGTCCTATACAAAACCCCACCCCTGTCCTATATAAAACCCCCAAGAAAAAGTCAACGGAGGTCAAATCCAGGGACCCAGCAATAAACTAAGAGATAATCATTAAAACGTCAAAATTCTGAACTGACTTGAGTGAAAAGCGATTAGCGATCGTTGTCAAACGCATTCTAATTAGTCAGGTTATGGCGGCGAAATTGTGCGAGTTTTTTAGCGTTTCTGTTTAATAATATTATTAATAAATATCTAACGGGCGGTGTTATTACTAAATATCGATTTAACTAGATACACGTGTGTTTATTTTAACCTTTTTTCTGGTTTCTGACAAAATGGCAAATGATAAAAATGAAAAATTCGCTGCCTTTAAATTTACCGCCTCGCCGTGCCTCCATCGGATTGGTCGCCAGAAGTCCAACACGTGCTACTCTGTTTTTCAAACAGTGACGACAGAATAAAAGTAGTGACAACATTCTGTTTATTAATTAGTAAAAAAAATATTTCAGCCCTTTATTAGTATTAACAAAATATCGAACGCGTTTAGTGATTTGCATTATAATTTATAACTTAGTTAAATACATTTCTGAGTGTTTAGTTTGGTGCTAGTTTTGTTTTGAACAGCTGTTCTCTGGATTGTTTTATTTGTGTTATAGTATTTTAACTTTTTCAAATTGAGAATTTTGGAAGGCAGTTGGATCTTTTTAAAGGTAACAAAAATATTATTTCTTCAAACATGTTACATAGAATTATTGTTGAAAGGCTTGGCAACACAATAACCTTGCTAACTTTTTTTATATGGCCATGTGTTTATTACCCAATAAAACCAGTGGTTCATTTTTTTTAATGGCGATATCTAGCTTATTGTCGTGAAGCGCCATTTATGACTAATTTTCCCCCCATTTAAATTCATGCCAGGATTTACTGGTTTTAAATATATGCAGTGAACCCAATCAAACACCCTGTTTATTGCAAAATTATCACTATGCGATATTTTTGCGCTTCACTCTTTCATCAGCAGTGGTTTTTCTTTCTTGACGCACTATGCTGCAGCCAAATTTTATGAAAATAGTTTAACCAGTTAAAATCGCGTACATCGTTTAATTACATAAGTTATGTTTAAATTGTGATGAAAATTTTAGTTTGCACTTGTAGAATTCGCTTGCAATATCTAAAGTTTAAAGAGGTTTATTAGTTTAGAACTTTTTGTGAACAGTTTGGGCGTTAACCAGGTGCGGCTTGAAGCGAAATCACGTCATTTACTTGAAAACTGAGAAGCTAATTATTTAGAAACTTAGTAGCTATAATTACAACCTAACCGCTATAGGTTAATTATTAATTTCGGTCTTGGTCTGGGGAAATCTTTTGTGTAAACAAACCCATGCTAATATTAATCATAAGATTAACTTTTTAGATGTCCATCACATCGTTTGAAAATTAAGGTGGGTGGAAGACTGCTGGAGTATAACCCAAATGAAAATGTCAAAACCCGTTAAATAACAATTTTTTGTTAAATAATACAGTTATGAACGCATAAAACCCCATACTGTATATTTCTGAAAACGACATTTTCGGCTTGCTTATTTAAGAGCTGTTAATATGCAGTCTCGCTAGACCTATACTATCGCATCAATGAGATATTTTAATCGCCTAGCCATAAATTAGCAATCATCATCACTTTATAGTATTACTATAGTTATTATAATTAGAAGTACATTTTTACTGTCATTATTTACACACTAAATACATTAGGGTAGATGACCACGAAGAAGAAACAAACAGGGCAGACAGGGATGCAGCGCGTCACCCATAATTTTTAATAGAGAAGAGATAATCCTAACGAGATGAGAAGATGGCTGTACTTCGGTTTGCAAACGACATAGCTATTTTATCTGAAAGTGAGAAAAGTTGCAGGACACCGTAACCCAAATTCAGAAAATACTTTCCGAATACAAAATGAAGATAAACAGTGAGAACACCAAGGTCATGAAATGTCAGAAATCCGACAATGGAGGAAAAATGAACGCCAAACTAGTTTGGCAACAGACTGAAGGAATTAAAGATTCAATCATAGCAAGCATGATATAAAAAGCAGAATAGTGCAAGTAAACAAAGATTTTGCAGAGAAGTTGTTAACAAGCAACTTGAAACTTAAGTATAGGAATTCGCAAACGTTTCCTAAAAGCATCTGGAGCATTGCCTAATGCAGATGTGAAACTTGGACACTAGAGAAAAAAGGAAAACGTCACATGGAAGCTTTCTATATATGGTGCTAAAGAAAAATGATGAAGGTTAGGAAAGGAGGGACCATTTGGAGTACATTACAGAAAAGAATAAACAAAATCATCGGACAAGCTCTGTGACATGACATTGTAGAAAAAATTGCAGACGGTAGACAAGGCCGAGGCAAGCCTAGGCTAAGTTATTTAAATTAAATAATGTATATTAAGTTTAGCTATAAGAAAACGAAGGATCTAGCGCAGAATTGACAAAGATGAAGAGTTGCGTCCAACCAATCTCAGGATCGAAGATGCCAAGAAGAAGAAGATAAATTTCATTCTGAGATGAAAAAATGAAATCTACGATGACCGCTAATCAAATAGCAATACATAAGAGTATGACCTACCTATTCTTTTATTCTTATTCAGCGTTGAAAGGACGAAAGTCACGGTTTCTGAAATTTTCCTTTTTTTTGTATACCTTTGTGCTGATTTTTAGTATTCTAGTATTTTCGTGAGTTTTGATGATGAGTAAGTTTGTGTTAAAATGGTTAGTTTTGGAAGTTGCAAAGCTGGAATACCAGAAAATAAATTTAAGTCATATAATCTTCTCCGGTGCAAAGATATGGGGGACCAAAAGTATGATGGGTTGCTTCCAGAAAAGGACTTCCGGTAGTGCTGCTTGAACTTGGCTGGGGTACTACCGTGCCCCAAATGCCAATTCTTACATTGTTTCAGAGTGTTGCAATTTTCATGAAAAGAAGCATATTTTTCATTTCAAAGTCTATTTAAGTTATAAATTGATTTTATAACCATTATTTAATTTTTCTTTAGAAAGGCTAACCTAATTCCTCAGCGAAAGGTGATGGTAATTTAATGAATTTGCATTCTATAAAGGTCCAAAAGAAAGATTGACATAAAAAGGCCCTTTTGTGTTCAGCTTCAGCTTCCCTTGGGAAATTCAATATGATACCCTTTTCGTAGGAAAATTAGGCGTCTCGCAGGGACGTATAATAGTCATGCCGTTAACAAAGAACGCTGTACGTCAGGTGTGCTGTAGCGCCAAATAGCCCATTTAAGTTAGGCCAAAAAGATAATTGTGCGAAATTTTATATTAATATTTTTAGCGATTAGGATCACTAAGCACAACAGGCACTTGTATGAAGCAAAACCTTAAACTGTCAGACTCGCTGTTGTTAGACCGATAAATTCTGACTATTGAACAGTGGCGGCTGATGAAATTGTTTATCTCTATTCCTACTTACAGGACGCGTACCAAATTTAGGGGTTTTAATAGTGAGTCCACTGGGAATGTTTGCGTTAAGGAAAAAAAACTTTTTGTAATTTTGCGAAAAAAGTATAATTTTTGCTGAGTCCCCCCTGGGAAAAAATGCACGCGTTTTGGAATCTTATTTATAACTTTTTCTAAACAAATTTTACATCATTTTGTCGAAAATGATGTAATGTGAGAAAAAAAATATGTTTGTAAAAAGTTATAGTCATTTGATTTTTTTATAAATTATATTTTAGTTTTAAAAAAATTTAAATGACTATATCGTTCTACTAACACATTTTTCTGTCTTAAAATTTAAAAATTTTCGACAAAAAATGGTTAAGACCGAAAATAAAATATGGAATATTTTTGCCCTTGAGTCTAGAATCATACTTATTTCAGGAACTTTTTTCACTATAAAAATGATGTAAATTCAAGCCAGTACTTAGTCTTAGACCGTAGTAGATAGTATTAATTCTTTTCTTACCTAAGACGCCCGTATTATTTAAAAATAAAAGAGAAAAGCAACAAATATTTCTTAGACTGTTCAGAAGCAACAAATTAAAATAATTAATAATTAATTACAGTCAGCCAAGGCTTAAGCTGCATTCTAAAAGTTTAAAATGTTTTGTTCTTTTGCTTAATTCAGAATCCAGCCTTAATCGCTACCACTTTTGAAAAATTCCAGAGCTTTCCGGCTTTACTGCAGTAAAGTAATCCACTATTCAGGAAATACACCCATACTAAGCGACGAACTAAACAAATGTAATCTCTTTTCTTTCTTTTAGGCGCTTAATAAAAGAGGCTCAAAAAAGGCCAGCCTGTACATAATAAAGAAGCGAATGCGGGATTATCACTGGAACCGGGATTTGAAACGAGATACAACATAAATGATCACAAATCTGTACAGTGGCAGCTCTGTGTATTAACATTTTGTATACCCGATAGCTGGCAACCCAGCAATAAAGGAGTCTCACATCTTTTACTATTGGGTTACTGGAAAGTACTGTCGAAATTATGAAAAAAAAAATTGTCCAATTTTTGTTTGGGTTTGTTTTTCGTTGCGCTAGAAATGCCCTTAAATGAACTTAAAGTTCTAATTTTCTAGGCGAATATCATTATCTCACCTGAATGACGTCATCACTAAGGCTGCCCACCGTGAGCTCCGCTCCAGTGGCATTACATCGCGGGGAACTCGGCCGCAGCAGCAGTTCAGTTTAGCTTTGCCGTCGTGTGTGTTTGTTGATTAAATTTTTCTGTTGCGTCGCTGTGAATGTGTGTCGCTCCACACTCCACCGAAACAATATCAAACGAAAAAATGAAAAAGTTGAGTTTGTTGGGTAGTGTAATCGATGTTTTTTCGTTACCCATTATTCTTGTCGGTATAATATGGTATTCATAATTTAAATTTCTGCTGCTGCAAGGAGCGAATCGCATACAGTATTTATTCTTTACTCTTACTGTACTAAGTATATTGTTTTTTGTTCTAGTTTCAGCTAAGTTTTTCGATTTTCTGTAGCTTAATATTATTTTTATTATTTCATATTTCGCTGTTTAAGTGTATTAATGGAATCCAAAAAATTTAAATATATTTATTTTTCATACCATCAAACAAACAAAATTGCAACGGCTTTGCCGTTGTTATTTATCTACTATATAGTACTTCAATCCAATACTCGTAAAGCTAACCTTGCTTAATACATTTTCAACTTACTAGTTAAAGTTCTTTGTTTCTGTTTTCGAACTGCTTGAAGTCGAATTTTTCCGTTATAATTTGATAATATTTTTCATAATCGGATGATATCGATTATTTATAAAATCCGATTATCGATTACTTTTAATTCAAATTATCCCTAATCAATCTGAAGTTCAATGAAGGTATAGATTTGTTTAAACTTTTAGTAAGCGACGGGGTATACACTTTGTTGTTTGTCAAACATAAATATGTATATGTTTCATATTTTACAAATTCAGGCACGCCACTGGACTTCAATGCAAAACAAGCAATTTTTTATTTCTGATCTATCAGGAACAATGAGCTCCAGAAAGGCAGGAAAAAGCCAAAATGACGAAAAGGGGATTTCTTTATAAATCAGAATAATAGTTTCACTTTATTTGGGAGCATACGGCGATTTAACTGCATTTGCAAAAGCCTAAGGTAGATAAATTTTGTCAACAAAGATTTTCACTTACTGGAAAATATTTTTCCTACACTTTGACAATAGACTGAATCATTTTATATGACTTGTCATAAAACGGCAGCACCTATAAATAATGAATCTACCTTAATATTATTTTCTGTATTTATATATAGACTAGCAATCCTTTCGCGGCTTCGCCTACGTAGTTTGTTTTTAGAACCATTCCTATTAGTAGAGGATAGAAGTATTCCCCGTTTAGGGGTTAATTTTTGAAGAATGACCAGTCACGTGTTTGTTTATCTCTAATGATAAGTTTATAAGCTGACTATAATATTCCCACACAGTGTGTCCACGGATGGGGTAGACAAGAAGACATATGTGTGGTCTCCTTTAAATCACTAACGAATCCTGTGTTTTCAATTTTGATTTCCAACTTATGTTCTGAACTTCTGCATAAGTATTGTACATTTGGATACTTTTTTGAAACTTATAACGTAGCGATAACAATTCTCGTCACTTCTGTAATTTTGGATTATAATATATTCTTTGCTCTAAACACAATATCTTTATTATTTTGTATGCGTCGCAGTTATCAAAGGTGTAATCAAATAAAAAAGGTGACAATGTGACTTGGAAAAATTTTAATTTTAAAATCGTAATTTAGAAATTTCAAGTTTCTACTTAAAAATCTGAAATAAGAATTCTTTTAAAATTTGTAATAACTTCTTTATGTAAGGTTTTGCATTAAAATCTAAAAAAAGGCAACCAAATTTTAGGTTTTTGTATTTTTTGCATACCCTGTACAAACAAACCAGTTTTTTGCATACCCTGTACAAACAAACCAGATCTTATTTTTAAAGCAAGCAAAAACTAATAAAAAATGACCTTTTTTGGCCCATTTGTCCTCTTGTTTACCCCATCCGTGGACATACTGTATACAGCGTGTAAAAAGTCTAAGCCCGGATAATTATTTTAAAGAGCTGAATTGTAATTATTGTTTAAAAAGAGGTTCAAATTAGAGAAATACAAATTTAAAAATGGTTCATAAAAAATAGATATAGGTCAGCCATAACTTTTTGACCAATCCGGTATATTCAAAATTTATTTCTCCTTTTATTTTTTCTTAAAACTATTTTTCTTTGACAAAATACTTTTTGTCGAATAATACGCTTGTTTAAATTTATACAATAATTGTAACCACAATCAGAAGTAGACTATTCAATTTAAGCGTATACAGCCTGTTCAAAATGAAGTCGGCACTATTGCTAACTTTCTTATTAGAAGAGCTACGAATTCGACTAAATTAGCAAACTAGTGTATTTTTTTACGCTGATTATCATACTTATGTCAAAAAAACAATTGACAATCAGAATCACGTGATATTAACAAAAATGTATTTTTTTTAAATGGAATGCCCTATATCTACTATAACCGTATGACAGAATGTGAAATTCTAAACAAAATTTGTATTTTACTACATATCGCTAAAATTAATAATAACGGAGATATTTATATTTAAATCAAATTTACCATTTGTTAACGCAGGCGGGCGTGGACCGTTTTGATGAAAACAAAACCTTTGACAGATCTGTCAATCTGTCACGATCAACATCCTATTTTGAAATATTTTTAGTTAAGTTTGATATTTTTGGAATAAAATAGTATTTACACATTTTTTAGATAACCTTAATTTAGCAGATCGGCATGAAATATTTTTTCAACAAGATGGTGCGCTGTCGCACAATACCTACGTTGCTGCCAATCTACTGACTGAACTTTTTGGACGCGGACCAATTTTATGGCCTCCGCGTTCACCAGACATTACTCCTCTCGATTTTTATTTTTGGGGATTTTTAAAAAACGAGATTTATAAAAAAAACCGTACAATAATGTTAATGAACTACAAGAATCCATTACTAATATTATCAGTAACATTGATGGGCGAACCGTTTTGAAGGCTACACGGAAAGTTTTAAAATGTGCTCGGAAATGTGTTGAAGTAGAAGGGGATGTGTTTGAGCACTTGATTTAAGTTCATAATATTCTTATTTTTGTTAATGGCAAATAAAATCCCAATTAGTTGTCCTGGAAATTACAACAGAAAATGTATGTCGTTTTTATTATTATTTTTTTTTAAATTCATTATTATAAATAACATAATTATAAATTATTAATCACAACTACATGTAATAATCTTGTTTTTGTGATGGTTGCCTGTGAATAAGTTGTCGAGGAGGACCGTTTAATACGGTACACGGCCGCCTGCGATAATAAATGGAAAATTACATTTAAATGTAAATATCTTCGTTATTATTAGTTTTAGCAATATGTAGTAAAGGAGAAATTTTGTTTAGAAATTCACTATCTATCAAACGGTTATAGCAGATATAGGGCATTCCATTTAAAAAAAATACATTTTTGTTAATATCACGTGATTCTGATTGTCAATTCTTTTTTTGACATTAGTATGATAATCAGCGTAAAAAAATACACTAGTTTGCTGATTTAGTCGAATTCGTAGCTCTTATAATAAGAAAGTTAGCAATAGTGCCGACTTCATTTTGAACAGGCTGTATATTTCAACTAGGTAATTTTGAAATTATAGGCTTTTTCAGGCCTTTATCTAGATACTTGTCGCTTACTTGTCTAGTTTATAAAACGCCGGGACTTCTTACCGGTAGTGTATGTATAACTATTGCTAAATATCCTAAATAATTTCATTGCATTTACCGCACACAACCATTTCAGAAACATGTATTATTAATACTCGCTCCCAGATTCCTTGGCAAGCATCTGAAACATTATTTGATCACATATTCAGAGTATTTTCCGATTATACATGAATGTGTATAACCATATAGAAACTTTATTGGATTTTTTACGGAAAATACTTTTCCAATATTTCATTCGATAAGCTGAGAGGAACTAGCGATGGGTCGTTCGCGAACGAGTCGTTCGATTTAAATGACTCTTTTCAAAGAGTCGCGAATGAGCCGCTCCCATCAACTGAACGATACGTTCACCGCTCGTTAAAATATCTGGCTCGCTCTCGTCCGTTCGTAGAGATTCCACTCCACGCTTTCGCGAGTTTCGGACAACTCGGAGAGCGCGAGCCGCGAGAGCGCGACCCGGGAGCGGCTCAGTCGGAGTCGTATAATAGAACGAGAGTGGTGGAGCATCTAGCGGCCTATGATAATACATTACACAGTTTGTACGTCTTTCGTATTACTATTATTTTACGATTAACGATTAATTACTTTGCCGGAAATCTGCAACAACGTTTTTTAACGGCGTATACTGCCGGTAGTTTATAACTTTGAAATCCATATTACATAATCATTATCTAATCGACAAAAAAAACATTTTTGTTAATATCTATTTACTTTTATTTTGAACATTTAACAAATAAAAATTTTAATCATTCCAATATTTTAATTAATTTTATTTAATTTATTTATGTTATGTATATTATTTTTCTTTGAAGCCCTCACGCCACAATCAGGCAGCGGGCCGTCGGCAGTCGTAAATGTGTAATTCACATCCGCGTTTTATGCTCTCTTTTATACACATGTGGTGTCACGTTAAAGTAAAGAGCTCCGCGATTCTGTAATTCGCAACTTAGGTGCCCTCGTTCAATCGAACGACTCCTTGCAAACGACTCTTCCAAGTGAGCTGAACGAGTGAGCGGGCTCTCTTGAAAATGAACGAATGACCCATCGCTAATAGGAACAAATAATATATATGACTGGAAAAATCTTTATGCATTTTTATTTATCTATTTTGTTTCTATTTTATGGGCAACATTTTAAATTTATTTTAAAAATTTTTCTAATGTATAAAAATAAGTTTTATTTTTATACTCTATGAAGTAGTCTTGTTTACATCATTAATTCATCAGCATGGTTGGGAGATTATTACTTTATTACAGTATTAGAACCGCTAAAAGGTTACTCGATAAGTTACCGGGCCTACTGTGGCATTTTTTAAACTAATACTTGTACAAATCAAAAAATTAACGAAGAAATTAATGAAAAACAAGGAAGCTACATTTTTTTTCTTAAAATAACAGAACAGTAGGTTGCTATATGGAATAATTATATTTATACATATTTTTTATTTTAAGTTGTTGTTCCTCTATTCATATTTTAATTAAAAATAGTATTTTTAATTTTGAAGCTGAAATTAAAAAATACTTTTATGTTGCGCCACATTTGCTTTGCTGAATAAAACTAATTTTAACATTCTTAAATTGTCGTTTTTAGTAAAAGTGACTTTGTAACCTGGATTCTTTAATTATTTAAAAATTATTTACAGTTAATCGAACACAGAAATGATAAATTTTAAATTGTGCCACTATTGCATTCACCAAGAGATAACGTAAGATAAAAAAAGACGTCCTCAAAGTATGCCGTGGAATCTATCACGCATGTCTTGAAGTATTAATCTTGATAGGGAATATAGGTGAATGGAAAATAGAACTGTCAAGTTCTGAAGTTTCTATTTTTGAGAAAATTAAATAGCAGACAAAGCTTTTATGATCGAAAGATACTTTAGAAATGGCAGAAGGGTTGATGGCCAGTAAGTTTAATCAACACGGGACGCCATTCAGGATTTTCAAACAGAATTTCCACACATATTCATGGATTTCGACTAGTTTTGCCAAGTTTTGACTAGATATGTGGCTTTGTTTAGAGAAACAGGAAGTGCGAGTAGAAAGGAAGGCAGTAAGATACCCAAGGGTTGCACTGCACAAAAAAATAGAAGAATTAAGGTAAATTGTTAATGAACACCCACAAACCCCTATTCGGCGTTTAAGCCAGCCAGTAAATGTATCCTACGGAACCTGCAATACAATCCTGATATGTGACCTGCATATGCACGCTAATCGTCTAAGCTCAGTCCAATAATTGTTACTAAACGACAAGCCGCAGCGAATGCAATTTTCAGACTGGTTTATGGATAATTTGCAAAATAATGACAACGTATTTGAAAAACCTTTTTTACTGACGAGGCATAGTTTTACCTATCTGGTTATGTAAATTCTTAACAAATGAGAATGTGGAGTTCTGAAAATCCACATTTCTTTATAGAGAAAAGCTTCTGCATTCACAGAAAGTTGGCGTATGGGCAGCCAGGAAAAATTGGACGGATTTTTTTTGAAGGGACTCTCAATTCGACGCGATACCGTAATGAAATTTTAGAAAATTTTGTAAACGCATTAGACGATGAAGAGATGCGACAAGGCTACTTCCAGTAGGACGGCGCGGCGCACCAATTCACGTAATTCTTGATAATTTAAATTTTTTTAAAGAATTTTTCGAAGACCGAATCGTTAGTCGTAATATGCCAGTTAGGTGACCGCTGCGGTCCTGCGATCTCACGCCGTGCGACTTTTTTTTGGCCACACATTAAAAACTCGGTTTTCAAAACCCCTTGTGAAATTTAGAAGACCTACGGGCTAGAATTGCAAATAAATTTCAGGAGATTAACCACTTCCCCCAAGTGCTCACCCAAGTTTTTGATGCTGTAAAAAGAAGAATGAGAACATATTTGGAAGTAGAAGGTAGACACGTCTCTCATTTAGTTTAAATTTATAAATTTCAGCTTTTTTGTTGTATATGTTTCTTTTAATTCTGTATTATGCAATGACAATGACAATAATGTAATTTTCTTAAAAATAAAATCAGAACATGACGGTTTTATTTTTCATATACCTTTACCTATGTTACCTTTCAAGAGTAATAATTCAAGACATGCGTGACTGATTCCACTGCATAGTTTAAGGACGCTTTTTTATTTTACGCCGGGTGTGGAGTAGCCACTGGCTAGACTGCGCCTTGCTCTTGTCTCTAGTATATTAAATTTGTAAACGAGATATGTAAAAATTTGTTTTCTTTAAATAAAAGGCATTTATTATTATTATTATTATTATTCTTATTATTATAATTAATTATTATTATTATTATTATTATTATTATTATATTATGTGATTTACAATAAAAGAAAATTTTATAGGTTATAGCTTAATTTTCGTGTACGATCGGCGCGCTCGGCCTTTAACGGCCACGTGCTGTTGCTTAAGCGTCATGGTCGCATTTGGAAACTACAACGTGCGGCTTACTGGTCTGAAATATCATCTGACTCAGCATTTGAACGGCTAATTTTTAATCACGTGAAGGTCACTTCGGTGCGTCGCACGGTGTAGTTTTCGCACGCAGCCTAGTTGGATTTGTTCAAAATCTCTTGTGCTTCAGGGTTTCAAGTTTGAAGGACGTACAGTGTTTCCGCATATAAAACGTTCATCAGCTAGTTAATTATATTAGTTTAAGGACATTTGACCATTTTTGAAAATAGATTTATAATAATGAACCCAAATACATATACATACATATGTATAAACCGTTTTAGATGGAGGGTATAAATAAATAAACTGTGGGACGTAAAGATTTGCGAAGTTGTAGGTACAGGACGACTTATTTTTTTTATTTTCTCAAAAAATATTTAGCAAATGCTATTTTTCTCTGCTCTGTATAGGAGTACCATTATAAAATCAAAATGTAGTGAAAGAGCCCATTTTCTTTAAAAATATGACGACACAATCGAAGCATTCATTTAATTCTAATTTTAGAATATGCATTTCATTAAATTATAACATATCCGCTTTTGTTTTTACCTAAATGTTGAAATTAAATCATCAAAAAGTCGATGATTCCGAACTTGGATTTTCCATTTTGAGTCGTAACTTTAAAAATAAAAAAATAAATTGGAGAGAAACAAGAACAATAATTTAATTAAAACCTTTTATTTGCGTTTCCCAACATGATGTGCTTGTTAACAGAATAAATTGATTCTTTTTCAAAATAAAAATCGTGACTCTTGGATATATATTTTTTGTTTTTTTGCAGCTATGATGTACAGTCATTTTAATTATTTCATCCTAAAATTTAATGCTTGTGTTTAGTATTTTTTTTGTAAATATTCTTTTAAATTTATGTCTGAATATATAAGTTTGTCATTGCCAGACATTTTGGTATAATACATTTATAACCATTTGATGTGTTTCCAACAAGTAGGACGGTGTAATGTTTTATGGTTACAGCAATTCTTTAAAAAATTCAAGATATTATAGTTCCTGAATCTTTTTGTCCGTTTTTCATGTTGCAATTTATGATAAACCAAATGTACTAGAATAACTGAACTAGAACTAACCTCCTAGAATAACAATTTGCATATTTTCAGATAGGTACCTATATCGGGTATCCATTTACTTAATTTTACGTATTTTTTATCATAAGGGACATATGGATTTTTTCTTTCTTAAATTTAATCAGCCAGATTCACTATCATTTAGTCCATAGGTTTAAATTTTAAACCTATGGTCTAAGTCTTAAACCCTATTCACTAAGATTTAGACCCCTGCAGTGGACTAAAATTTAAACCCTGTCGCTAAACCTGTCACGTGACGAGAAAACAACTGAATTTAAACCTACAAATGTCAAGTAATGACGTAAATATTATTTATTTTTATTATGCGAGTCGCTGTTTTCTACTAAAAAAGAATTATGCGATTAAGTTATTACAAGAATTTACGGAAAATATCATTTGAATTTACCGCCGAGAAGATATTCATGCGAGGAGGCCCCTAAGCGGTGTAAATACGAACACAAAACATAACCTCAGAATTCCATGTGACACGGAAGGTAATATTTTGATGAAATTTTTACCTTTTCGAGTTTTATTTTACTTGGCGTGCATTATGCCTTACCAGTTAATGTTTTTATTCCACAAAGAAGACAAGGATCATTAAAAATGGGCAAGGTATCGACTAAGTTTGGAAAGTAAGGGGCCCCACAATAGCAAACAAACTTCCAAGCCATTTATTTTCTGAAAGGACCGATGTACTTACAGCCTTTAATAAGGTAATATTTATATTTTAAAATACGATGTTTATTGTGGAATACGTGTTTCTTTACTTACAAATGTATATTTCTTTTAGAATCTGTGGACAAATAATGAATGAAATATGGGAAATGTTTTAAACAAACCTAAGCCCATACAAGTAATACAAGTATAAATATTCAGGCAGCTAGTGATGTTCAGATTTCTGTGAAAAAGGTAAAAATTATTTAAATGAGAGATATTTTATAATGGAAGTTCT
The DNA here is from genome assembly GCA_963971165.1 of Philopedon plagiatum. Taxonomy (NCBI): domain Eukaryota; kingdom Metazoa; phylum Arthropoda; class Insecta; order Coleoptera; family Curculionidae; genus Philopedon; species Philopedon plagiatum. Next base: position 109,275,439 of record OZ020192.1, on the reverse strand, counting down.
ATTTTTTCCATATTTTTAGTTGTAATAGCAACCAAAGATAGTGCTACTCAGTATTTAAAAAAGCCAAATATTCATATTTTAAAAAATTTAGCAGTTTTAAAATCTATTAAAATAACTGGATATTTCTGTTTTTTGATAAGATTAGGTACCTACCTCTTTTAAGTATGTTTATAATTTTAATTATTTATAAATTACACCCAATTTTTAAGCTTTTTATTTGTATTTTTTAACTGGAAAAGTATTTTCTAATTGTTTTCTTTTTTAGATAAATTGCTACAAGAGAAAAAACCAAGAACCTGGGACAAACAAGAAGAAACATAAATTAATCTCTTTAGCTTGTATTAATGTTGTTTGTTATTTTTATGCGTTTTATTTAATATATATTGTAAAAAAACTGTTATTGCAAATTAAAAAAAGTATTGCTGTACCTATTTTTTATTAAATACACCAGTATATTATGATTTTTATCGATAAGATAATTTTTCTCGGAATAAAACACATTCCTATCTTCTGTGTATTTACTTACCATAGAAATTTAAGACATAGTGCCATTCAGAGAGAGTAGCTTTGTCAATACAAAAAAAACATATTTTGGGGACAGCTTACATACCTAGTGTGTACCTTGAAAGAAAAAGTACATTTCAATCTTGCATATTTATTATTTAAGTTACAGATTTCCACATGTAAAATTAACATATATATTTCTTGTCTACTTGGAAAAACTTCAGTAGATTTCTTTCACGTGTGTAGTTTAGATTCTCTACTCCTTCAAGAGAACATTTTGTACTTGCTTATAACACCAAAAACCGTAAAAAGGATCTTACTAAAACACAACAATTAACGGTGGTAAAGAATTAAATTGAATATTAACTAAACCATTTGCTATTATTTAATGTTCATAAAGTACATAGTCTATGGTCTTACGTGGGTGAAAAATAATAATTACATTTCCATAACTCATTTTAGGTATCTTCCTATCCACATTACATTCATCCAATGTTCAATTTTGAGAAGATAAATTTACATTTAGTAGTATCTTGAATCGCATAGTAGGCATTGGTGCAGCTATATGTCAAATTAAACCCTTGTCAACTTAGACCTTCCTTAAACCATCAACAGGTTTAAAATTTAAATCCGATTCACTAACAATTTAGTACTAGTTTTAAGACAAGTCTAACTTTAAACCATTTGAATAACAAAACACCAACATCAACCTGCTGTGTTTTTGAAATATCTTTTAGTACACATTTCTTCGAAAACATGAGCGACATCAATAAACGTAAGCTTAAGGGAAATTTTACAAATAAGGAAGAAGAAATATTAGTAAAGAAAATGTTCTTTCTGGGAAATTGTCCCCTGCTACCCCACCTTTAAAGCGGGAAAATACTTGGAGGGAAATTCAAACGGCAATTAGTTCCGTGAGCTTCCAAAGAAGGAACTTAGCGGAAATAAAGTGCAAGTGGAAATGACCCAAATTATGTGCCAAATTAAGATGTAGGTACAGGTTTTACTTTCTTATTACTACAATATTAAAAAATAAGTATGAAGGTATTCTATTTGAAAAAAATACATGCGAGTTTCAGAAGAATTTATATAAAAATTGGCCAAAATTATATAGTGAATATTTTTTATTCTTTACGCACTTATGTTAAAATCGTTTATCTTTAATTATATACTTACCAGACAAATCAACAATTTTGTGCATATACATGCCGTCGAAAAGTGTCAAATTTTGCGTTAATTATTTTGTTTAAAATTAATGCCAGACGTTAAGCTCGTGAAACTCGCATAACCTCCATGGTTTAATAGAACATTCATTTAGGTAATAGATTTACTAGTGGTTGCGAAAAGAAAGAGCTGCACGGCTACTGAAGGTGGGCCCTCTGATGCCCCCGACCTTAAGCCCGAGGACGATATAATATTAGAAATTACTGGGAAAACCTCGGTCGAGGAGAATTCCTGAGGGGAAACAAGTTGAATTTCCCAACATTCAAGCTATTCCTGAATCTTGCCGTAAGTAAAAATAATCTTTGTACCATTTTTATATTAATATGTACATACTTGCTATGCTATAAATAGATTTAAATAATTAAACAATGCTTTTTTCTGTATTTAGCCTCCGGAAACACCCAATCTATAACTGCAACTTCCAGCAGCAAACTTCTTGGTACAATTGGTAAATAAACAACACGCAATAATTTAAAAATACCAAATATGTATGTCTGTACGTGAAAATGTATAATTTCGGGAGATTTATATTATTAGATTATGCAAAACAATTTTAAAAATATTTCAGTTTCGTACTTCTCATCCAGCGGAAGTGACTCCTCCATTTCCCCATCCCCTCCAGAAATCGAGGACCCTGGAGAAGAAAATTCAGCGTGGACACTGTCCAAAGAAACGCAAACTTACACAGAGTATGTTATTGTACTTATTAAATATGTAAATGGATTAACTTTAGATTTTTTAGGATGTCAGTTTACCAGCAGAATTTGCAATTGCTGGAAATTAATAAAAAAATTCTGCAGACTTAGGAAAGACAAACGGCCGCGCTAGAAAGCATAGCCAGCTCTCTTCTAGTCAAAGTACAAAAAGTACTCTTTTCCGTATTCTAATTTACGAGTAAATGGAAAAATTCTGCGTCTCCGCTTTGTTGCTCACACTGAAACTGCATATGGGTTCCTATTCCTAAGAACGTGTCATATGACATGTTTTTATTTATCTCGGTAAATCCGAGTAGTATACAAGTTGTATCGCAAAGGAGGGTCCACAGTATTTTAATATTCTCATGTGTTTCTTTTAGTACAAAAGACCTGATTTTTTTTTAAAATCGGCCAATAATAAAAAACCGTTATTTTTAAAAATATGGCAAAATGTTATTAAGAAAACTTGTCTAGAATTAAAAGCTGCTCAAATATGCAATTATGTCTTTTATTTCAAAAACAATTTTTGTCAGTATCCCACATATTCTTGGATTCTTTAAAAATGGTCTCCTTAAATTGCGTCATAATTAAATTGAACAGGTGGAATTTAATTGTGTGTAGTGTTACCAACTTTTTTTTAAGAGTGATTTTTTTATTTCAAAATGTTCTTTATGTTGCAAGGGCAATTATTAAAATCTACCCAAAACAAAAATTTTTTTTTTCGTTTGTGAAGGTACCAAAGTATTGAAAAAAACGATAATTATCTTTCGTACACTTTAATAAGAATTGTCCTTGCAACAAGAAAGGCTATTTTCGAATAAGAACAAATAAGAAGTTTTTAAAAAGTAGAGAGATTTAAGTTTGTTTTTCCAACAGTACGCTACTCAATTTCAGTTTTGTCGAAATTTAAGGAATCTTAAAAAAAAACAGTAATACGGAGGTTACTCAAAAAACATAAAAGAATTATTTTTCTTAGGTTACGACATGAATTGATATTTGAAGATAACTTTTAATTCTAAAAAAATAAATTCCATTAGGTGCCCACTTCTTGATCCACGCTGTATAAGGGACCAAAAATACCATTGAGCTTTTTTCTTGACATAAAGTAAAAATAGATAACAATTGTTTTTATGGTGCTCACCCGTATGTTTGACCCAAAGTTTATCAGCTTTTGAACTATATTAAACATTAATCTAAATCATTTAAATAGCAGACAGTTAGTCCGACAAAAATGAAAAAAAGCCAGTGTTTCGTACTTTAGTGGCCTAAAACGGAATCTGAAAAAATCTCGAGAAGCGATTTTTTCCACGATTAGATTAGTTTTTCTTCCTTAGAAGGAAGTAAAACTAAAACATAATTCGTTCATATGTATGTACTTACCCAATGGTGTGCCGTCCAAGGGGCTAGGGGGGAAGCCCATGTCCCTGCACTCGTAACGGCGCCCTCGCGCCCCCACGGAGATTCAATGCCTATAACCACATACTCTCCAATAAAAGGAAAATTATTTGGCGCCCCCAAATCATTGTGCCTCCTCCGCCTCTAAAGGCACGGCACGACACTAACTTACCTACATTTTTTACTCACTATAGCTCCCATAGCGACCATATTTATATAGACTTGTGCGTTAGGTTTTTCCTAGGAAAAGTAGGCCTTACTTGTATGTAGCAATAGCATCATAAGGTACAATCCACAAGTCAGACTTACAGAAACTGTGCAAGTTAACTTTCAGGTGCAAGGTTAGATGACACCATTGTAATTCGAAATAAATAGAATAACTAACGAGCGTCTGCACGTTGACTTGCAGAGCTTGTGTAATTACATAGGTAGCTAAAACGTTTAAGATGTCCCTCGCCGAATTTGTTTTGCTTTCAGTATGTTTCATATCAAAAGTTAATTGAGGCTTTCTGTTTTGGCGAAAAACAAATACGCAACTCCACATTTAGGACTCCAAGTGGGTGTTCTCCAGAGGCGCAATTAAGAGAGTTCATAACCCCCCCCCCCCCCCGAAATTTAACAAATGTAACATGAATAGCAAATAATAAAAAATATCAATGTTCATATTTATATACTATCATACTCACCTATTAAAATTAATATGCGCGTATACAGAATCTTTTTACTTGACATCAAGCTACATTAAATAATAAGTTTAGTCTTGTAATTTAAATTTGTGTTCAAGATTTTTGACAAAAATAAAATTACTCTGTACTCTATTACACCTATGGAATCACCGGTGTCAGTCCGTCTTTCCGTGTGTCTGTCACAGGCGATTTTCTCTGAAACTATTCGACGTCAAAATTTGAAATTTAGTACAGAGATAGAGTGTGGTGGCCCCATTATAGACGTGAAGTATAAAAAGTTGAATTTTGATTCTGGGGGTTAATTTTTGGAGGCAGATTGGAAAATGGAAAAAAATTTAAGGAAATCGTGTAGGGTGTCAAATAAAAGCTTGCTGAAGCACGAATTCAACAATAAATATAATGTATTTTTTTAGGCATTTTTTAATCATTTTTCGGGAAAAAACGTTTATAAGCTGCCATCCCCACCATTATCACCAAAAGGATCGCTTTGAAAAATGTGAAAAAATCATCAAACAATAAGAATTAAGTGTAGACTGAACCAAAATTATCAGGATTGAAAGATTCTAGCGCGATCGATTGTTATAAACAATTAAATTGTTTATTTCCTTATAATTGCTGAACCATTGGTTTTAGAGAAAAAGTTTTTCGTCAAAAAATATTCTCACAATGAAAGGAACAACTTGTGTCAAACTCATTTTTCAAAATTTTTACGCGATGTGATACGGCGTTGGTGCCGTCACTAGTTGTGCAAGTATATCTTGCACTTGACCGATTTTTTTATTATTGGAAAGATATATTTTTATTGTTACTGTCTATAAAATGGGCTCAAATATACTTACAAAATTTATTTATTTTATTATTAATTTTTTCCTTCATTCATTGTCATATTTAATAAATCGTATACATTAATTTTGTTTCATTTCGTTTGTTAAAAATAAAAAGCTTGAATGGTTTTAAAAGTGATATATAAGTGTGAGTAAACTTTACGAAAGTAAAAGCTATAAAAAAGTCTCTTTTTTACAATGAAAAAAAACCTTGCTAAAAGAAGCTAGCTGTGGCTATATTTTGTTTCATATAATTATCAGCCATTTGGAAATTTGTCAGTGACTGGTTTATATAAAAACTAACAAAGCTGATAAAAATACAGTTGCTTGTATTCATTAAAGCATAATATAATTTGATTTTAGAGTACTTGATGACAATGATAAGTAGGTTGTCACAGTTAAACTATTTGGTTAGCTAATTTACAATTGACTGCATCGTGCAGTCCAAATTATCTAGTAACTACTCCTTAAAATGCTTAGACTTGCTCGAGACTGCTCTTGCCAAGGGCGGTCCTAAGGGGGGGGGGGGGGGGGGTGAATACCCCTAGAATCTTGGCTTCCCCTGGCATGGTACGGACCGCGAACAAAGCAGTTTGTAAATATTTTAGTTGGTTAACAAAAATTAGCACCCCCCCCCCCCCCCGAATTTTAGTCCAGGATCGCCCTTGGCTCTTGTGAATTATACAATATCGAGTTTTAAGAAAAGTGTACGTGGAAAACCACAGAAAACCATGTTCATAACAATTTACAATAACCTTATCTCAATACTATAATCAATATAAAAATATTAGCTTGCACTATCTAAACTTCAAGCCCTTATTTGTTCTTTCTTCCGGTGTTTACCTAAAACAGAAAAATGCATAGTTAATATTACATGACTAATAATAAACTATGTTATCATGCTACAATAAGGGTAAAAGTTTGAAAGTGTTGGCATAGTTACCAGCAAAATAATTTGTAAGCCATTTTATTATTCCAAATTATATTTTTAAAGGCATCATTGTCCTTGCTGGTAACACTGCTGGCACTTGGATAATTTGACACTAAAAGACGTTACCAACGCTCTACAGATGTTTAAAAAAACAGCTGATAAGTATATTATCTGAAAAAGTCACAAGCTTCTTAGATCTGTGAACCTGTATAATGTCGATTAAAAAGTGATAAATGAAAAACACACTTCCCTGAACTTCTGCCGACTATCATTCTTGAGTTGGCAAAACGTTACAGGAATAAATTGGACGTACCACAATACCAAATTTTATAAGGTATCATAATCCTATGTTACTTATTTTAGCTTTCAAAAATAATAAAAATAAACAGTGCTCACCAAGCAACTATCCATTACCATTCCATTGCGTTGTTGCAAAGTAGGGTTGAGTCGACTATTTTCCCAAATAAAGCCATCATGACTACCTCCAGGCCATCTTACACAGACTTAGTAAACTTTAAATCTGAATCATGCATGACTTGTATGTTGAGGCTTTTCTATTCATGTAGTTGTCTGGATCTACCTAAGACTGCATAATTTTATATAATACATATTATTGTGAGCCTAAATTCATAAAGCAAAAAATTAGAACAGCGAGTTATATCCAAAATTGTACAGTCTCCTATGACAATATTGTTTTTTTATCTAAGACATCCCACGTAGACTTCAAGCCTAAGTACTAACGTACAGTGGGCGTCTGAAGAGAAGGGAAATGTAGTCTACTGGCACGGGATTTAAAGGATTGGAGGTTGGGACGGGAAGGGAAAACATCTGCAGGCAAGTCGTTCCATAATCTGGAGACCCTAGGTATGAATGAGCGAGAGAAGTGGTCTGTTCTAGGCTTTTGTAGCTGGTGGACAGTCAAGGGATGCATACGTTACGCGTCTCTTGTTATTCTGTTAGGAACAGTCAAGGGGGGAATAATACCGGCTAGTTCTTCAGAGCAAAATCCGTGGAAGTACCGGTAGAAAAGAGATAAATCACCAACAGTGCGGCGATGAGCGAGAGAAGGGAGTTTTCTTATGAGGACTGGGTCATTAATGAGTCGAATGGTTTTTTTTGGGTAGAATCAAGGATGTTAAGTGTCGAAGGTGATGCCGCTCTCCATATGTGGGAATAGTATTCTAGGTTAGGTCTTATTTGGGGAACATAGAGTGTATAATAAGTTGGAAGGGGAGAAGTATTTTCTGGCTCGAAAGGGAAACCCAAGCTTTTTAGCTGCCGATGTGGCTACTGAAGTAATGTGTTTGTGCCAGCTGAGATCATGTTCCAAAGTGACGCCGACAAGATCGAATGTTTCATTGTTCTGTAGGGCTTGGACATTCATGCGGATGGGCTAAGCGGTGCCAGATTTTTTGAGTGACAAGGAGCAAGACTGGGTTTTGGAGGCATTGAACTGAACGAGGTTCTTGGCATCTCAGTCTAAGATTAATTAAAGATCTAGGGAAAGGGATAGGTGCATGGATCTGCGTCTATTATCGAACTCTTGATTCGAGACTTGTCTGGAAAAATTAATATTGGAGTGAAGAGTACTATCGTTAGAATAACTGTGGATGGGATTGGTAGTTGAAGAGAGCAGGTCATTAATGTGAAGAAAAAATAGGGTTGGTGCCAGGACTGAACCTTGGGGGACGCCAGCATTGATAGGAAGTTAGATGAATGACCGTCAACCACGACAGATAAGCGCCGATTAGAGAGCAAGCTACCGATCCAGGTACATGGTTTGTTAGGAAGACCATAAGAAGGTAGTTTGTTAAGGAGTGCGGCGTGCCATACTTGGTCAAAGGCCTTGGAAATATCAAGAGCAACAATCTGAGATTCGCCATGAAATTCGAGAAACCTGTTCCAGTTATGTGTGACAAAGCTAAGGAGATCAGTGTGGACATTTGGTGACAAAATCCGTACTGTCTGTCATGGATCATTTTGTGTTTTTCTAGATATTTTAGAATTGGCAAGTTGATCGTTTTCTCCATAACTTTGCTGACAACAGAAAGCAAAGAAATAGGTCTACAATTGGATAGAAGGGACTTTGAACCTTTCTTCGGGACAGGCTGCACACCAGCAATCTTTCAGCTATCTGGAAAGGTACTCTTGTCATAAGAGATCTGGAAAAGACGAGTTAAGATGGGTGCAAGTTCTGGAGCGCATTTTTTGGAACTATTGTATGCCATCCAGACTGGAGGACTTTTTGGTGTCAAGCGATAGAATTTTTTGAACTTGCTTGACCTTAAGAGAAAGGGTAACACAAACTGAAACTAATAGAAATAAAGCTACTGCTGTAAGGATGCCTTATTCTAAATGATTAAGTATCAGTTTATGAAAAGACAATTTCCACAACTATGTTGATTTTACAATTATCTGTAAGTACTCTAGAAGAATAATTACAGAGACTTATTCATGGGGGGGGGTTGGGGGAGCGTCTCCTCCGGTATGCGCTTGAGTTAGCTAATTAGAGCAAGAGTTGGCTATTAGAACTTCATACCAAAAAACGTTAGCAGCTGAGTTTGGGGAAAATTCACATAAAGGTCGACAGTTTAATCCCAGCAAACGCAAAGAAAGTTCTACCAGTTATAAAAAAAAATCGACAGTTTTGCTCGGAGAAAATTTATAAAAAAGGACAATTTTGGATGTGTATCTGCGGATAGTTGGATATTTTTCTCCACTTGCCCCCCTCTCCCCAAACATAGTGCTTTCAATACGCCCCTGAATAATTGTAAGCGCAAATTGACCCTATGTTTTAATACCTAATAATAATTGAATCTCCATACCTGTGGTTTCTTAATTCGAATATCTGTTCCATCGATACTATGTTGGAAAATTCAGCGATGCGGTAAAATCCTAAAAAAATGTAAATTTTAATTAATTAGTAAGAACTAACAATATTTGTTGTGTGACACAAGGCTGAAGTAGAAAATTTATTGATTACAAAATTTTAAATACATATATGTACAAAATAAATGTATGTAGATTCATGTACATATAGTCTGTTAAGACTTGACAAAAAAAAACAAAACCCTTTATTGAACTTATTTTAGAGATACTTCTGATATATCTACTGTATTATGTGAATGAATAATATGACCAGTTGTCGCATTTTTTCGGTGTCATTTGAACAGAGTAAAGATTATTTGTACTCAAAAAAAGTATAGCTCAACGTGAGAGCGGAACCACCTAAAAATACATGAGGTAGAACCAACAATACACAGTTCATAGGCTTTCACGTTTCTGTCGTTTAAAAATGGTGAAATTTTTTTAAATATTATGTTTGTATTGTGTACCTAGTTTTTATGTAATATGAAAGGACAAAGCACCACTCTTACAGGCGCGGATTAACTATTCTACAAAATATTATAAACAAAAACAAACAAATGCCGTAAGGTCTTTGAAATAAATTATACTACAAAAATATGAATAACAGGCCTATTCTAATTTGTAATATAAAACTGTAAGCCTTTATGGGAATTTTTGATTTACATGCTCTTAGATTATTTCTGAAAACATTCCTTACACATCTCACTGCGATCTTATTAAAATTTGCGCCGGATCGTTTTGGCTTTAAAAGGAAACAAACAACAATTTTTTTTTTCAAAAAACATCTCTTCTGAACGTTTTTTTTTTCGAAAAACAGCTTTTTCGAAAGAGGAATAACGAAATTTGTCAAAAATGTTATCTCAAAAATACATATTTTGAACGTTTCCTCATAAAGGTCCTGACAGCTTTTTTGAAATGATTCATGAAATATTTTGAAAATATTTTCTCGAAAACACGTATTTAGAAAGTACATTTTTCAAAAGTATCTTTAAAAAAATAATTTTAGAAAAATAGTTACATTTTCCGAAAATATATATTTTTTTTAAATAGTATTTAAAAAATGAAATTATAACCTCTAGGAGCTTGGAAAATATTAATGAAAATAAAAATACGAAAAAAGATCTTGAACAAACCTAAACAAACTTCTTTTGGATTTCATCAGGTTTCCTTAGGTTTGGTGCGTTACTTTCTCGTAAATTGTGTGTTCCAAAAAAATTCATTTTTGAAGTGTTTTAAAAAATTTTGAAAAATTGGTTTTAGAAAAATTCCACTTTCGTAAGTGCTCGTATATCCCCCAAAGCATAAATATTTAACATAAAAATGCTACAATATTTACAATTTCATATTAATGAAACAATTTTGTCCTGCTGTTGCGTGTAAGCTAAGATTACCAACTGTACTGTTTTTTTAACAAACATCTTTTTGATGTTAAATTACGTTAATTTTTTCGAAAAACAGCTTCTTCGAAAGATGATTTTTCGGAAATGGGCCTATAAAATTTTTTCGAATGTATCTTTGTTTAAAGAATCTTTCAAAAATACATTTTCCGAAAATGCATTTTTTAAACAATGGAAACACTTCCGTCCGTCGGCGATTTTCTCTGAAACTATTCGACGTAAAAATTTGAAATTTAGCACAGTGATAGAGTATGGTGGACCAATTATATACATGAACTATAAAAAGTTGAATTTTAATTCTGGGGGTTAATTTCGGGGGGTAAATTGGGACATGGAAAACAATTTTCAAGGGCATCGTGTAGGCTGTCAAAAGCTTATTAAAGCACGAATTCAACAATATACATATATGATGTATTTTTTTATGCATTTTTTTAAACATTCTTTTGGGAAAAAACGCTTAAAAATTGCTGTCCCCCACCCTTATCACCAAAAGGATGGCTCAGAAAAATCTTTAAAAATCATGAACATTGAGAATCAGTTGTAGATTGAGCGCAAATTATCATTGAAGAATTCTAGCGCGATCATTTCCGCGTTTATTTCCCTATAACTGCTGAACCATTGGTTTTAGAAAAAGTTTTTCAACAAACAATATTACTCACGATGTAAGGAACAACTTTTGTGCCTTCACATTTTTCAAAATTTTTAATTTGGTTCCGCCCATACCCGACGTGATACGGCGTTGGTGCCGTCGGCGGCGGGTTGCGCGGCTGTTGGGCGGAGATCGGGCGGCCGAGGTTTGTTCAGGTTAAATGGGGGGCTGATGGAATGGAACACTAATTGTGCAAGCGCAGCTTGCACTTCACCGAATTTTTTATTTATACTTACCTTCTGTCCCTTTCGACGATCCATAAAAAATTTTCGAAAACCCATTTTTCGAAAGCACGTGTTTTCGAAAATATATTTTTTCGAAAACAGAACTTCTTCAATGATACAGTTATTCGGAAACTAGCGATGTTTTCCAATTTTTTTTTCGGAAACAATCTTTTCGAAATTTTTTAAAAAGCACTTTTTAGAAACTACATCTTTTTAAGAAAACATATTTTTCGAAAGTACATTTTTTAAATATTGTTTCTAAAAAGACTTTAAATATTCATATTTCAAGAAAATCTTTTTGGAAAAATTAATTAACTGCGTAATGCAGCAGACCCAAGCAAACCCAAGCAGACCAGTGGAAACATAGACCTGACCGAACACAAATACCGTTCGTTTAGGTTAGTTAAGGATCTTTTTCTGTCTTTTTTTTCATCGGCAGTTCGTAAGCTAGTAGAGTTGATAATTTAATTTTTGGAGAAAGATATTTTCGGGAAATGTATCTTCGAAATTCATTTTTTGAAAAAAAAAAATAATTGTACCTAGATCCTTTTCTGAAAAAGCTGTTTTCGAAAAACTTTAACATCGACAAAAATGGTTTTGAAAAAACAGTACCTACAGTTGGTCATCTTCGCTTACACCCGGCAGGACAAATTGTTTCAATGAACGCGTAAATATTCTATAATTTTTTTTATTATGCCTTCTGCTCATTTGGAGGGATATATTTACGGGAGTGCAATTTTTCGAAAACCAAATATCCAAATTTTTTTGAAAGCACTTTTCAAAAATACATTTTTTTCAGAAAACATCTTTTTCGAAAATTATTTTCTGAAGCAACGGCTTTTTGAAAAATAATTTGCTATAAAGTTAGCGTACCAAACCTGAGGAAACCTGATCAAAAGAAAAACAGTTTTCAGGATCTCTTTTGTCCTCTTTTAATTACCATTTTCCAAGCTAGTAGAGTTCATAATTTAATTTTCGAAATGTTTTCGAAAAAATAAATTTCCGGAAATTTTTGAAAAATTGGAGTTGCGAAATATGTGTTTTAGAGAAAATATTTTCAAAATATTTCATGGATCCGTTTTTAAAAAGCATCTTTTGGAAAAGCTGGTAAGATATTTTCGAAAAAATGTTTTTTCTAAATAAGTACTAAAATAGTATGAGGTTTCGAGTAAATATTTTCGAAAATTTTCGTAAAAAATTTCAAAAAAAAAACTTTGAAAAAGATGTTTCTCGAAAAAAAACCTATTTGGTTATTTATTTCCTTTAGAAAAGCCAAAGCGATCAGGCGCAAATTTTGATAAGATCGCAGTGAGATGTGTAAGGAATCTTTACAGAAACAATCTATACAGGGTGTTGATGTTAGAAAATTTAAGGGCAGATTCTACATATAAAAATATGAAAATAAGTTTATATAAACATGCATCCTCAAACGCTTCTTTTTCGAGATACAGGGTGTTTAATATTTTCTTTTTTAATTTCTCGAAAATGGGTTAAGATATTGACATGAATTTTGGTACACACCAGTATGTAATTAAAGGGTACCTTTACGTGCAAAAATTTCTTTTCTAAAGTACTTGCATCAGTAGCGTGCATGCTGGAAAGTCATTATTTTTAGCGAAAAAAATGGCACGACACTGATTTTTTTCAAAACTGATATCGTTTTCTTTAAGCCCAGTGAGTTCTGCGTGACAAGTGTCTCTTAAACTTTTTTGTTCTGACGCACCGTTTTCGAGATAAAAATTATTTTGTTTCTTACAATAATAACAAATAATGAAAATGATTTTTTTTTTAATATTTTTGGTTTAGGAAACAGTGCTTTTTGATTTAAATTTATAGTAGATGCTGGAAATGGCTTCTCCGTGCTTCAGTACTTGCTCTAAATCATCTTCGCATATTTCTCCTAACTCTTCGAAATACTTGAGGTGTGAAAATATTAAACACACTGTATTTCGAAAAAAAAAGCGTTTGAGGATCCATGTTTATATAAACTTATTTTCATATTTTTATATGTACTTACAATCTGTCCTTAAAATTTCTTAATATCTTTTTGTTACACCCTGTATAGGAACATCAAAAATGCCAAAAAAGGCCTGCATTTTTCATATTACATATTCATATTATAGATATTTTATTCATATTTTTGTGGTAAAATTTATTTCAAAGATCTTAGATACATGGCAATGTTTGTTTTTGTCTTGCTTTTTGTTTATAATATTTTGTAGAATGTATGAATGGTTAATATTTGCTACAATATTTATTTTTATAAAATTTAATAATAAAATCATTTTTGTACAAGGCGCCCCCTAAATCCGCGTCTTGTTTACGAGTTAACTTAAAATGTTATGTAAAACACAATGTGTTGCAAAAGGCTTTCTATCTAGGTATACTTATTGGTATAAAAGACTTTATTTCACGTATAGTTTATTTAGGAAAATAATTATTTGAGAAATTTTTTGTTGTAAAGCAAATCCTTATCAAAACATTGATTTTCAGATTTTCCCTTTTCTTTTTTAAATCAGCAAAAAATTATTAAAAAAAATAAAAGTATAGGTATCAGTGTTGAATTCAGGAGGAAGCATGGGGGGATGCCCCGGAGCAAGAAAAGTCCCCCCTGGGGAATATCTGTGTAAAATATAGAAATTGATTTGCTTAAAGCATAGTTCACCTAGTTACATTGTTTTACTAACTCAATTACTTATAAACCAAAACTACATTAATTTAATTATTTTTAATTTGATTCCCCCTCCCCCAATAAGAATGTTTCTCCCCCCAGAAAAAAATGTCTGGATTCAACACTGATAGGTATGTATGTGTGCTAAGCAATATATGATGTTTTTACAGCTAACATTATCTACTTTTTTGAGCAATGTTTGAAGTTTTATTTACCTTGTTTGATATTGCTTATGTAGTCAGCATCGTTTAAATTAAATGTAATGAATCTGTCTGCAACTTCCACAATCCTTCTGCAAAATGCACCAACAGATCCTTACAGTATCCCCCAAAACATTTTGGAAAGTTCCACTAGCTAAAAACTGCAAACACGCGAGCACCTGAACTATAACGGACAGAGCTTGTGATCTTCGAGTTACCCTGTTCAATGCGGGACGTACTAAATTGCATAATTCCAACATTTCATTGCGGGAAAACCGGTGGTATCTAATATAATAAAATGGACAATAATTACTAACAACGCAGCAAAGTATTATTAAATTTACCTTATCAGCTGATCGTCAGGTATTAACAATGGGTCAACGGGATATCGGAACTGTCTCGGAATTCGTCGTCTTCCTGGCTCGATATTTTGGGGGCCCCTTACTTCCAGTTCTTCACGATTTCTTCTTCCTGATGATTTGCTTCTTCTTCATCGTAAAGAACATTGGCAAGTGTGCCATTATAGAACGCACAGACAGTCAAAAACAAATAGGTATAACGCAAAAATCGTTTAAAAAGACAGCGGTCTTCTCGTTCGCACAAGAATTTAAAGCAAAATGCTAGGTTATGCGGACCGGTGTCGGTCGAGGTTGGAAACTTTTTAGCGGGAAACGGATATAGAGCGAGTAAAAAGGCGGCTAACTTAAAACTGACCGCGGATTGAACATATTGTTGGATAATTTTACTTTTATTGTGTTTGTGATAATAATAAATTGATTTTAAAATCTTTTAAACCCGCACAATGGATAGGACTAAAATTTTGGTCTAAATATGACACTTGCAGGTTTAAATTCATTTGTTTTTTTGTTAGTGAATAGGAAATTAAACCATGCATAGGTTTAAGGAGCTTAAGACCGGGTTTAGTGGAGTTTTAAATTTAGTCCACCACAGAGGTCTAAATAGCTTTGTGAATAGGGTTTAAAAGTTAGGCCATGGGTTTAAATTTTTTTTTTGCAATAAATCCATTTTTTTAGGGATATTATCACAGTAGCGAATGTAAAATGGATGTTGGTGTAGAAATTTTGGCGGAAAGTACTTTATTTTTTACAAAATATCCTTTTTTATTTTCAAAATTTGCTTCGAGCTGTCAATTTTCCGACATTTTTCAAATAATCAGTATGCTGTTGATGCTCATTTGTCAATTTAAACCAAAATGTTAGTGAATAGGGACTAACTCTTAAACCTGTCGGTGGTTTAAGAATGGCTTAAATCTATAGGTTTAAAATTTAGACCTGCTCGATGTTAGTGAATCTGGCTGAAAATGTTTAACGATTTTTCTTAAATTTTTATACTCAGGCGATATAAATATTTTTATGGTATTATTTTTTTTTTTCA
Source organism: Philopedon plagiatum (assembly GCA_963971165.1). Classification (NCBI taxonomy): domain Eukaryota; kingdom Metazoa; phylum Arthropoda; class Insecta; order Coleoptera; family Curculionidae; genus Philopedon; species Philopedon plagiatum. Next base: position 109,259,776 of record OZ020192.1, on the reverse strand, counting down.
TTTTCTTATACCTATCCTTTTATTGCGTTATTCACCAATATTTATCTTGAATAATTAGACTTTGAAATTAAATTTTACTTTTATACTCCATATGTCATATACAATATACAAATATCTTCGAAGTAAGACCTAATCTATAATTTTGTTTCCATATATAAAGCGCGACGCCACCTCTGGCTCAGTATCTTTGATTCAATCCAACAAAAAAAGAGCTATATGACTTCTGAGTGACCTTTCCTTACAACAAAACTTTTTCTAGTAAGATAAGAGTAATATGCATGCATATTATGTACCTCTGTATTGTGGAGCTACAATAATCCAAAATTTATTTCCTGGAGAGCTTTTTCTCGTTTTCTTCTAACTTTTAGTTATTTCAGCTCCCTATCATTATATCGCATCGTCTTTCTCTCCAGAGACATACAAGAAATAGACGAATATAAATACATATAGGGTATTGCAAAACTTTTTCGACAAAACAGGTAATGTTTTTGCGGAAGACTAAAAAAAAATTTTTGTTAGGATATATTCGAAAACGTTCTTTCCGAGATATAGGGTAATATAATTTTGATTTCATTCTAGTTGTTCTTATTTATTTCGATTCCGATAATAAGACATATGCACGTATCTTTTTATTGCATAAATCGTTTAAGGAAGTCATTACAAACTCAAAAAAAAAATTAAAAAATAATTCCTAGAATAATTTATCTAGAAAAATGTTTTATTTTTCGGTATAAATTATTAAAATTTAAAAAACAACCATTTGCCCTCAGTGCAAGATGAAGTCAGGTAGTGCAAAGTGACGTCAGGAAATCAGAAAAAATAACGTAAAGCTTAACCTAAAGTCGAACAGGTTTGTTTTTCTCGGAAACAGTCAGAGGGGAAGCAATCAAATTTTCTGGGTTAATAGAGAAATAGTGCAACTAGCTTCGGTAAAAATTCTGTTATACAGTCTGTTACAAAGTCGAAGTTTCCGCGATTTCCATTAAAATCGGGTACAGGTCGCAAAAGTGAATTAAATCGATTTAAATTTTCAGAGGTGGTAGAGAACCCGGAGCTTCAGAACCCTGTTAAAAGTTGTAATGCAAAATGGCAAGTAATTTTTTGAATACCTAATAACTCGAAAACGAAACGTCTGATCAAAAAACGGATTGACAAGTAAAACTTTAAAATCTCAAATACTTTCTTTTTACAATATACTTACCTAAACATAAAACCACTTGAAAATGGATATATATGGGAAAAACTGGAAATTTCGATTATTGGCCCAAATTGTTTTGGTCAAAATGAATCCAAATTAAAATCCGATATACGTCATCGAAAAGAGCTCATCGAAATACATGATGTCCTTTTTTTTTTAGTTTCTTCATTCTTTATAGCAAGGAAGCAATTGCCGATTAAATTTAAATTTTTTTATTTGTTTGCACTTGAAAACACCCCGTAGTTTTTCCTATCTGATTTTTTTCGAATTTTATCTTATACAGAAATAAATAGACTATTAAATTAATACGGAATTGGTCATCCAGGAGCGTATTTAAGGGGTAAAAGCTGATTTTTCTTGATTTTTTCCAGCCAATCCTATTTTTAACCGGCATATTCTACACTATTTTTCCTATCTAGTCATTCTTTTTCGGTTTATTTTATCCGTTAGTTATCTGAGAATACCTCCCACTAATTTAAATCGCTTATTTTTTCGTTTCAGTTATAAATAAACAGGTTTATTTGCATCAGGGACATGCAAAATTTGAAACTTTTAAATTTTTGAATTTTCGACCATTGCCATGAAAACAAAGAATTGCAGTTTATTTACGTGGAAATTATTAAAATATGATGCGTCACCATTTCGCAAAAATGCCAGTTTTTGTTTCAAGATTGGAAGGTTGCTGGACCGATTTCGGATTGAAATATACATGAATAAGATTTTAGGAACCTCCTTCTTAAAATGCAGGGATATTTCATTGCATGCATGAGTTACACATTAAATGCCATTTTTATTGATTTTTCGATGACCCTACAATACTGGAATTCGCCATGTACTTATTATGACACTTTTGATGTCTCAGCCAATGGGATCACGTTTTACAAGATTCGAAAATCGCGGGAAAATTTTCAGTAGAAAAGACCAAAATAAATTGATAAAATTAATCACCACAAATATTTAATTTCTGTAGGTAATATAAAAAAAATATTTCAGATTTATTTGGGATATATGCATATTTCCTATTCCCGAAATAATAAACTGATATTTTTTGGGGGTCACGGTCCAGTAGTTTCTGTTTTTGATTTACTGAAATTCGGCTGAATTTTTTAACCAGTCTTCGTTCACTTTCGTTTCCTTTATGTATAGGCACGTTAACCTGTAATAAAGTATGGTCTTAAAGTGTAAATTGAAATCGCCCAATTTAAAAAAAAAAATAATTTGTTTATATGAAGGCGTTACAAAGCAATTTTCAAGGGAATATGGAAAACGCTGTCTGTCCGTTGATTTGCTATTCTAATTCCATTTTAATAAATACATGAATATTCAACGGTAAACGAATTATAAATTCACATTTTGCGCAAATACTACGAGTAACTAATATCTTTAAGAACTGAGGAAAGGGAACAGGCGATGACAACAGCCACGTTTCTTAATAAATTAATTAAATTTATTGTCGTGGAGCTGTTTCGAGAAATTCGTTATGGATTACAAAAGGGATTATTAAAGGACCGAATTAAGCAATTTCCTTATCGTCTGAATTTTTTCTTGTGTTTATTACTTTTGCCGTAGACAGCGAAAAAAGTAGATACATTTATTGGGAGTAAAGTTTGCTGCAAAGAATTGGTGCAGTTTCCCAGTAAACTCTTCAACTTTTACAACACACAGAAAAAACACTATCGTATATTGAATTGGATACCGATTCACTCAATGACACACTCTATTCCGTATTGCACAATACAAACTGGGTTCTTTCAATGATTAGTTTATCATTGTTAACCAATAGGTTATAAGATTGCTTGAAATATAAGATTTCATTGGTTTTTAATAGGTCATTTAAATATACTGAGTGACAAAGAAAGGTAAACACCCAGTATTTATAATTTCATTATAATAATTTTGGGCCAAATAAAAACTGATTAAATTTTCAACCTTATCTATGCACTACCTTGTCATTTTTACCCGGCTATTTTGCACTGGTTTGAGCTGCATGCGATTGTAGTTTTAGCAATTTTTGTTCACATTTGTGGCTTGACTGATACAAAGTGTTTTGCAAAGTGTTGTTTTAAGGCATAATTATGCCACGAATGCGTAGACTTGGTCAAATTCCTCAGCTTAGTGACTTTGAGAGGGGGCGGATTGTGGGCTTACGAGAAGCAGGTCTTTCAGTATGCATGTAGCTAGACAAGCCCTGGACTTCATGAACCAACACCACATTAACCGCTTACCATGGCCACCAAGATCACCTGATCTGTCACCGATCGAACATGTGTGGGACATCATTGGTCGCATGTTCTTAAACTTACAGCACCCCCCTCAGACTCTGGCAGCACTTAGACATGAGGTAGAGGTAGCCTGGAATGAGATACCACAAGACGATATAGACCATCTTATCAGAACAATGCCCAGGCGTGTCAATGAGTGTATAAGAAACTGAGGATACTCTACACATTATTGAACTTAATTCCATTGGTGTTTATCGGATTTGGCTGGAAACCTAATCAATTATTAATCATTGTCTACTAAACATGTAAGCCAAAAATTATTAAAATAATATAAATGGGTGTTTACCTTTCTTTGTCACTTAGTATATAACATTTTATTTGATGCAGTAATATGCTATTCTAAATTCAATACAAAATATATCATTGGTTTCAGTAAAAGTTTATTTGTAAGAATAAACATATTATTTAATCGAAATACTTATGATTATTGTTTCAATTACAACAGTAATTAATTTAATGTAACTTATAATAAAAAAAAACATTTTTGTTTAAATTCAAATATAGAGGGTGTCCCTGGATGGGGTTACCTATACCACAAATGGACTGAATTTTTAATTTTTCAACAAAAAGTTTTTCTTTATACAGATTTTTGCTTGTAAAAAAGTGCGATTTAGAAAAATTAGTTTCTGTATACAGGAGGGTTAAAAACCTCAAAAATATGAATTGAATCTAAGAGTCTAACTACCTTTATTCCTCATTTTAAAGCAAAATGCTACTTTGAAAAGTTGCTTAGAATTACTTTTTGAATGATAATCCAAAATTTGAGAAAAGCTCTTTATTTTTTCAAAACAAAAAATTATAAGTGTTAATTAAACTAAACGTTTTATTTACAAAGATTTTATTCAGTACGACAGCCGCCAACCTCTACACGCTTTTGTAGTACCAAACAGGTATTTTGGTTATAGTATCCTTAAATTCGGAAAAAAACCAAGGCATGGAAAAAGATCGATTAAAACAAGCAGTTCTTTAAATCGTGTATTATGACTAAGAAAGTAATTCTTAACAACATTTCCTAATGACATTTTTCTTAAAAACGAAAGACAAAGAGAGTCCACTCGTAGGTAAAATTCATATTTTTAAAGTTATTGACCTCACTGTATATAAAAACTAAATTTTCTCACCACAAATCGTATTTTTTTACAAGCAAATTTTTTTAAAGAATAATTTTTTCACGAAAAATCAAAAATCAGGTTCATTTGTGGTATAGGTAACCCCATCCAGCGACCCCTCTATATGGGTTTCAAAAAACAAGGCACTCTTATTTAATATAATGAATAATTTCTATTACCTCTATTATACTAATTTTTAAGACAAATAAAACCCGTTTTATTATTTTAAAATAATTTTTATTTACCTATTACTATTACACATATACAGGGTGATTCAAAAGTACTTTGACAAACTTCAGGAGGTGATTGCTGGCATTATTTTAAGGCGAAAAGTTCATATAAACAATGGTCCTTGGCGGCTTCGTTACGGAGATACAGAGTGTTGAAAAATTAGATGCCGCCATCTTGTCTGTGGGTGGACATTTCCAACAATTTATTTAAGGCAAATTTATAACTGTTGCTTATTTATTTAAATAAATAGTTGTTATTTTAATAATGTCTGAATGTTTGATCAATTCAAAATAAATGTTTTTGATCAATTTCAAATAATTTTTTTAATACATCTGTATAGCCGAATAAAATAATGATTTACTTTTAAACCGTTCCCCGTATGAAAAAAACGCAAGAGACTTTTTTTGTTGCAAATAAAGCAAGGACTCACAAAATGACACTCGCAATAGTTAAAATAAAATAAGTCAGTGGCGTAGCATAGTTTTCTCAAAAAATGCTATATGAAAGTTTCGTGCCGACGCCACTGGATAAATTAAAGTGCGCGATATACTTCTAAAATGAGTGTCCTTAGGTGCTTATCTCATCCACCGAATTTCATAACACAAGCTCAAAACGTTTAGAAGCTACTGAAAAATTCTTATTTTTTTTTAAATTTTTCAACACCCTGTATCTCGGTAACGAAGCCGCCTAGGACCATTGTTTATATGAACTTTTCACCTTAAAATAATGCCGGCAATCACATTCTGTGAAAATTTAAACATAAAAAACCGACACTTTTTTAACTAACATCATTTTTAACGGGAACACGGTAAACTTTGTATATTTATTTCTTGAATTGATGTAGCCTTTATTTGATGCAGATACATTATTAAAATATTTAAAAACCCAACCTGAGCAAACGTATTTAAATCTTCACTAAATTTTTATCCATAAAACATGACAATTGTTTCGACACACAGTGTCTTCGTCGGATGGTTGGTTTATATCAATGCTTTTTCGAAGTACATCATGTACAAAATAGTTACAAATTGATAAATATAGTAGAGACTTTCGCAATCTTGTAAATCAAATTTTACGAAGCTTACCCATTTTATTTTGTATCGATTTGAAGGGAATAAAGCAAGTAACATGTGCAAAACCGCATCAGACATGAAACAGAGTTTGAGTATTTGGAAAAAAGTATGTGAAAATAGGAAAATGGAAAAAGAAATAAAAAAGTACATGTTCGTATACAACATACGAGTTTTAAAGTATGTGAAAAAATGTGAAAATCGGAAAACAGAAAAGGAAGATCAAAGGTGAATGTTTATACACAATATACGAATCGTTACATGATGCTAATTAATTAAACATGTGCCCGGGTTTTTCCTCGTGCTGAGATTCACTGGTCACTAAAGTGAAATTTTTGTCGAATCTCCCAAACTACTGATTTTGAAAGAAGCCCTATCATAAACATTATTTGAAGTTGGTTTGATTTTCTGAGAGATGTATGAAAACAAAACTTTGCAGTATAAAAATACATTTATTGCGAGTAGGTATACTACTTAATTATGAACTAAAATATTTATGACTGAGATTTTTGTCTATAAATAGGTAACATCTAGTGCTTGTCTCCGCAAAGTACAACAATAGTCCGCTATCATGGCAGTATTCCCCTTGCCCTTGTAACGCCGTTCCACTTCTGATATGTCTTGATGGAACCGTTCTACATGTTCGTCACTGACATCACCCATGTTTGGTGGAAAAATTTAAATGCACCATGTGGACTTTTAATGACATCTTGCAACCCGCTAGTCTGAATTCCTCTAACATGTCGTCCACTAATGTTTTGTAATTGTCAGCCTTTCTATTTCCCAAGAAATTCTTAAGAACTGCAACCACTGATCTCCACGTCCTTTTTTAGACCATGTTTAATTTGTCCTTAAAATTGACATCCTTTATTACTTCGTTCATTTAAGAATTCCTTCTTTTATTTTAGCCTTACTGAATTTAGGAAACTTTGCTCGGAGATATTGGAATCCTTCTTCTTTGCGATTCATTTCCTTTTACAGAATTTTTCATCAAACCTAATATGTGAAGAGGAGGTATAAGAATTTTTTTGTTGATTCACCAAAGGAGGTCGCTCTATGTTTTGAATCCCTGGCTGAATAGATGTTCTTGGCAGCCAGTCTGTTTTAACACAATGCTTCAGTTTATCGCGAGTATTCTATAAACAGAGGAAGAAGCAATATTTTGTAATTACTTTAAAATCAGCACAGATGATCCACAAATATTGATTGTAGTTACTTTTTTGCAAAATTATTCTCAGATTTTCATAAGTTTCTTTCATTAATTCGGCATGACCCGCCAGAATAGATGGATAAGCGTTACCGTTGTGTAGAAGCACATCCTTAAGACTGGTTTTAGAGGAGTTGAAAAATAGTCTCCAATGCTGTGGATTCCTAGAGATGTAAAAACACTTTTACTATTATTACAGTACACTAAATCAGAATGCATGCTATAAAAATCCACAAAATCGTCATGACGATGGCGAACTTTTGTTTTCTTCTCCAAAAGAGTCCATTGTTGTAGACGCGATGCGAGTAATTCTTCTTGAGACTTTGATAAATGTAAGTCGCTATTTAACTAATCTTGGTTTAAGTAAGTGGGGTTCCGTGGACGTAGATGGCAAAAATTCAGGGTTTTCAGGGGTCTCACTAGGGTTTTCTAGAGTATTACTTTCTATATATTGGTGAGACGGGGGTCTGAGGGATGGGATAATTTTCATCGTGTGGTCGGGGCCTTCGTGCAGCTGATGTCTCCATTTATTCAATACTATTTCTTTTAACCATATTTAGCCCTTTTGCTTTATTTTTGCAAAAATAGCAATCATTGCCATGATCTGCTTGCCGTGCTTGCTCTGTCCAAATTATTGGTACACCAGTTGGCAAACTGTGCACAGAAAAAACTGCTATGCTATTTTCAATAATAGTATTATTCTTGACCACTCTCACTTTGGTTATGTTAAAGTTAATACAATGTCAACAAAACATCACATATGGACAAAGCTTGAGGTAACAGCTTTGTTTGGAAATTTTAAAATATAAATAGCTTGTTTGACGGTAAACGCTTTAAAAACGCAGAAATCTATAAACTTGTCGAACAAAAGCTAAAAACTCAAAGTATAATTACAAAAAACTTGTTTTACTTTCTAGCACTACCTAACCCTTAATGCAATAATAAGCCAGCCAGAAAAAGGTGCTTCAAATTTGTAACAATCTGTTTTCAAGAAAACAAATTTATATCTTTTTTATCCCTGTAATTTTAAGACATAAACTAATTTAAAATTTTGAATATTCATGTTTACGTAACGTATTAACGTCAGAACTGGCTATAGACCTTATCTGGTTGATATAAAATAAAAACATCAGTAAAAACGACTTTAAAAAGTCAACGAATAAAATAGGGATTGACGTAAAATGCAGCGAGACAGAAAATTGCCTGCGAATTATTCACGGTGATGAATTTTTCCGATAATTTTAGATCGTTTATACGTGTCATATGTTGGCGTCAAATCAGACGTTTAACTGAATAGAGGTGTCCGATAAATAGGCTTCCATGATAGCCGATGCCACTCCACAGTTGAATGCAAAACCAAGATTAATATTGAGAGCTGGATATGACAAGCAATTTCTGGCAGTCGAAACGGCGACATTTAGTCGTGGAATTTTATAGACGATGCGCCACCAACGAAAAGCTCTTAGTTTAATCGATACTTCCCAGTAAAGTTTGAAGCAAAATAGGATATTAGATAGACATTGGGGATCTATAACCATTTATGGTCATGAATGTGATGAAGCTAATATTATTTCTATATTCAATTTTTTTAATGTTGATCCCAGCAGTACCCGATAAAGATTGGTAAATTTAACTACATGCTGGTACAAAGGAGAATATGCATATATTTTTTTATTGCATAAAATCATATAAGAGATAAACAGGCGCTCGAAAATGGGAGGTGGTAGGCCATTTCTGTGAATCGATAGTTTAATAACTAGTAAAATGAAACACACAAAGAGCATTTTCAGTAGTGCTACAAAAATCATGTCGACCAGTGTAATTTGTAATTATTTGTATGAAACAATAACATTTCTTAAAAACTACCCGCCTTTTAAACCAAAAAGTTTTGGAGACGATTAATCGATATTTCAAGGTTTGTGGCAGATAAACTTTTATACAGACTTTTGGGAACCGTTACCGTTGTAAAATGCCCTGTTGTTCGTACATGACACAAAGTTTATCTATCATTAAATTTAATATATCAATTTTTTGCATAATTAATAAAACTTCCTGTGACATAACGTTTTTAACATACATACATAACATATATTTTACATAACGTTAATATTTATAGTAATACGCAATAAATATTCTTAATAAAAACTTTTTTACTACAATTTAACGTTTTATCACTCACCTTTATTATCGTTTACACAATTTAACATTTTACGATTTACCATTTATTATGCAATAAAACAGCTTACCAATAATCGATTCCATTACTGGTAATTTTTGTCAAACTTTTCCTGTCGAAAACTTTCTTGGTGAGAAACGATTTAAATTTTTACTCCGGAATTCAGTAAAACGGTTTAAGACGCAGTCGTTTTTTTCTTTAATAATTTTTTTGTGTTAATGCGCTAATATAGATGTTTGTTTGTATTTTGTTTGGTTTTCCCGCAAAATATCAACTACTACAATAAGTCTACAATACGACCGACGGCGACGTATTTCACACCTTACAGAGCTAGTTGTTTCGCCGCCACATTGCAACCTAATATGTCAAGTCTTTTTTGAGCCAGAATATATTTGTCACATAGCTGAAATAATAGAGAAAAGTTTACATTTGTTCTGAAAATTTATGAAGCCAAAATCAAAGAGTTGCTGCGCTCGCAAATGCAGACACAGCAACATTTTATTATCATCAATTTTTCCAGATTATTTGTGTGGAACATTTGAAATTTTGTTACGTGTTCCGAGAGCTTTTAGTATATTTGTGATGGGCAAAACAAATACTTGAAAACCATGTTTCTTGGCAAATAGATGTTATAACTTAATCTGAAATGTTACTTACAATTAAAGAACTTTTAACAGTATTACATTTCCTACATTAGCAATAGTTAGCATTAGTTCAATAAATGGGCGAATAAAAGTTGATGTAAAAAAGAGTAGAAAAAAACCGAATATATGAAGTTCACTGTAGAAGAATAAGCAGAAGTCAAAATTCCAGAGGAAAAGTCCAAGAAAAACCAGAATTTTAAATACCTAGGTTCCACCATCACAGAAAATGGTACTTCGAGTTTGAACATACTATGGATAGTGCAAGTTTTATAAGAGATACACAGTTGTTAGGCCTGCAGTAATATTAGTGTGCCGCGCTACTACTAGCAGTATCAGCAACATCAGCTGCTCGCTGCATGAGTCGGAAGGAAAAACAGAACAACTTTAAAAATTAACTGTAAAGCCGTTTGAAGTGTAAACAAAAAATTTCAACGGCATTCTTTCTCGTATATTCAAAAAAAGAGTTTTTTAGACCTATTATTGAGCTTATACTAGAGCCTTGAGTCCACTGGATATAATATTATAACACTTACTACCATATTATTTTAGTAATATTACAGAATAAAATATATTAGTCTGGTAATATATCATGATTCAATAAAAATTTGAAAGCCACTTTGATAACTAATTTCGTTTCATAAAACCATTTATTACGCACATATGTACGTTTTATGTCTTGAAGTAAATAAATGCACAGGGCTAACACCAAATAGGGCCAATAAAACATAGAAATAAACTTTATACGCCATTTTATATGCGGCTGAGGTGTTTATAGCCCTTCAAAATATGAATATGTATTTGCGACAAATGTGTTCAGTGCCTGACGAAATTTCAAATTTATTTCTAAATTGAGGATATTCCTGAAAAATTGGATTCTGTAATAGTTGGGGAAATATTGCGGATTTAGCTTTAAGTAATAAAATATAATATATGTGTTGGCGTATTGTGAATTTTTCCTTTAAAAAAAAGAGTCAAAGTAATCCACTTTTGTACGACAAAAACAAACGTTTATTTTTTTTTAAATTGAAACTATTATGTAGTATACAGGTAGCGATGTAAAAACCTCCACATTTTGTAAAACCGGTCTTATTTACTAATATCAGGGTCTGTAGTCCGGTTGCGGGCCTACAGAAGTTTGGAGCTAATATATCTTATCAATGGGTTTATTTAAATGTAAATAATACCGAAGACACTAAATTAACCGTTGTAACAATCGTGAGAAGTCAAATATCATACATGGGTGAAACCCAGATTTCCAAAACCGGTTAGGTACTTTACTCTTAAACAATTTTCAAATTTTTGTTCCTCCTCTGAATGAAAAGTCATCCACGATTCAGATAACGGTTAATTTTGTTTCACGGTTGTTGCAAACTTCTTGAATAACCCTGTAGGTACGCAACGAGGCTTGCCGGCCAAACTCTGATATTAATGACTGAGACTGTTTTTGTAAGAACAATTTTGTAAAGAACATTTAAAGCAACCAACTTTCTTAAACATTTTATTTTAAAGTACGATTTACTTGGATGAAGTACACTATTTTATATATTTTATACATTTATATCTACAGTTTGGGTGAACAAAGAGAGAAAATACTGTAAACACAAAGCAAACCAAGATCCCAAATATCAGAATTGGGTCTCTTTGGACGTAACATCAAATAAACTCCTTGAATGTCGTTATCCTTTCGTTATTGGGTCTTTTCTCAAAATATTATCACGTACAATTTTTGTTCCAGAAGTCCAGTATTGCCATATTTTCACTCGTGCAATTTAGGCCAAAGTCGTTCCAGTTATTGTAGATTGTGGTCATGCCTTGTCCAAACATAATGATGAAGCAGTTTTTGCAACGTAAAAAGTAAATAATATAGAAAATATCGTTCTGTGCGAGAAAAAATTTCTTTATAAAAATAACATACACTTACTTGCATAGAATTCGACATCCTCCACACTTTTGAAATGGATTTTTTTTTTTTTTAGAAACCGGTCATCAGTTTAAATAAAAAAAATGATATTGTAATCGTACGTAACTGTACCGAGAAGTAAAAGAAATAGTTAAATTATTCTAAGAATTTTCTTCAAAATAATATTTTTGAGTTTGAAATGACTTCCTTAAACAATTAATGCAATAAAAAAATACATGCATATTCTTTATTGTGCGCTTACTCGTGTATTAAGATGCAATAAAATACCGCACAGAAAAAACTTCTATGCTATTTTCAATAATAGTATTACTCTTGACCACTCTGACTTTGGTTATATTAAAAAAAAACATTGCTTTAACTATAGACTTATTATTAGAGTTCAGAAGTAGTCTTACTTCTTTGAAAACTGTATTACCATTTTTTCAATTACACAAATACTATTGGAAACCAATAAATTACTATTACACCTTATAGTATAGAATTGTGTAAGCTAAAACATTAAATTATTTGACGAGAATGCTCAAATATAATTGGGTGAAAAATAGTTATTTGTAGGCGGTGCTATTCAAATTAAAATATATTTTATAACGAACGATATATAACGAACAAGAACTACAGTTTAAATAAAAAATCTAAAAACCAAGTGAATAATCCTTATATCATGTTAATTAAGATAAACACTCCAATAAAACATATAAGCAGAGTAGAGAAATGGGGGAGTAGCGACACTCAGCAAAAATCGTTTGAAGTTTCTGCATCAAAGCAAAACGCCGATGCACACTGCGTTCTCCGGGCAGCGTATTACGGGGACGTTCGATAAGTATTAGTCGAAAAAATATTTGGTCGGTTATTTGATACATACAAATTTAAAAGGCGGTACGTAACTCTTTAGTATTTCGATTCATTAGTATTAATGGCTTTATTAGACACTTATTCCGAGGGCATGAAACGAGGACTAAACCACTGCGAGATATCCATGGATATTCTCGTTCATACACTTCCCAAGGACATCTCATGGATACTTCAGGATATTAGTAGGAAGTCTTGACGATATCTTGGAGACCTCTGTATTCTTGAAGGATCAGTGGTTTGCTCCCTCGGCATGAAACTGCCTTATAAAGTTATAATAAATAATAAGAGATATTTTTCTAGGCAGTTAACGAAGCCTTGCGTTGTTTCCTAAACATGCTAAATAAAGCACATAACAGTCTGAATGAAACATATCTACTTCGCATCTGTTTAAGTGGTTTGAGCACAGGAGTCTGAGCTAAAAATATATTTTTGACAGTTGTTTAAATTTTGGGTTTAAGGGCAATCGTACGCTACACCACCTTTTTAGCATGCTCCGGCGCGTCGCAGTGCCTTTAAAGGGCTCTAGCTTCTTTATTTTAAAAGATTAGTCTAACAGTAGTCGACCGAAAATGTAGCATAATAAATTCGGCAATTTTCTGTGAAAGAAAAAATATGATATCTTGTTTCGTGAGCGAGTTAAGACAGGGTTAACAAGAATTTCCCTGGTTGTAAAATCACGCGTTTTGGGCTAATTTGCTGGAAGATATCTTGACTTCAAAAGGGAACATTTTTAAAATTTGTTTTAAAAATGTGTGAATTGCAGTAAAAGATCTAAATTTTATTTAAAACTAAAATTTACTACTGCCACAGAAAAACCGTTAAAATTTTTATCCGAATTTTAACGGATTTTCATGGTTCGTAGTAAATTTTAGTTTCAAATAAAATTTAGGTTATTCTTCCCTTCATACATTTTTAACAGAAATTCATACATCATACATACATACAATCAGACTAATTTTCTGACTGTCTCCGTAAGGACGCCACGAGTTGCCAGCAACCGGATAAAACTAGTTTAGCGAAGAGTCGGCAAAAACAGGAATAAGTGGCGAGTGTCGCTACCGTCTAATAATTCTACCGTGATATAAGGTATTAGAGGCAATAAAAAGTCTTAGATCTTAGAGACATAATAAAAAGTCTTAGATAAAAAAAACAAGTATAAATTCAATGAGTTCTGTTGTTGGCAGAAGCTTTACTTTTATTGCTCGCGGACACCCTTTGGAGTGGCTAAAATTATGCTGTTGGCATTGTGTTCGTTTAATAGTCGTTTAAGCTTGCAGCCTGTTTGTTTATTGCACTAAAGTTAAAAATAATAGATCTTTTGCAATTATAGGGACTGGAGTGTTTCAGTGTTTGTGTGGACTGGAGTGGACTTTAGTGTTTTATAGTATGTAAGTAAAATAAATCTAAAAAGCTTTACAATAACAATAAGTATTTCGATGAAATAAGTTGTATATTCTTACAAATAAACGTTTACTGAAACCAATGATATATTTTGTATTGAATTTAGAATAGGGTATTACTGCATCAAATAATTGTTATATTTAAACGACCTATTAAAAACCAATGAAACCGTATATTGTGCAATGCGGAATAGAGTGTGCCATTGAGTGAATGGGTATCCAATTCAATATACGATAGTGTTTTTTCTGTGCGGTTTTGGTTTTGTAAGTTTTATCAAAAAATTCAGCAAATTATTTTTTATCCATGTCAGCATGTATCCAGTTCTTTCTAACCATATTGTATGTTTCTAAGTAGGATAGAATTACAGTTCCTGGGGATTCTTATAACGTAACTTACATGTGTGTGGAAATCGGCATGCGAAAACCGCCAGTATGGCAAGAATTCGATCACGGACACGGCAGGTCACGTAAAAGCAAAGTTGCGAAAGATTTTGAGATTTAGTTTACCGTTCCACCTGCCTTTATGCGAGTCTTAAATAGAGCCAATTTTTTCTCAATTTAATTTTACCCTTGCATGAGCACCATATGTGCCTGAGGAAAATAATAGATATACCATTTCAATAGCGCATTATTAGTGTATGTATGTGTGAATTAACGATACTGATTAAAAACAAATGGCCAGCATCTCTCTGTATTGTATTGTAATCCACTTTTCCCTCAGGATCTTCTCGTTACAGCTTTACCAGGTAATTTAGATGTTCCAACCTGGGCAGGGCAGCTCTATTAGTTGCTTTTAGCACAATCAGTCAAGGGTAGTTCTCTTCCCGTGTTAGCCCTTGTCCGTTACTCTCCACACAGTGTCAGTAGAATCGAAAGAAATCTAGGAACCTTGATGCATTAAAAGATGTTAGTTGGACGCCAACTGTGACAAATTTGATCAGGTAGGTCAAAGCCCCTAGATTGGCTCACAGTCAAACTGTTTCCTTCTCACTTTCTCATTACCAAGGATTGAAGTACAACAGTGCACCTCCTAGAATCTATGTACTGATAAAATAAATACCCTAACTAAAACATGTTTAAAAAACATCGATGAACATCGCCCAGCACTATCAAGAAGTAGTCAGCCCTTCTTCGACGTTAAAAATCAGCTGCAGCTGGCTCCCTTAATTTGAGTCGCCAATACTTTTCTTTTTCCTTTTTAATTAGTTGTCAGTTTTTCATAACAAACCCTTTATTTTTCTGTGTTTTTCAAAATAGTACTGATAGTAAAAAATACTGTGGAGTCTTTTAAGCATTGTCTTTTAATTAGTTTTTACATTTTTTAATACTTACCGTTTGGTTAGTGTTGTATAAGTTTAACATAAAACCTAGCAAACCTATTCTATTTTCTTTGGTAAAATAATTCTATAGGAAGCGTATTTTACAGAGATTTTACTGTAGAAGTAACAAAAACATTAGTTTTCGTTTTTAATAAAGGGGATCGTTGTGTTTAACTTATGTTAATTTTAAGTTGAGTGCTCTTTTTTGCGTTAAAGAGATTTTACGTTAAAGGTAACAAAAACATTGGTTCTTATGCAATATAAGATTTAAGTTAGCAACACAACATTTCTGGGTGTTTAGTTGAGCGTTATTTTACTTTTGGTTTGGTCAGCTGATCTGTGGATTATTTTATTTGTGAAATATTATTAGAACTTTTTGAAATTGAGAATTGTTAAAAAGTTAGTAGAATTTCTTTCTGTAAAGGTAACAAAAATATTATTTTTTCAAACTTGTTACATAGGAATATGGAAGCGAGACTTGGCAACGCCCCCGCAAGTACTGACATCAAAACAAACCTTTTTTTCTGTGACTGACGTTACTGTCTGTTTTTTATATGGCCATGTATTTATTACCAGTAGTGCGCAACGACAAAACAAAATTTTTGAAGGACGATTTATGAATATTCTTATTCAATGGGAATCCATTCCAGGATTTCCCGGTTTCAATATATGCATTGAATTTTAGAAAACCCTGTATATATTCGGTTACGGGTTTATGATTAACTAAACTTTTGTTGAATTTAAAAAATAAGTAAATTTTACCAATAAATCAAGTTCACTTATTTCAGAATTATTATTCGTTTCCATGGAAATGCGTTCCTTTTACTTAAGTTAGTTGAGAATTTTGACGATTATTTCTTAGTTTATATGCTAGATTTCCGGTTTGCCCCCCCCCCCCCCCCCTTGACTTCTTCTTGTGGGGTTTTATAAAGGACAAAGTGTTGGCGACTGTACCTACTACTTTAGATGATACGAGTCCGAATCCACTTGCCTGCTTATTAGTGACACCTGAAATGTTACACATAGTAGGAAATTCATTTAGAAAAAGAGTGAGAAAATGTTTGGAAGTTGAAGGGAGACATTTCGAACAACTTCTCATTCATGACAGACGATAAATAAGTTGAAATTAAACGGTAAATATATTTTTTTAGCTGGCCATTTGGTTTCAACTAGAGCCATTAATCCAAAAACAAACAACAAACATTTTTTTTTATTTTATAACCCAATAAATCAAAATTTCGTAACCGAAAGAGCAAATCATAAAAACTTGTACGCATACGTAGTTTTTTACGTAAATTTGAATTTAATAAACAGAAGTACACTATCCTATTTAAAATTACAAAGTTCCCCCACCCCTCAAAATAGAAAGATGGGGTAAATGTTAACAATGTGTTTAATTATGTCTCCCCATCTCCCTATTAACTACATTTATTTAAAAAAATTTAAACAGTTTTTAAGATATCGCCTTTTAACGGTAAAGGTCAAGGAATTTTTTTACTGTGTTGAAGTTCGTTAATTACCAGCATGGAGTTGTTTAACATTCCATACATTAGGTTCTAAAATCCCGAAATTCCACATTGTACATTGGACAACATCAGCAACAGCTGACTTTATTACGAAATATACAGCCCAAATTAAAATACTGACAACAAACTCTCCAAACAAGAATCCACTCAAAGCGAAATAAATTACATCGGTTTTATGTTGAGAGAACTGCTAAAACAGCACAGCTGCTGCTGGTAGGGCGCTGCATTTAATCTTCTAGTCTAGTGTTTAAACAAGTTAAGCCCCCTTGCAACTCTATATTGAAAGCTTAATGCTTGCAGGGCCGCAGAACTACTGAAATTTATTATGCAACTAGCGCCTTAACCAAATATTGTTTGTTGCGTCTCTGGTTGCTTTAAATTTGATTGCGGTGACGTTGTCTTACGAAAGTAATATATGATAACAAGGTTATTTCTGCAATAAGTACGCGCAATGTTTCTTTAGCCAGCGAGCAGCAAGATTCTGTATTCAGGGTCGATAATTTCAAGTCCGGTTATGTAAGTTAATAGTCAGTTAAAATATCCCTGGTTGTAAATGTATAATACCAGCATCAATCCGAAACTGATACTGGCATATTTGAAAGCCTAGCCATTTTAGCAGGATGTTAAATTAGTAGCTAACTAAGCATTTAAGTTTTAAATACTTGTAGCGTTTTGAAGTAGATAATATAAAATGGGTTCTCTCAGTAAATTTCGATTTTGTTTCATTGTATCGAACAAAAAATAGAGTTTTCGACTTTTCTGCTTCCTGATCTTTTCTTGAGAAAAAAAACTTACTTATGGTGTAAAACCCGAACAAAACTATCCACATGTAATGCTGATGAATTACATTTAAACGAACTAGAAAAACTTGAGGGGTTTAAAAAAACAGCTAACTCTGAGGAAATGTACTCCTACGTTTTATACTCTTTAGTATAAGTAAACCCTAGCACGACTTACCGAGTTGTAAAGTTAACCTGACAAAACTATTCTTCTTGCTTGTGGTCCTCTATCCAAATACCTGTACGAACTGGTCCTTGTTATACTCGGAATATACAGGAAAGATATTATTTATGACCTTATAACACATCTTATACATACAAATGATGATGTGAATGAAGTGGTTTTATTTACATACTGTTTACATATGTACGCATAGCTCCAAGTTACACATTCTAATGATTTTTTTACATTTTGAAAAATATAGATATTTCACCGTTATAGACATTTAAGTTTTTCCGCCTCTCCTGTACATAAAAGGAATCATTTACATTTTTTTCCTACGACCACCTATGAAAGTGAGTAAAAAAGCACGGTTAACTTGGCGGGAAAGTGCCTTATATCACACGCGTGTTGAAAAGTACTTTTCAACACATGTTTTGAAAAGTACTTGTCAACATGACATTTAAATATATGGTGCCAATTTCATTTGTTTTATTTTCAGCACACTTGATGAAAATGTTAGTGTTGAAAGTGAGGGTTTTAAAAGGCATAAATTGAGGGTTTTTTGTAAATATTTTTGTGGTCGTAGGAAAAATATTGTACATTACTCGTGTGAAAGTAATTTTCGCACACTCGTGGGATTGGGACAACATTCCCACTCGTGTGAAAAATGTCACTTTCAAGACTTGTTATGTAATATACTATTAGCATACAATTGCTTTCAAAGCATGGAAAACTTAATACTTACGCGAAAAGAAATTTCTCCTTAATATAATAGACGTAGCCACGTGTCTACAAAATAGCGATCGCAAAGGAATTTTCAAGCCAGTTTGCTGTTCTCTTGCAAAAGGGCCCATACTAGCTATCACTTATTATTCTTAGATATTTTTAAGTCCAGTTAAATTGGTAGATTTTTATTTCTCCACTAAAAAATTATGAAACACCATAGGTTTATTTTTATTATGTAAAATCACCTATGAGCCAAATTTCAGATTTTCGTATTAAAATTATGAAATTTAAATTTAGACAAAAATGCCCATTGTCAGCTTCCAAGCAAGGCTTTCATAAATTTATTCTATGTGACAAAGCTGTCAAAGGTTCTTCTCTTCTCTGCATAATGTGCCAGTTACAGGTCCATTGCATGCCTCTATTCCGAGCACGTATTTTCTACGATGGCAGTGATTTGTTCATCTAAGTTAGTTTTATTGCATCATTTCAGTTGTCCATTCGTTATTCAATTGTAAGCAAATTATTCACTTAACTGGTTCATATAAAAGCTGTATGTATATCGTATGATAATAAATTGTTGCTATGACCGGTCCCAAGATGATAATGCGAAAATTGCGGTCAAGTCAATAAATGATTTCACCGAGTCACGTAAATTGAAAGTTACAGCAGGATCCTATTGAATATTTAGATGTTTCGCTTGCCTTCATATTAGAATAATAGAGTCAATTTGGACTAACTCAATCTTTCTGCAGCATAAAGCCAATTTATTTAGAAAACAATGTTGCTGTATAGGTGTGGAATTAATTACGTCTTTATTTATTCATGCAAAGGTTTACTTTCGAACAGCGTTGTCTCCAATTAAGTATAATTAGTATAGATGTGCGTGTTTTGGAATGAAAAGATATAACATTGGAAATTTGAACCAATAAAATTGCTTCTTTGGTTTTGATAAATCCACATGCTGATATGTGTATGGATAAATTTAAATTATTGGTTTAAAAATTTTTAATCCTGAACTTGTTTACTAGTTTTGGCCCTGTCATTGTTAATAAACCAGCATTAGAAACTTATAAATAGAGCTAAAACGCGGCGAGTAGGGCAATTGGCGGCGACACACAATCAAAATAAAGTATCTTTATTTTAAAGATTTTTAAATATCGACCTACCCACGCCTACGCTCTCACTCGCAACGTTGTAACTCTACTTATAAGTTATTCTGTTGTTTCTGCGTTTTGCGTGGTTTCCCAATGATTTTTATCTTAGAACTTATTGCTAAAGTGAATTTAGTTATATTATTGTGCGTTTATGGCGGAAATACTTTAAAAGAAAATTTATTGTATAAGATTTAGTTGTCTTATTGCACTTTTCCATTTAAATTCTTAAACAATTAAGCCTTAAGATACTCTTTTCAAAAATTATCTTCTAATGAAAAAATTTTACTTGTAGGATATCGAAATTATTCGTACTGCAAATTTTAATATTCCTATTTTAACAAACTCGTTTTTTCTGTAACTAAGATGTGCACGTAACAAGCGGAATACAGTGTAGATTAAATATTATTTAATTAATTTATGCACATTAAATATAGGTACATTTTTGACTGTTATACCGATCTATACAGGGTATCTGAAAAGTCTTAGTATGGGCAGATATCTTTTCTATTAGTAAAGATGAAGACACTAAATTTAAGGTGTCTCTTATTGGTTGATAAATCTACCTTTTTATGTAATTTAACTTTTTCAACTTCTTTGAGGGGTGACGCTAGGAAGTTGCGATCCAAAAATTTTAAATGCAATCCTGTGCCCTGTGGTACCTCATTATTATTTATTATTAAAAGTCATCAAAAAAGAAATATTTTACCGCAAACCCGAGATGAATATCTTTGCTATTAGTAAAGATGAAGACACTAAATTTAAGGTGTCTCTTATTGGTTGATAAATCTACCTTTTTATGTAATTTAACTTTTTCAACTTCTTTGAGGGGTGACGCTAGGAAGTTGCGATCCAAAAATTTTAAATGCAATCCTGTGCCCTGTGGTACCTCATTATTATTTATTATTAAAAGTCATCAAAAAAGAAATATTTTACCGCAAACCCGAGATGAATATCTTTGCTATTAGTAAAGATGAAGACACTAAATTTAAGGTGTCTCTTATTGGTTGATAAATCTACCTTTTTATGTAATTTAACTTTTTCAACTTCTTTGAGGGGTGACGCTAGGAAGTTGCGATCCAAAAATTTTAAATGCAATCCTGTGCCCTGTGGTACCTCATTATTATTTATTATTAAAAGTCATCAAAAAAGAAATATTTTACCGCAAACCCGAGATGAATATCTTTGCTATTAGTAAAGATGAAGACACTAAATTTAAGGTGTCTCTTATTGGTTGATAAATCTACCTTTTTATGTAATTTAACTTTTTCAGCTTCTTTGAGGGGCGACGCTAGGAAGTTGGGATCAAAAATTTTAAATGCAATCCTATGCCCTGTGGTACCTCATTATTATTTATTATTAAAAGTCATCAAAAAAGAAATATTTTACCGCAAACCCGAGATGAATATCTTTGCTATTAGTAAAGATGAAGACACTAAATTTAAGGTGTCTCTTATTGGTTGATAAATCTACCCTTTTATGTAATTTAACTTTTTCAACTTCTTTGAGGGGTGACGTTAGGAAGTTGGGATCAAAAATTTTAAATGCAATCCTATGCTCTGTGGTACCTCATTATTATTTATTATTAAAAGTCATCAAAAAAGAAATATTTTACCGCAAACCCGAGATCCGTATCTTAATTCGTTTTTAAATGGCAGGCCTTTATAAATTAACAATCGGGAAAGAAAAAATTAAATATCGAAATACCTTTATTTCTCCTGTTACTCTAAAAGTTATTAAAAATGACCACCATGATCGTCTTGGCAGTAATAAAGTCGATTTTGGCACTCACTTCTCACATTTTCGAGAATGGCAGGTGTTACATCTTGGCAGAGTTCCAAAATCGACTTTATTATTTCCAAGAAGTTTATGGTGGTCATTTTGACAACTTTTAAAGTAATAAGAGAAATAAAGGTACTTCAGTTTTTAATTTTTTTTCACAAGTTTTAGTTTTTATATGCTTTCCATTGAAACTCGAATTTAGATACGTACCTCGGGTTTCCAGTAATAGTATATTACATAGCAAGTGTTGAAAGTGTCATTTTTCACACGAGTGTGCGAAAATTATTTTCACACGAGTAATGTACTAGTATATTACATAACAAGTGTTGAAAGTGACATTTTTCACACGAGGGGGAATGTTGTCGCACGAGGCGATAGCCGAATGCGATACTCCCACGAGTGTGCGAAAATTACTTTCACACGAGTAATGTACAATATTTCTCCTACGACCACAAAAATATTTACCAAAAAACTTCAATTTCTGTCTTTATTTAATACCCCACTTTCAACACGTGTGCTGAAAAACATTTCAACAGTAGTGTTGAAAATAAAAAAAAATTAAATTGGCACCATCTGTTCAAACGTCATGTTGACAAGTACTTTTCAACACATGTGTTGAAATAGCTATTTGTGTAGCGCAAAGTGATATATTGCCGCTCTGAGCGAGAAGTTAGACGCGCGACGCATAGCGGAGCGCGGCTATCTCGCGAGAGCGGCAATGTCACTTTGCGCTCGAATTACACACAAGATTTTTTCTACAACCGGTGTTTTTATAAAAATATTTTGTAATGTAATTAATAATTATTGATATCAAATTTGACAGTTTATATTTTGTGTCAAAAGTCGCAGATACGCTGGACGTTTCTTTATTATTATTAAGGTGTCCATGGTAACTAAGCGAGCGACAAAGTAACTTTGTCGCTCGGCGAGCGACAAAGTAAAACAAACGCTTGTTCCTCGAAAATGTCCAACTTTGCGCTTTCTTTTGAAAGCGCAAATTTGTACTTTTCGCTCGGTTGTAGAAAAAGTACTTTTCAACACGCGTGTGATATAAGGCACTTTCTAGCCAAGATAAGCGTGCTTTTTTTCTCACTTTCGTAGGTGGTCGTAGGAAAAATATTTTTCCTACCACCACAAAAATATTTACCAAAAAACCCCAATTTCTGTCTTTATTTAAAACCCCCACTTTTAACACGTGTGCTGAAAAAACATTTCAACACTAGTTTGAAAATGAAAAAAAGTTAAATTGACACCATCGGCTCAAACGGTATGTTGACAAATACTTTTCAACACATGTGCTTTTTTTCTCACTTTCATAGGTGGTCGTAGGAAAAATGTTTTTTTGAAGACTTTTAAAATGAGGTACCACACGGCATGGGATTTACTCTTAAAAATAACTGATAAATAATAACTAAAATTTAGTTATAACAGCCTTTTGTCGTAGTGAAAACGTACCCAACCCAACGATTGGTCGGAGTAACAAACTATTATTTTAAAAATGTTAAACCAATTACAGATTTTAGTAATAAGAACTAATTTTGTAATAGGGAGAACTTAAACTTTCTTACAGGCATGAATTATTTTTATTTCCTATGCCTATATATTCCGTATATACCCAACCAGAGCAAAAGATTTGCAAATTTTTCAATTTTTTTCCAAAACATTGTTTTTTAAACATCCCTCTATGAAAACAGTTTTTCATAACACAGGTAATAAAGCAAGTCAAAAAAGATCCTGAGCAAACCGGCACATAGTTTCCGTTTTGTGTTTGCTTAGGTTTACTGAGGTTTTCTCAGGCTTCTTTCTGTCTCTTTTAACAATCAAATTAAAATCTGATACACATAGTCAGTAATATGACCTTAACAGTATATTCTAAACACATTAAGCTTGACCAGTAGTAGACCATAACTATTTTAAAGAAATACCTATGGTTTCTAGAAAGCGCCTTTTAAAATTTGAGAACAATGTTTATCGAAACAATGATGTACTTGCTAGCATTTTTAAAAAAGATGATTTTCGAGAAAATGTATTTTTGATACTGTTGTATTGCAAAAATAATCAAATAAATTTATTTTCACAAAAATATTTTTTTTTAAATTTCGTAAATCTGGAAAACAAACAAATTACTTATCATTCAGCCTGTATACTAATTTTTTTCATTTTTTTTTCAGGTATGGTTAAAACGCCCCAACAACATTGGCTGGCAAGTAAACAGTATATTCATACTCTTGAAACTGAGAAGAACCATCCTATCTTCTAACATATACCATATTATGTACTACTACATAAATGTGTTTCCAAAAAGACATTTTTCCTAAACATAGAAAAACACTATGCAATCGAATTATTTGGGCAACCTTTAAATCACTACATAACTATAGCTAGCGGCTGTATTATGACCTTAGCACTTTGTCTAGAACTATGCTCCACCAAAGTTTTCTGTTGACCTTTCCAGTCTTTGCTTAAATTCGTCAACATCTGTCTAGACTCGCGTCTAGAACAAACTTAAAAAGTGAAAACTTAGTAAAAAGTATAGTGGCAGCATTTATTTGTCAGAAGTTGATTTTATTACAAAATATGTATGGTTTTATCATTATTTTAATGCACGTCATTTACAAAGCTATCCAACTTATATACCATGTAACTTTTGTACACACTCTCGGTATACCAAGATAAACACATTTTGACACATTGACTTTGTACAAATTAGTTTAATAATACCAAACTTTATAAAGAGAAAATCCTAACCTTAAACGAAGTTTTCTCATTTTTCTGACGTTTTTCCGTCTGTTTTAAGCAATCCTCTGATTTTGTTATTTCCATATTCTCTATATTATATCTGTTGTGGATTTACCGCTGTGAAGGCGATTTGGGAATCGATTCTCCAGTCTCGGCAATTTTTTTTCAATTAAAAAATGTCTAATTTCGATTATTCAACTTCTTACACTTTCTGAGATTCTTAGTTGCAAGTCTTGATTTTGTCGCGTGCCAAAACGTGAAAATAGTAATAGGTTGGGTATTTTGACATTCACTTTTTTTACTAAAGTGTACATTAGGGTGTCCGTTATTTCCCAAGTTGATTTTTTTTCTTGCGACGCCCCCTAAGTTTTTAGTTTATCGTCTAAAAAAAAATGTCAGACCAAAATAAGCCCTTAATATTCAGAATAAACCGTGCCCTTAAGACGATACATTTCCCATTTAAATTACATGGGGTTTTTGCCACTTTTTACAATTAATTTTTTTTTTCTCGGACAAGATGACATATAGCAATGAGACATATATATTCTTATAGCAAATTGAACGCTCTACAAAAAAGGTCTCTTATAATTTTTCGATTAATTCACTCCTTCAAAAGTTATTCTAGGTACTAAATGCGACTTAGCGCGCTTGCGTGAATAGAAAATCCATGTGTTGGCGGGAATGCTTGTACTGTAATTTTGAGTCACTTACTGTATTGAAGGGAAATTTCATGAAAGTATACAAAAATTTATGAAATTCAATAAACATTAGTTGACTGCGTGTTATAAATGAATGGTCTCAAAAATGATTCAAACTAGAACCAGCTACCTGTTATGCGGTATATTATTTTCCATGTTTAAAATTTTTTTACCCTAATACCATCAGAATTATCTATTTTGAGAAATAACCTAATAACTTTTATCAAAATTATAATCACTTTGCCGTAAAAGTAAAAAAATCTGAAAATTTACATAGAGTTCAAATTTCACCTTGAATAACTTTTGAAGGAGTGAATTAATCGAAAAATTATAAGAGACCTTTTTTGTAGAGCGTTCAATTTCCTATAAGAATATGTATGTCCCATTGCTATAAGTCATCTTGTCCGAGAAAAAAAAATTTAATTGTAAAAAGTGGCAAAATCCCATGTAATTTAAATGGGAAATGTATCGTCTTATTCTGAATATTAAGGGCTTATTTTGGTCTGACATTTTTTTTTAGACGATAAACTAAAAATTTAGGGGGCGTCGCAAGAAAAAAAATCAACTTGGGAAATAACGGACACCCTAGTGTACATAGAATATTGCTAGGTTAAAGTTTTGGTTGGATTAGAACTGTTTCCCAGGAATACTTTCAAGAAAATATTCCAAATTTTTTAAAGTAACTTTTTTCAAAATACAGTTATTCTAAAATGTAGTTTTTAACTCTAACATCAATACCCAATACCAAACACCAAGCAGGAAATTTGGTGGCTCAAAATTTTGATGTTTTTTCCTTTCATCCCAAAATACGTACATTTATTCTAATTAAACTTAATCGGAGATAACGCTTAGCGAAACTAAGTCTTAGCAAACATAAATAATTTCGCTGCTTGATTGAAAGTCTTGAGCATCTAGTTCAGCAACTAAATAGTTCAACAAATTTAATTTAATGAAAATATAAAAGAATCCTAAGCAAGACTGTACATATTTACCCTTTTTGGGCTTGCTCTGCTTTGCTGGAGTTTACTCAGGCTTTTTGCTCTATTTTTATTGCTTTTCCTAACATCTGTATAAAAATGGGAGAGTGTTATAATTCCACAAATGTATTCTGAGCACATTTATCAGCCTATATACCACAAATACTTTCCATTATAAAGCGAGTATACCACAAATACTTTCCATTAAATACCCAGTAGACCACAAATACTTTATTGTATAATTCATTTTCAAAAAATTATATTGTCAAATTAGCATCTTTATAAAAAATATGTATTCAAAAAGTCCATTTCCCCTCAAATCTTTGATGTTTTTTGAAAATATGCTTCGGTTGTTCTTACCATAGATGCGTTTCTCACAAAATTAATTTTGATTTAACTAATACCAAACAGGGAATTTTATTGGTTCAAAATGTTGATGTTTTATACTTTCATCTCAAAATACGTACATTTATTCTAATTATACTTAATTGAAGACAACGCTGAGCGAAAGTAAGCCTTTGCATGCATAAATAATTCCGTAATTAATTCCACACCTAGCAACATTGTTTTCTAAATAAATTGGCTTTATATGCTGCAAGAAGATTGAGTTAGACTAAATTGGTTCTATTATTCTAGTATGAAGGCAGGTGAAACACCTAAATATCTAACCAGATCCTGCTGTGACTTCCAATTTACGTGACTCAGTGAAATTATTTATTGCCTGTATAGCAGTTTTCGCATTATCATCGTGAGACCGGTCATATAAAAATGTGTCTCATAATTTATTATCACATGATATATATTCAGCTTGTGGATGGATCACTTTAAGTGGATAATTTGATGACCATCGAATTGCGCGAATACTTGGGCAAATACACATAAAAATTGTAATTACACACTCTTGGAATAAGCTGTCAACTGAAATAATGCAACTAAGACGCACTCGAATGAAAATAGTATATTGTTCAACGAGCAAGCAATGATACTCATTTCCTATTAGTATGAAAGCACGTGCACTCGCCTACGCCTCGTACCGCAAATCATGCGAGCGAGAAATGAGCATTCTACGCGAGTGGTCCACTATACTTTTTTACGACTACTTGTCTTTCCAAGCATATTTTCTTTTTTAAAAGGTCGGCTCCCATACTGAAGCAACGAACAGTAAGCAGTTGCTAACTGACAATTAGCATCTCACATACAAGCAACAGTGCTCGCAGCAATCTCTATCTGTCATATCATCCGGCGACTCCGATGATACGGCGACATCTTGTTAAATCAAAGCAGCTCGCAACACAGTTAGCTTTACGATATCACTGGGCAAAATGAAATTATCAATATTTTTGAAAGCGATATCGTTGTTGCCATAATATGAGAGGTTGCATTAAAGGCCGTGTTTTTTAATTATGCGATACATATTGCGCTTTGCTGGTTGCCTGGTGCTAGTGTGAGATCTGCCTTACTTAGAGGCTACTGTCATGGGACAAGGAACATGATTATCGCCCAGAAATAGAATTTTTTTTTTAAACACATTTTCCTCTGGTATGCTTTCATCCTATGGCAAACAAATTTCTAATCGAACTCTCTAAACATTGTTGTATTACTCACTAATGAATCCTAAGGTGTTTCATATCTTATTAATCTAGAAATAAAATCGAACTAGCTTTAAAACGTTCAGAAAATTTCGTCAAAAATTTCGCACCCACTTTTTCTAACCAATCACAAGCTTTTATTTTAATTCGTTTCCATGGCAACGAAAAACATTTCCGGAAATATTCATCCTGCTTGAACTTCCGACAAAATTGCACTGCAAATTTTTCTGTCATTTTAAATGTCAAAATATTGACGCACAAATCAGAGTGTCTAAAATTGGTATTTGTTTGTTGACGCAAAAAGCATATTTGGTTCACAAATATTTTATAAGATGTCTTTAAGATGTTTATAAAAGTTTTACTACATTAAAGTTGAAAAACCGTTTTATTCCGCTAAGGAATTTAGTACTTTATTATGTATATTATAATCTTATAGTGCTTCGGAATGATTATCAAAAGTAAATGATCTTCCACCAATATTAGTAGCTTAAAGTTAATAAAAAATGGAAATATAGGATATCTTTAAGTGATTTATAAACGTTTTATTTAACTAAAGTTGGAAAATGTCATTTTATTTCAGTAAGAAATTTGGCATTTTACTATGCATATAATCTCGTAGTGCCTCAGAATTATTAGAAGTAAATGATTTTCCTCCGATATTAGTTAATTAAGGTTAATAAAAAATGGAAATTGTAGTGTATTCTTTAGTAAAAAACCATGTTTTTACATACAATACTTTTTATTCAGCCAAAAATTACAAGAAGAAACGTTCGATAGAAAACCAAGAATTTTGTTATATGCTTTTACATAGTTACATAAAACAACTGCTCTGTTTCTGTCATACTAATAATAGAGAGTAGGCTGCAACAGTACGCAACCCACCTAGCATATCTAAGGGTAATTCTACACTATAATGATATTTAGCAATCTACAGACATCATATTTCCTCCACCCTTAAGTTCTGTGACAATCTCCATTAAAGATTTAAACGATCGGGAGGTTTTGTTTTTCTACGAGGTCTATGGCTTGCCAATGGACTACTACTACTAATAATAACTTTTTCCCTATCATTATGTTGTACAATTTTTTCCCTATCTTTATCCTGTACAATTTTTTCCCTATCTTTATCCTGTACCACCTCTGGTTGTTTTAAGTCAGGTATTCCTATTTCACTGTTACCATCGCTATTACTTGGTTCACTGATAGAAATTTCACTACCAACTTTTTTACTAAACTCACTTCCCTCTCTAATGTCTTTAATTAAATCTTCGTTTCTTGATAATACACAGCCCTTTTCAATTTCTACTTTATCATAAAATTTTCCTATCTTGACCATCTGGTCTACATGTCTTTTCCATTGTAAATCAATATCATTTACTGGTTTACATATGTACGTTGCCCTACCTAATTTATTAACAACTATAGCCTGAACCCATTTCGGTTTTGTATTCCTATAATCTTTTGTATAAATAAGTTCTCCCTCTTCAAAATCTACATTCCTATTACCATGATGAAATTTTATTTGACTTTCCCTAGCCTTTTCTACTGCCGACTTTGACAAAAAATCTAAACGTGTTTTTACCTTTCTTGAAAACATCAACTTGGAAGGAGTTTCCCCTGTAACACAATGTGGTGTATTTCGGTAAGAAAAGAGATATTTACTTATCAAAGTTGAAAAACTTGCATTTTTAGAATTTTGATCTATCAAAAGCTTATTAAGAGCACTTTTAAAAGTTTTAACGCTATTCTCTGCTGCACCATTCGTCGCTGGATGGTACGGAGGAGAAGTTACATGTTTAATACCGTTATTTTTACAAAAATCTTCAAATTCCTGGCTTACCAGTTGCGGTCCGTTATCCGATATTATAGTATTGGGTAACCCATAACGAGCAAAACAGTCACGTAACTTGTCAATTGTACTTATCGAGTCTGTTTTAGTCATGTCATAAACTTCCGGCCATTTTGAATATGCGTCCGTAATAATTAAAAAAATCTTTCCTTTTACTGGACCTAAAAAATCCACGTGAATTCTATCAAAAACGTGCTTACCTTCCTCAAATTTCATAAGCGGAATCTTGTTCGGGTTTTTGGAATATGTCATACAAGGTTTACAATTTTTTTCCTGTGAAAAATCTATTTCAATACTTAAAAGTTTCATAAGATCCCTACCCATTAATGGTGTTGACCCATTTTTAACAACAATTAACCTACAATCTTCCAATACCTTGTTATCAAATTTAATTGTCACATAAAATTCCCCTTCAGGTTTAATCATACTACCATCGTAACATCTTAATTTAACATTGGTATTTTTTAATATGCAGTCTTTAAAATTCTTATTGAAAATACTTTCTGGAATCACTGATATTCCAGCGCCGGAGTCTAACTCCATCTCTAAATTTTTATCATTGATCCACAAACTAACCTTTGTAGGCCTTACGTACTCTGTACTATTATTTACATAATAGATTTCCTTGAAGTCAAAAACTTCATTATCAATGTCATTGTCAATGTCATTATCAATGTCATTGTCAATCTGTACGTCATTAATTTCTACATAATTAGTTTGTTGACCACAAACCTTAGCTAAATGCCCTACTTTTTTACAATTTCTGCATCTATATTTAATGTACTTACAATTTTTCGTCTTATGATTATCATAACCACAACATTTACACTTACAAAGCATCTTGTTTTTCGTCTTATTACAAATTTTTCCATCCTTACTTGCTCCTTGCCCAGTCTCAAATCTCTGCTGCATTCGTCCTGTCCTACCATGGCTGCCGTTGCTTCCCCTATTAATGGACAATCGATGCAATTGCTGAGATCCCTGCAAAGATGTTGCCAGTGCCGCTTCTTTATTTACTGCTACTTCCAGGATTTGTTCCAGTGATTTTGTGTGTTCTTCTTCACATACTCTATCCAAAATCATGTTTCGTCGAAGCCCTGACACAAATCTGTCTTTTAAAACTTCTTTTAAGTTTACACCAAGCTTGCAATGACTTGCTTTATTTTTTATTCTTGCATACCACTGTCTTATGCCTTCATTTTCGAACTGCCTTAGCACATAAAACTCAATACGTTCTTTAAAAACCGATATACGCTTTGAAAACTGACTTGTCAAAATCATACATAATTCATTATACGTCTTACTTTTAGGTAATTCCGGATCACATAAATCTCTTAAGGTCCTGTATGCTTGTTCACCTACAAGAGTTAATAAAACTGGTACCTTTTTATCATCTTCTATGTAATTCGCTGCAAAATATTGTTCCAATCTTTCTACCCACATTTGCCAATCCTCATCGGGTCTGTACTCTGAGATAGATCCAACTGGAGCTCTATACATTACTGTTGTGGCCGCCCTGGCCCCTTCAGCCATATTTCACGTTCGCCTTGAACTTGAAATCTTCAAAAATTAATACATTACTGCTGTGGCCGCCCTGGCCCCTTCAGCCATATTTCACGTTCGCCTTGAACTTGAAATCTTCAAAAATTAATACATTACTGCTGTGGCCGCCCTGGCCCCTTCAGCCATATTTCACGTTCGCCTTGAACTTGAAATCTTCAAAAATTAATACATTACTGCTGTGGCCGCCCTGGCCCCTTCAGTCATATTTCACGTTCGCCTTGAACTTGAAATCTTCAAAATTAATTTCTTATTTTGCCTGCGTCTTCACTGTACTTTTACCTCGTCGCCATTTGTAGTGTATTCTTTAGTAAACAACCATGTTTTTACATACAATACTTTTTATTCAGCCAAAAATTACAAGAAGAAACGTTCGATAGAAAACCAAGAATTTTGTTATATGCTTTTACATAGTTACATAAAACAACTGCTCTGTTTCTGTCATACTAATAATAGAGAGTAGGCTGCAACAGTACGCAACCCACCTAGCATATCTAAGGGTAATTCTACACTATAATGATATTTAGCAATCTACAGACATCATAGAAATGTAAGATGTCTTTGAGTTATTTATAAAAGTTTTATTTAACTAAAGTTGGAAAACGACATTTTATTCCGCTAACAAAGTTGGTACTTTATTATGCATATAAGCTTCTCTAGGGCTTCGGTTTTATTCGGTATTATATTTAACCAGTAGATTAAAGATAACAAAAAAAGAAAATACAAGATATCTTTTAGTGATTTAATACAAATTTTATTTAACTAAAGTTTGAAAATATTTTATTCCGCTAAGAAATTTGGTACTTATAATCTTGCAGTGCTTCTGAATGTTATTTTATAAATCAATGAGTTTAGCTGAAGCGAAGACAGGTAATGGACACTGACAGTTGTAAAAAATTTTTGTTGTTCATAGCTGACTAAGTTAGTTTTAATTTTGCCATCCGTGATAAAAATTTTCAACTTTGTTGAAATGTTTCAAAAATTTTATTCGGTGCGAAATTTTCTTACCGAATATCCCACGAGCTTAAATTAATTACCGAAAATTTTTCCTCGTTCACATATATTTGCGACCTCGAAAAAATTTCCAGTAATAATTTAAGCACTAGGGATATTATAAGTGAATATTTCTTCCCAATGGGCTACTGCTTGCGTCTGCTCTTTGGCGGGAAGAAAGCCAATTGGCTAGAGCATTCGTGTGCAATCGGGTTTCTGCGGTAACGTGTTGTTCTGTCAGCGTCAGGTGTTAATGTTTATGTTTGGATGTCCTTATAATTTAGTAATTTTTCGTAGCAACCTAAGCAAACCTAAATTGTACATATACGTAGTATTTTACGTAGATTCGAATTTTATAAACAAAATTACATTCCATTTAAAATTCCAAAGTTACCCCCACCGTTCAAAATTGAGAGGGGGTAAATGTTAAAAAGATGTTTAAATATGCCCCCCCCCCATCTCCCTTTTAAGTCACCAAAACTTCATGAAAATATTTTAATCGTTTTGGAGATATCGCCTTGTAACACTTTAAAAACTCACCCTGTATTATGATTGTGGGGGATATAATGGAGGAGTTCGAGTTGACGCTTGGAACGTTCCGAGCACAGAAATTCGATATAGTATTATTACTTCTTACTTTGTCATTTATTGGACATGTTAAGAACGTATGTCTAAGATTTGCGCTCGGAGAACTCCAAGCATCCAACTGGAACTCCCCCATTATTATGTACGACAAATGTTTTATTAATAGATTCAAATTGCAGAGTGGAAGAAAGCTACTGCAAAAATCGAAAGAATCACTACTATGAAAATGTTAAAGGTCGAGAGATTTTTAGGTTTCATGAGTTTACTTTTGGAGGTGACGGAAAAATAAACGTAGTATTGTAACGTGGGACAGATTTTTGCGATTGTTTATACAAAGAGCTATTTTTGCGTTTTTTATTTACTTAAAAAATACCTAAGAATATTAACAAGCAAGAAGAGAGAAAATTATATTTTTCTTTACATGACAGCAAAATCAAAATTTAATAAAATTACTCATTTCCCTTTCATATGATTCCTTTACACATTAATAATAATGTCCAATTAAAAATTACCCTTAAGACGTTTGAGAAATCAAATTCTTGATATAACTTTGATGTCACAGGCAACATTCTGTAATGGTGATTGAAGAATAGACCCCCTGTTGTCAATTTACCGCTGTGCCTTACCACCGAAGGCGATGGATCCGGTTCCGCCGGGATTCTCGCATGACCGAGTTTAAAATCTTCCCTGTGCTGCCATTTTCTACAAATTGTGCCCTCGACGGTAAAAAATTGTGTTAAAATACATCCCGTCATATTTTTAGATTACACGTAATGAATTAGTGATGAGATGAGCGTATCGTATTACTTTAATATAATAAAGTGGGAAATGCCTGTCAAAATCTTGATGACACACCGTTGTTGGGCAAAGAGAAGCTACTTAATTTTATTTTTAGTTTAAAAGATTATATCGACTCTTGTGTATTAGAGGGCGGAGAATATGAGTATACTCGTATTGTGTTACCTTTTTTTTTCAAAATATAGAACTTTTATAATGAGGTATAAGAGGTTGGAATCGATACTAGATTTCAATAAAATTAACCTGTTTCATTCATTCGAATTAAACTATTGGGTATTTATATTGGACACAGTGCCATTTATTTCTTGAATGCACTGGTTTGGTCTATAACTTTTTTTTTGGTTTTGTATCGGACCACTATGCGAAATTTTGCAAATTTGGCGGGACAAAATACTATACTGCAATAAATGCGGCTTAATTGTAGTTCATACAATGGAAAAAAATAGAAGTACAGTATAACCGACTCATAACAAAGATTTACATAATAAAATTGCAGTTTCTTATTTAAAAAAACTTAAGCACTGTCACTAGTATCGCCTGAATCACTGCTTTCACTATTTTCCGATTTACTATCATTTTCTTGTATTTGCGTTAATACCTGAATATTTGATGGCCCTGTTAATAATTTTATTACAGCATGATAAGGACCTATTTTTTTTTTATTAAACTCTTTTGACTTGACTGTGATTAACTGGATTGGAACTTATCAGGAGGTTGTGCAGTGTGTCTGTGTTTATCTTCATTCTAGAAATTTTTCTGGAATGGTCGAGACGAAATTTACGAAATCCTTTATGACGAGACTCCTGCACTTTTTCACACATCTGTCCAATCGGAAGTCAACAATGTTTTATTACTTCTATATAACAATACTTTATGCACAGCGCCTGTCATTGGATACCAATCATATAATGATACATATAAGGTTGCAGTCTCGTCTCAGTCTAAGCACTACATCGACCACCAGGGAAATTATATTGCACTATAATGTTTATAGTTTTTGTGAAGTAGTACGTACAAGCCAGAAATCCAAAATAGGTAGTGCAGTAAAGTCAAGTTTTCTAGACTTCATTATACCTACATTAAATTAAAAAATCGCTACCTTGTGAAATGACGCTTGAATATGTAAATGAAATGCTAATATTTTAAGTTTTTCTCGTTGATGTCGCTGGCCTGTTGCTTTCTTAGCTGCTGCTAGTAATCAGCCCAAGAGCGTATCCAGCGAGAGGCAGAGGAGGCAGCTGCCCCCCACTAGAAGAAAATATAGTCTATGATCTTCGCAAACTGAATTCGCATTCCGCTCCCTTCCTGGGTAGTTGCCCCCCTTCCTGGGCAGCTGCCTCCCTAGAAAAAAATAGTCTATGATCTTCGCAAACCGAATTCGCATTCCGCCCCCTTTCTCGGAAACAATACGAGTTGCCTCACTCTAGTTCAGATCCTAGGTACGCCCTTGAATCAACCCCTGCATTTTGTTTAGAAAAGAAGATTTTTTTATTTGAGACAGCCCACGAATCCTTCAAGCCTAAGTACTAGAGTACCATGGGCGTCTAAAGAGAAGGGAAATGTAATCTATTGACATGGGATTTAAAGGATTGGAGGTCGGGAGGGGAAGGGAAAACAACTGCAGGCAATTTTTTCCACAACCTGGAACCCTAGACATGAATGAACAAGAGAAGTGGGCTGTTCTAGGCTTTTGTACTAACCAGTCAAGAGACAGATGTGGAAGCAGTACTCTAGGTTAGGTCTTATTTGGGGAACATTGAGAGTGTGTAGGTTGGAAAGAGAGAAGTATTTTCTGCCTCGAAAACGACAACCAAGCTCTTTAGCTGCTGATGTGGCTATTGAAGTAATGTGTTTGTGCCAGCTGCCGTTGGAAGAGGAAAGCAGCCCCTATCTTTTATGCGGTTGTTAAAAGCATTTTTGGACTCTAAGATAGTTTGATTGGGTTGATTTCTTGCCTCGGTGAAAATTTGACGATTTTCGGGTGTAGGATTTTGAAGATACCTTGTGTGAACTGGACTTTTTTGAGCTTGGCTTTATCACATGCCTTGGAGAAACAGTGCTTCTAATGGTGGAGTTTAGGTTTCTTGCAGGTATGTGGCATGAAACTTTCAATGCCTACTTGAATTCTGTATTGAAGTAAGCAATTAAAGCTATAACTTTCGCTGTTTTTGTAATTGCTCCCTCCTTCCGGCGTCGCTACAACGACTGCATTTTGAATTTTGGGTCATATCAAAAACTTCGTTAATTTTCCTAGTCGGTTTCCTGACATGTAAATCTCTGTCAACTTTTTGATGCCCCTCAGGAAAATATAAGCGCGGGCGCTCCCTGCTTTTTTGCATATTCAAAAATGCAGGAAACTACCCTTATGCAAAATGACATTTAAAAAAATTTTTGCATTTTCCGGAACAGAACAGTAAAATAAAACACATTTAAACGAATGTGCTGAAATCCGGTAACAGTACGCCAAAAGCGGTTTAAAAGGGTGAACGAATTCGATGGGAAAGCCGGAATCCATCTGGCGTTTAATAAGGCAATATGAATGTAAACAATGTAAAGGGGTTACGCTGTCAAAGTTATGGAAAACTGTGCCGATTTGCATAATTATATTTACAAATTTTTGCATAATGTGTTGGTTCTTGGTAGAACTTTATGCGGTAAAGTCGTTTGGATAATAATATGCTTACAGTTTGTATACACCTCAGGTTTTAATTATGATTTTTTAAGCAGTTTTTGAGGAGGGGTGTGTTGCTGTCTGCACATAAAGTCTTCTTCTTATATAAGTAGGTATTCCGTCGCATGAGACCGCTCATCCTTCGTTAAAATGCGAAGGCGCTAAAAAGAGGTAAAAACCACCTCAAAACCAGCTAAAAAGAGCTAAAAACCAGCTCAAAACGAGCTCAAACCAGCTAAAAAGCAGCTAAAACCAGCTAAAAACAGCTAAAAAGCAGCTAGAACCAGCTAAAAACCAGCTAAAACCTTTAGACAGAGAGAGCTCCCTCTCTCTCTCTCTCCCTCTCTCTCTATCTCTCCCTCTCTCTCTCTCTCTCTCTCTCTCTCTCTCTCTATCTCTCTCTCTCTCCCTCTCTCTCTCTAGACGTAAAATAGACGTAACATAGACGTAACATAGACGTAACATAGACGTAACATAGACGTAACATAGACGTAAAATACTAGTAGCATACATTATATTATATATAACCTTCACGTCTATGTTACGTCTATGTTACGTCTGTGTTACGTCTATTTTACGTCTAGAGAGAGAGAGAGAGGGAGAGAGAGAGAGAGAGAGAGAGAGAGAGAGAGAGAGAGAGAGAGAGAGAGAGAGAGAGAGAGAGAGAGGGAGCTGTCTCTGTCTAAGGTTTTAGCTGGTTTTTAGCTGATTCTAGCTGCTTTTTAGCTGTTTTTAGCTGGTTTTAGCTGGTTTTTAGCTGGTTTGAGCTCGTTTTTAGCTCTTTTTAGCTGGTTTTGAGCTGGTTTTTACCTCTTTTTAGCGCCTTCGCATTTTAACGAAGGATGAGCGGTCTCATGCGACGGAATACCTACTTGTATAAAACTGTAACACCTGGAAATAACACATTTTTTTTATATTTACGGTACATCATGGTAACACGGAAATTAATTCTTAAATCTTCCGTTTATTGGTATGTTAAATATTTTGATACATTATGGTGGTCGACCAACTGGACATATTTCTATAAAATGTATATAATATTCTTTTTCTATTTTGGTTTCATATCAAAGCTTTTTCAATATCGTTTTCAGTATCGTAATAAGCTTTTTATGAAACCGTTTTTTTATTTTTTAAAAGTTGGTAATGCAGTGAGTATTCATGTATAATAATATGATTTGTTCATTTTTCAATGCTGCTGTGGTAAATAATTTGATAGCATAGCATTATTACCAACGTCAAATTTTGACATAAAAATTTACAAAATTTGTATGTTATATTATCTTTTTAAGTATGCATTTTTTATTGAAAAATACAAAATAGAAAAAATAGTATAGAGTCTTGTCCCATTAAAAAACTGGCCGCAAATGACTCGTTTTCTAACATGGACGCATACTGTAAAATGATGCTTTAAAAAACTTGCAAAGTATTTTTCAGGATATTTTGCTATAACTTATTAACTGCAATAAAACTACCTGGTCGGCTTCATTGTGTATAGTTTCAGTATTAGTCGACGGGGCCGCATTGTAATATTGTATTTTAAAAATAAAAATATATTAAACTTCCTCTGTGGCAGGTAGACATAAATAAAATCTACTTTACCTTACTTTTTGTACCTGTTATCGATAAGTATCTAATTCGTGTTTTCGAAAATTGAGGCAAATAAGACAGTCTTCATTTCGCATGTGAAAACCTCAGTTGTATTATAACAAATTTAGGTGATATTAGCATGATGTGGCATCCCACTATGGTTATAAAAAGTACGTAACTCAAGATTAACTTACTCCAAATAGATTGAAAAATAAGTTGTTAGAATGCAAAAAAGTTTGTTAGCTCTACGATTTTTAAAAAAGCGGCATATTTAGAAACAGATTTATTGGTAATTTTTTTATATAGTTACTACAATTCATTTTCTAACTCTGTTAGGTCTAAGTAATTAGCTGTGGTTTCTTCTAGACAGTATTCCTCCTTTTCACTATCATCTCCACTTTCTTCGGAGTCTGAACTTTCTAATTGTGGTTCTATAAATAAACATGTCACTAACTTCAGCCGGCAGCTTTAATTTGCGATCTTGCCTTACCCTTTTTTGCAAATTTATACTAGAGATTATGGGATCTGAAGTATCCATGACTCTGTTAAAAAGATCTTCTAGGTTGCAACTTCTGCTGATTTTTCTTGCATGAAACTGACGATCATGTTTGTATAATTTATTTCGTGCTTCAGAGCCCTTCTCGCCAAAGTAACATTCAGGTAGTAGTGTATTTTCCATTATCTGCCTACCCTGTATTAAAACTTTGTGAGCTGTTGCAGGCATTGGGTACCATGGATACTTTTCTATATACAACTGTGCAGTTGCACAATAATTTTCTTCAAATTTTTCGGCATTTACTTGGTATTGACCGGACAGCCAAATTAAAATTATTTTGAAGTTTTGATTATACTTTTATCCACATCTGTTATTGCAGAAAAAAGTTCAGTATTTTCGAAAGCTCTGCGGGCGGTATTACCATCGTTGGTACTGCCAAACCCGGGTTTTGGATGTCAACATATAAATGAAGCTGGGACAAAAATCGTTCTTGTATCAACTTTTTTCGATTGTTTAAAGATTTCCCTATTTTTTGTGCCACAAATTTGCCATTCAGAGAATATAGGTACATATGTAGGATGCACTCAAAAAAGCGGAGCCAAGCATGTAAAGGGCTTATTCCATATTGCAAAGTATTAGGTTTTGACTGAAACGCTTTTGCTGTTTTAAATTCTCTGCTCACTTGTACGAAGGTCCAGGGTGTGGCTCCACATATTGGACAAGCTGCTCTTGATTTTGTTCCCGTCAAAGTGTTAAGGGCTTTCCCATCAATTAAGGTCATAAAAAGCTGATATTTTACAATTAGGGATCTATTTTCTGGTAGGGATCTTCTTAGTTCTTCCAGATTTGCAATTTGAAGGTCTATATTTTGTTTCTCATTTAATATAGGTTCTGATGACTCCTTAATATATTCCAGTTTTATGGGTCTACAAAATCGAAGAGACTGGTGTGTTCTGTTGTTCCATAATATGACACCGTTTTTTGTTTGCAAACGTAAAGGTATACAAGTTATTGAAAATACAGACGTATCAGAGTGAGTGCCAGGTGATTCAAATGTTTGTTTATAAGTAGAATGACCGCTACTTCCATCAAATCCATAGCTACAAATTAGTTCGGCAGTAATTTGCTTAAGTACTAACAAGCCCAGGTGATGAGTAATCACTTCTTCTAGAAGATTGTTAAAGGAACTTCTGCAGTAACGGCAGTAACCATAATATCTATTGGTCTACATTTAGACTTGCACTGCCAAACTTGCTTATAATCTGGATAAATAAAGCTTTTCTTTGACCGAGCCCCATTCGTATATTGAGGTACTGCAGCTTGCTGAAGTTTGAATCCAAAATCAACTCTAGTGCTTCTTCGGCTGTCTTAAGTCAAAGGATGTTCCTTGGAAGATAGAAGCATCTTTCTGACTTTAGCAGGTCATGTTGGACTTTCGGTAATATCTTTTAAAACGGCTGCCAACTCATGTTGTCCTTACTGACGTGCAGCTATAGCCGCAGCGTGTAGAATTAAAGCTGTTCCGTGCTCTTTTTCATGCGATAATTGCGAGGCTTCTCTTCTTTGATAACTGATTGATGAATGAAGAATCGAATCAAATCCGATCAGATCCAGAAAAAAGCGTAAAAATTCCGATTCCTTAAAATATTTCGACGAAGGTGACAAAGACTTGATAAGACGAAAAGTCTGACACACTCTGAAAAATGACTCACTGTCAGCCAAACAAACATTAGCTGTAACATCACAAGCCCGTGACAAGTTTTATCAGACATGGGCTGCAGATATCATAAGATTGATACGAGGCAAGATAGCGAACATAGTCTACCATTGATACTATTTTAGCGTTGGGGACCAAATAGTCGGTCAGATTAAGAGTAACCCTGAAATCTCCGATTGATCTAAAATGTAAATAATGATATCTCTTCGTTGTTTCTAAATCTATGCGGTATACTTAACCAAACATTTGCAAATTACCCTCTCATCTGACGTATTTGTGTATATGTACCTTGCAAAGTAAAAAGTTATCCCAAGCTTAAAACGTAATGCAAAACAAACAAACATAACGTGATGAAAAAGGTCGGTTCCGAATACATTAGGACCATTTTAAATATGAAGCTTTAACGCTGCTGCGTAAAAGTTTTTGCTGCTCGCAGGGGGTTTAACCGACTTTCCCAGCGGATAACGTTCCCATGGGGGATTCTTAATAAATAATAAAGATATAATCACCTGGTAAACAAGAAGACACTGTAGGCTTTAATGTCATTATATAGGATAATTTATGCCAATTTGTTTTGTTTTTTGTAGTGTTTGGTATCTTGTGGGTGTTAAAGAACAGAAGATACACCAAGGAGTGTGTTTATTGATCTGGGTATTTGCTTATTTAAAAAAATTTCAACATTTTTCTCGTAAAAACAATAAAATTTTTCAACATTTTAAAACAGCAGTGGATACTACCATATATGGTCATATAACGCCTGTGTAAAACGTTTTTTATAACTAAGCAAGAGGGACAATGTAGGAACTTAATTTCTAAACCTCAGATTTTGCTGCTAAATACACAGTGTCTAAACTATAACAAAATTAATGAACTTAATGTGGATTTATCCGATTTTACAAACTTAAATGTTTTCTGTTTTGTTGAAAGATGATGTACAGACGAGTCTGTGAATACTTTTGTTTTTAACGGTTTTACTTTAGCAAATTTTTATTATAGATCCGAGCATAGAGGTGGAGGTATCAGTTTTTACACGAAATATTGTATTTATTTTAGTAAAATTAATCTAGACAAATTCTGTAACAAAAAAAAAACAGGTTTCTTTGATGTGCCTAAGAGTTCTCGTATTTCTTATATTTTCTTTGTCCATAAATTTGAACTAACTCTTTTTTTCTCAAAGATTGGAAATAACTGTTTCATTTTAAAAGTTAGGAAGTATTACGTATTTTTTTACCAAATGCAGATATTTAAAAAAAAGTTTTTTATACCTCTTCCTGCAAGTGTATTAGACGCGCAAGCCCCGTCTGTTTCGTGAAGATCTAGTACATTTTCATTAAATTGAGTACTTTTTAGTATTCTGTAAAAACGGAACACTTATGGATTCAGTTCGGTGTCCGTCCGTCTCTCACAGGCGATTTTCTCTGAAATTATTCGATGTAAAAATTGGAAATTTAGCACAGAGATAGAGTGTGGTGGCTCAATTATAGTCGTCAAGTATAAAAAGTTGAATTTTGAAGTTGAAATTTCAGGGGGTAAATTGGAAAATGAAAACAAAATTTCAATGCATCGTGTAGGAAATAAAATCTTATTGAAGCACGAATTCACAATATACATATATGATGTATTTTTTATGCATTTTTCGGGAAAAACGCTTCAAAATTGCTGTCCCCCAGCCTTATTACCAAAAGGGTCACTCAGAAAAACATGAAAAAAATCATGAACATTGAAAGTTAGGTGTAGATTGAACCAAAATTATCAGGATAGAG
Source organism: Philopedon plagiatum (assembly GCA_963971165.1). Classification (NCBI taxonomy): domain Eukaryota; kingdom Metazoa; phylum Arthropoda; class Insecta; order Coleoptera; family Curculionidae; genus Philopedon; species Philopedon plagiatum. The sequence continues at coordinate 109,218,218 of OZ020192.1, read as the reverse complement.
AAATTCCAGCGCGATCAATTGTTATAAACAATTTAATTGTTGATTTCCTCATGACTGCTGAACCATTGGTTTTAGAGAAAAATATTTCTTACGATGTAAGGAACAACTTTTGTCCTTACACGTTTCAAAGTGCTCCGCGCATACGCGATGTGATACGGCGTTGGTGCCGTCGGTGGCGGGTATCGCGGCAAATAGGCGGAGATCAGGCGGCCGAAGTTTGCTCAGGTTAAGATTGGGGCTGATGGCACGGAACAGTAATTATGCAAGTATAGCTTGCACTTGACCGATTTTTTTTTTAATAAAATAAAAATATGATTTCCAGTGTACATCAAAATCGGATACAAATTTGTTATTAGAATATCACGTACATATTTACTGTGCAGTAGGTAAAGGTAAGACCGTTCAAAGTCACAGAATCTGGGTACATGAAACATCAAAAAGATCAACAAAGCTTTAGCCTCTTATTAATAAGTTATTCTTTGACAAAGTCTGAAAATACCGACTACAGTTTTTTACTGGCAACATGCTTGAATGAAAAATAATCAGGTTTGTTTTGATACACGAGCATTATTCGGTAGAATATTTCTCGAGGAGAAGAAATAAAAGTACGTCAGTTTAAAATTTTTATTTAAACAAGATTACAATAAAATTACGTACCAATTATATGAAAATGAACAAATTAAAATTCGATAAATGTCAAAATAAGTGCGCAATTTTAATAATCGTTACTATAGATACTGATTTATAGGGAACAAAAAAAAAACACAATATTAACAATCAATACTATAGATAGGGACCTCAAGGGAAATTTTCGATACCTAGCGGGAAATTTTTGGACCCTACCGGGCAATTTTTTCTGTAATTATTTGAAAATATCCCGCTTTATGTAAGATTTTTAATATATGAGAGACATATTCCGGGTTATCTTATTGACAGAAAAATTGCCGCCATAATTTTTTTCAGCAATGAATGTAGCTAAGGTACCAAGCAATAAAATACCCTTACTTTATTGTTAAAATCTTGATTTTGACTAGTAAGTGAAATTTTAAAATAAAGTTAAATTCAGATAGTAAGATATGCTGCAAAAGTTACGTAAAATATTGCGTCTCCCTTAGCGTATTCTTAGTTTGATTCGCCACGTTGCCCGTTACGTTCAGTTGTTTTTCGTATATAGGATGACTTTAGGCGGGAAACTATTTTTTTTTTAATTTGATCAAATTTCAAACCTTAATATTTTTATTATCCGTCAAGTAGGCGTAATTTTCTGGGTGCGTGTTTCAATTGACTTATTGTGCTATAATATTAACATATTTTTTTAAAATATAAAATGACTGAACAAGCCCGTTGAAAACAATGCCCCGCAAAATCTATTTTGTGGCTTAGGCAGGTCTATTTTGTAATACTATGACTGTATGTTTCTATTTGAAAAGCGTTTTTTTTTCAATATGGGTTCACAAAAATTTTAAAAAAGTTGGTTTTCGAAATCACTTACCTAAATATATATTTTGTACGTAAACAAGTGTTTTGCAAACAATAATTTTTTAAAAAAATTGTATTGAAAAATGTTTGTAAATTTCATGCAGGCATTGAACCGTTAAATTTTTTCCGTACTGCTAGTTTATCAACTAAATAAATTGGATATAAATTTAGACAGCTATACAAAATTGTTACCACACAACCGCATTTTCAGATTTTACAGAACAAAATGCCAAGACTAAAATATTTTATTTATACATGAGCACTTTAAAGGATTGAACACATAAAGTTCGAATATATACCGCTGGACATCGTATATCCTTTATAAATGCATGCAAATAGAAGTTTCCCCAGTTTATACCTCTTCTTTGGAAAATCGGAAAGTTCCTTGCCCTTAAAGGCAACAACGAATAACCCTAATATCGTACGATGCTCCCAGGGGGACTATGGGGAAAATTTCTCCGCCAGCACCAAAAAGTTTTACGCAATGGTGGTAAACCATTTTATTTACATTGACTCTAATCTACTTAAGAAGGGTCTTTTAATTTCGTATGGTTTTACTTAAGTTAAGAAAAAGCATTTCCCAATGATTTTTGAGAGACATTTTATTTGTCACTAGCTGTTTCACACTGTATCTTTCTGACTGAGACTTTGCTCTACGATGTATTCTTTTACAGGCGCGGCCCGTCCATAAGGCCGTTTGGTCAATGACCCACCTAAACTTATTTTCGATGATCCACTAAATAAATTATTTTTTAAAACCAATTTAAGTACCATGCGAAAACTCCCCAACAAAGAATCAAGCCAAGCCATCGTCGAAAGATATCCAAGCTTGCTTCGGGCTGGGTCGTATTTTAAATTGGCCTCATAGGTTTATATCGCCGATATAAATTTATTAAAACTAAGAGAAAAACAGACATGTGCGTTTTAGGAAGTTAAAAAGAGACAAAATTTGGAATATGGAAATACACTCGAACCGTCCCGTGAAATATGCTCTTTCAAAACATTTGGGTTGGACAAAGAAAAACTAATTAGGTACCTAATATGCGCATTGTATTTGCATTGTGTTAATGTATTATTAATTAGCGACTAAACATAGAAATTACGATCTCTCAGTAACGCCAATGTTAGTCATCAAATATAACGGCATCGGAACGGGTTTTCTCACATTAGCGGCGTGGTCCAGAGGTAGAGTCTCAGCGAGTGGACCAAGAGGTCGTGGGTTCGAATTTGTGCTCGGGTAGACTTTTTAAATTTTTGTTATTTAAAAAATTAGATCGGCTGTAAAAGGTGTACTGGCAACAAGTTTAGCACTTGTTCCTCGATAAAATATTTTAAAAATTATTAGTAATCTCATATTTACCCATAGCTGGCAACCTGCTCGTCCGTAGTCAAAGATCGTATTACTATGTCCAGCCGCCAGTATTGTATTTATCAAAGAAAACGGAGTTTCGGCAGCTTTCCTTATGTTATTTTACGAATAATCATACTTTTAGTACAAGGCGCGACGTATCACAACGGGAAGCCGCTAACAATCTTAGACTAAGATACCTAAAAAGTAAAACTAAAAGTCATAAACATCTAGAGTAGCAATGTTCAATATATTACAGTACCTATTTTATGATTTTTGCGGTATTTATTTATAGGTAAATAATTTCTTGGCAAAACTAGTCACAAAACCTCCCTTAATTAAAAAAGTGTATTTTCCTTGTTGCGTTGATATCACTAGTTGCCCACAAAATTTTGACCCACCTGTAAAAAACTCACGGGCCGCGCCTGTTCTTTTATAAGCCTTATTTCTAAGGGTACTGTTTTGTTTTAGAAAAAATTTCCTTCCTAGAATTGACTTACAATAGATAATTGAATCAATACACTTAATCAAAGAAATACGCCGTCTCTCAAGGTTAATATCAATTGAACTTTTTGCTATGTACTGCACGTATAGGTCAAAACTAAAAAGAGGTGTTTTTTTTTCAAATATCACAACCACTGTAGACTGTGTTGTTAAGAACTGTGTTTTTCTATTTTTTCACAAAGACCAGTCATAAATATAAATTATTAATAATTCTTTATTAAGCCTACTTTCCTATACGGTTTATTCAATACATTACACAGCCCCACAAAAAAAAAATGTTCGGACCTGTGGGTCGGACATATGTATTCTCATGTATTTTTCGACGCTGAATCCGATCCCGATCTCAGAAATGGCCCTCCACGTCTAGAATTGGCCCCAGGGGCCAAAAATGGCCTCTATAGGGTGTCACTATTGCTATCTCCGAAACGGTAAAAGATACGAGGTCAGTTAAATTAGCAAAAATGTGCCTTTTTTAGTCCGTATTCATATCCATTTTACGGAGTTACCAAATTTTCTATAGTTTCTTGTCTACAGGGGATTTTTTAAAAATAGTCAAAAATTTTCTTCTTAAATATCTCGAAAACCCTTATAGTTGGATAAAAATTGTTTTAACAAAAATCACATGATTTTTTACCTTCTATAAAGTAACGTTATAGTTTTGTTTATATAGCTTGTTTTTATTGAGTTACTGATACTAACTTGTTTTTTTCAAATACGGACCTGGACTTTTTGCTGTATGTTTTAAAGAATACTTCATACCCTTTACATCTGTGTATTACTTGATTATTTTTTTCGACGTTTTGGTGAAGAATAGCATCATCAGGATATTCTACCAGTACAGACCTGGCCTTTTTCAGGTAAATGCGCCATTTCACAACCACAAAAACTACAAACTATAGTGATAGGTTGTGAATTGTGCCTTAACATGGAAGATCCCAGGTCCGTATTGTTAGAAAATCCTGATGATGTTGCTATTTTTGATCAAAACGTCGGAAAATATTTTCAAGTTATGGACAGTTGTAAAGGGTATAAAGCATTCTTTGAAAAAATGGAGCAAAAAGTCCAGGTCCGTATTTGAAAAAAACAAGGTAGTATCAGTAACTCTATAAAAACAAATGGTATGAACAAAACAATAACGTTTCTTTATAGAAGGTAAAAAATCTTGTGATTTTTGTTAAAACAATTTTTATCCAGCTATAAAGGTTTTCGAGATATTTAAGAAGTAAATTTTTGACTATTTTTAAGAAATCCCCTGTAGGCAAGAAACTATAGAGATTTTGGCAACTCCGTAAACGGGACTAAAAAAGGCACATTTTTGCTAATTTAACTGACCTCGTATCTTTTACCGTTTCGGAGATAGCAATAGTGCCCCCTATAGAGGCCATTTTTGGCCCCTGGGGCCAATTCCAGCCGTGGAGAGCCATTTCTGAGCTCGGGATCGGATTCAGCGTCGAAAAATACATGGGAATACATATGTCCGACCCACAGGTCCGAAGATTTTTTTTGTGGGGCTGTGTTATTTATTATTTTAGGGGGTACCATTTTGACCCCAATTGGCAAATCTTAAAGTATACCGATTTATTATTAGGCTTAAAATTATCGGCAATAAATCTCGTATAAAACTGAGACATCATTCGCCCGTTTAGGTAAAAGGGAAGAACCCTAATATCTTGAAATGGTCCTCTGGGGGACTGTGGGATAAATTTCTCCCCAAGCAGCCCAAAGTTTCATGCAATAGTAATAAATTATTCATTTCATCTTCAGAATTATTATAGTTTAGCTCTTATTTGATACAATTTGCAAATATTTAAATGAATTTAATTTAGTTTTATAATTTACTACATCTCTTTACCGTACTTTTTTTTACGATTTACTCACAAGAATTTTACACACAATCGTTAATTTTATGACATACCAATTACTAGGGAAGTATACGTACAAGATAGCGGTGACAATGGTTTGCTTCACTCAATCCAATTAAATTCTTATTTTTATTGATATCAGGAGTAGACGTTGTGTAATTTACAAAATGAAGTCAGATTTTCTTATAAACTATTCTATTAAACGAGAAAATTAAAATATTTTTCATCTATTACACTGATCAAATAACATGCATCAAAGTCGGAAAGTTTTTTTTTCCAAAATGCTGGAACTTTCTTTAGTAGGTACATTTCAATATCACGTTTAAAATAGAACTTTAATAACACTTTAGTAACACTGTAAATATTATATTATTAGGCATATACCACTTGCGCGCCCGGTCAGAAATTTTTCATGGTACACTAAATTCCATGGGATAGTATCGCGCTCTTTGCTCACTGGCGTATGGGTGACTTGCGCGCTTCATTAGGTTAACCAGTAACCCTTTGTAAAGGACAACAAACATTCGAAAACAATCAGATTTGGTCGAAATTTTTTCCTTTGAAAATGTACCTTTACTTTTTCTCAGGAATTCTCCAAGGAGATATAGTCCGAAGACGAAATTAATAAATTGAAAACCCAAGCAAACCCAAGAAAAAACATTTATACTACTTTTTATTTTTGTCGAAAAATTAAAAATTAGGTACATTTGTGTTATAGGTAACCCCGTCCAGGGACATCCTATACAATATAACTATATATGGAAAAAACCACCTCAATATATACATTTATTTTTGCATTATAATACATCCTATCCAAAGATTTAATACAAATGTTGAGGTTATGATTTACCACTGTCAAAGTATAGCGCAAGATAAATGAAAAAAAATTATTTAAGCTTATTGGCACATAACAGTTAATATATCTTTAACGAATACCTGGTGGCTCTGATTTCTGCAGATGTAGGTAAAGTCGTTATTTAAAAAAAATAAACAGTCATCATAAATGCATCAGCAAATTTGTTGAACATTACCACTCATATTAATTATAACGTTTTTATACTTGTCTTTTTTAACCCATAACTGTCAAATTACGACAACTTCATATGTAAACATTTTCCATATTCTTAGGAAAAAGTTTTCCAGTTTATATTCCTTGGCCTTAAACATGTTTCTTTTTAGGAAGATGACGAGACGAAGCCCCTAAATTTGCGGTTCAATTGAGAAATCTGAATACTTCACAAGAAATAAAGTTTTTAGCAGTTGTGCGATAAAGTTTTTACGACGGTCCTAATCTAGTTGTGGGTATTTTATTATATGGTGTTTATTTAGGTTTACAATGGAGCTTTACGATGAGGTTTTTCGTCATTGGATTATATAGGTTTTTAATACCTTATTTTTTAATAAAAGGGAATTACTGTTTATATTCCAAGGCATAAACAAAATTAACCATACCGTAAAAAAGCAGGCTGACCTTAAACATCATGGAAAATTCAGAAATTAATTCCGATTTAACCAAGTTGAATTGAATCATTACTTGGTCTTTTTTTAACAGCTTTCCTTTAAAACGGGTATCAAGAAGATTTACAGCAAAATGAATAGGTTTACAACAAACTTGAAGCGCTCTTCTACATACTTTAACAAATTTTCTCTAAGAAAACCTCTGCTCGGGTCAACTTCTACTGGGATATCTAAAAGAGCATCTTTGATATACCTTAATACAAGAGGCACTGCTGATAGTAAAGATCTATCTGACTGTACTAGATTTATTGATTTTGCTATAGGGTGCAGGATTTGTTTGCCATATTGTAAGTTTTTTTCAGAATGTATCGTCTAATATAATTTTTTAAAATATTTTGATCTACATCCAGATCTTCCACTAATACAGTACACTGCAGAGCTTCCTTGTTTTTAACCCGGTTGGGTTTGCTTAGGTTTAAAATATTTACATATTATTCTAGACCGATTACTTATTTTTCTAAATATATTTTCTTTCATAAAGTCCTTTAACAGCAAATTCAGATTGTGAGCTGCACAGCCCACACAAAATATATGAGGATGTTTTGTATTTACATGCCAAGCAGCTTTCCTATTACTTGCAGTCAGTTACTATTAGAAAAAAAAATTTTGTGGTCCTATTTCTTCAATAACTTTTCTTCGTTACTTATGTATGTATGTTGTGCATAGTATTAGGGTGGGGCAAATAACGCAGTCATACTGTAGTTAAGACATATAAGGGAAGACAATTTCAATGTTCAATTTCATATTCTGAATAAATGCTTCTGGGTTTCAGCCCCACTGTACGTTGATCGTTCAGATAACAGAACAAAAACAATGCTAAAAAACAGAATAGAGTTGTAATAAATTCAAAATTGGTTTTTTGTTGTTTGTATCATATCAATTCTGCACCGGATCCATATGCTTAGATGCATAAGTTGAATAACACTAAAGGTTTTCATTTGCCGCGGAGAATAACTTAGACTGCATTAATATAAACCCAGGGAAGAAAGAGCATACACAATCCCACCCCTGGGAAAATTCAGCTGCATAGCTGCAGTAAACGTTTCCTGTTTGTACAAGAATATTTTAAAATAATAATGAAGTAATCCGTAATGCGTTTCCACAACCATTGCTAAATTTAAATAAGTTTATTCAAATAAGCACGAAGGAAGTGAATTACCATTAGATATTTATTAAGGAACTGCAGTTCTTAAAGTATATATTGCTTAAATTAAAATATTGTTGTTTTCTTTGAATCGGCTCTCCATATGTGTTTGCCTTTATTTCTGTATCCATTCATTCCTGTAAAATATTAATACAACAAAATTATTTCTTTAAATTCTACTAATTTTCTTATAACCCATTGTCTGTTACGTTAAATATGTTATTGATATATTTATATTGTTATTATTATATATTATTTATATTATGTTATTAATTAATTACTTTTCTTATAATCTTAATAATATCTAATAACAATCTGGTAAATTTTACATTTACAGGGACAAATTATTATTAATTTATTTATTATAATTATAAAAATAAATGCGACAAAAGTTAAAAAAAATGTTTTGGAAAAGTCATTTTTCAACAGGACAATGAATGACATGTCGTTGAACAATATAATACAAAACAAAATGCTTTTTGTCCTCAACCCTGTCCTGATCTATCTCTAATCGAACACGTATGGAGGACGATTTGCTAAGGGTGCACGGTGTACATTCCTAACACCAGTTTAGAATTTCAAGGACTTCTCATGTTTCATTTTACTTTAAATTGTGTTGATTTATTATATTCGTACATCTAATTCATTTTATTGAGATTGCTTGCAACTGCAATTTTTATGTTAGTTGGTAATTTTCATAACTATTAGTGTAATTAAAGTTTTAATGTTACAATTAGCGCTAACTTAAACATAATCTTTTTGTTTTTATAATGAGAAAGCTTAATCATTCTCTTTCCTGCTTTTGTTCCGTTCGATTTAAATTTCGAGTCTACAGGGAATCAGTTCCTACTTGCATTTTGGTCCAAAATTGTAATTATTATTCCTATTCTAAAATTTAATCAATATCTCTAATTTTTAGAAATAATTTTAATTAATTTAAAATTTTGTATTAAATGTTATTGTTGCTTTTGATTTTGTTTTAATGGTCAATTTGTTTTTGTTGTTTTTAATACAAATTTTAATTTTCAATCAGGTATATTATAATTATTATGTATAAAGCTTTAACGTTTACAATGGTAATGCAAAGAAGGAAAAATAAACATTTAATCAAAAACTCTGTTTCTACTTTCAGAGGTACGGTTTTCGCTATAAAAGATCTTTCGATATAAAAAAATAAAAATGAATTTAATTGTATAAGTAACAAAAAAATTTTCTTGAAGCTTTTCTTAATATTTTAAGTGTGTATACATTATCTTAAGTTTCTTCGCTTAGAAAGTGAAAATGCCTCTTAGATCAAACGTAAGTCGCAATTTTATAACAAAATGTTTTGTGCTTCCAGGTATGTGTCATAATATTTGAACATATGAGACATACTCTTTCTCAATTTAGTTTAATATGATGCACCTGTTGTATTTTATTTCATGACTGTTATGTATTGAATTGCTCTCTTACTATAAACACGTCTATGCAAAAGCAGCTTAATTATCCCCTAAATAACACTCAAATTACATCTTAAAATTTTGAAACTAAATTGTTCTCATATTGGTAGATTTAATATAAATTCGATAATAAAAACCATTTCTTATAGGTTGGGAGCCGGTGACACTGAAAGTCCCGTCATCGCGGAATCAAAATTTTTTTATATAAATTGATAGTTAATAGTCATACGAACAAAATGAGCTAGGTACGCCGGGATTCATTAAGCCGAAAATATTTTTAAAAAAATTCATTATTATAAAAAAGCAAAAATGTTTTACCATTATCACGGATCTCTATGAATTATATGACATTCGATAGGAAATTTTGTAATTAAACAGAAAACAATTGGCTTACCAGCTTTTATTTGGCCGAAAGAGTCTGGCGTACCCATTTGAAAGGTGTGAGACGGGGTAAAATTTTACCGTTACCATGTGCAAACTTTTTTTTTAATTTTACTCGTTTCGATGTGATGTTCAAAAATATCTTGGTACGCCTGCCCAAAAACTGCCGGCAGTATCTAGCATACCACTTTTATTGCATATACTCGATTCACATCAATTATACTATAATTGATGTGAATCGAGCCTATGCAATAAACGTGGTATGCTAGATACTTCCGGCAGTTTTTGGGCAGGCGCACCAAGACATTTTTGAACATCACATCGAAACGAGTAAAATTTAAAAAAAAAAAGTTTGCACATGGTAACGGTAAAATTTTACCCCCTCTCACACCTTTCAAATAGGTACGCCAGACTCTTTCGGCCAAATAAAGCTGGTAAGCCAATTTTTTTCTGTTTAATTACAAAATTTCCTATTGAATGCCATATAATTCATTGAGATCCGTGATAATGGTAAAACATTTTTGCTTTTTTATAATAATAAATTTTTTTAAAAATACTTTCGGCTTAATGAATCCCGGCGTACCGAGCTCATTTTGTTCGTATGACTATTAACTATCAATTTACATAAAAAAATTTTGATTCCGCGATGACGGGACTTTCAGTATCACCGGCTCCTCACCTATTAGTTCAGGTTTTAAGTAGGATAATAGTGTCCATAATAAATTTGTGTGTTTTGTTTATACAACACAACACAGTTGTTGACAAATAATATACAATACAGATGCTTAAAATTCTGTGGTATTATTTGTGTAAGTTAAATTTAATTATAACTATTTTAACAACTAGAATATGTTGTAGTTGGGAAATGAAATAAAAAGAAAACTCATTCGCTTAAATTTTCTTAACTATGTTAAATTTCCGTTAGAAATTCCTCTTATTTTAAGACAAATGATTCAAATGAAATTTCTGAATAATATAAAAATATTTCAAAGCCTCCGAGCCTATTTTTGTATTTGAAATATGTTGTAATATGTCTGGAGCAAAGCAAGATAAAAGGGAAAATTAAAAAGTTATTATCTAAGGGAATGTTAGCATTGATAATAAACATATATAAAAATGATTTATAAAAAAAAATTCTTAACTTGGAAACTGACAAAACAAAGTGATCTACTCTTAACCTGTACTTTTATCGAATGAACACACTCTTCGCAGTGTCAGTTAAAAATGAAATCTACAAAATATTTTTGAAAATATTTTGCCAAAAACAATTTTCCGAACTATTTTCAAAAGTGACAATGCTAATCTTCTTAATTTCATCTTTCAACACGACACTTGGTTATTTCCATAGTAGCATCTTATGCTACGAATAAAAAAGGGAATAAATATACCTGCCACCCTAGTAAATTTTTGTTATTAAACGAAATTCTCTAATTATAAAATTCAATCAACTTATTTTTTATCTCAGATTAACTTGAGTGTTTCCAAACATTTATATCCAAATGTATAACATTTTCTATTCAAAATAAACGAATAATTATCGTCACTTGTCCAATAAATCTGTTTTATGTTTGAAATAACAACTATATTCTCAAAATTATCGTTATATCACCAAATAAATTGAAGAACCTTATTATAAGTCTTATTGCTATTTTTGTTTTGTTCTGTTGTTGTCGGGTTTGCTCAGGTTTGTTGATGATAGTTTGACAACAGTGTGAAAACAACAACTATTTCCAAACACGTATTATAATAATAATAAATTACATTTTACTGTGATCGTTATAAATCTACGAAACAAATCTAATTATTTTGTAAACAAAAATTAAATTAATTGATGACCGAAAAAATCACACCCATAAAAAAATAGGTCACCAGGTCACATATAACTAAAATTGAAAACATATTTAAAGGCAAAAATTCAAGAATTATATTTTCTGTCATTTCTGCTACGTTGCAATTATGTTTCATCTCCCTTGGAATTTAACGCATTCTTCTGAAACGTACACTTTTAACATTGATTGGCTCCCTAGGCAGCAGATAATTTAATTTGTCACTAAATCAAGGATGGATTCCAAGGAAAAAGTCGTCTGTAGTAAATTTTATTATACACTTTCTCGAGCAGATAAGTGGAAGACTAAGACATTAGCTTAAGTAATTTGCCAAGGTGCTAAATTTATTTCTCGTATATTATCACGCATCTTATAATTTAATTACATTTTTAGTTTCGAGATTCAAAGCTAAGTAAATTGAATAAATCCCACGCACATTGTTTCTGTGAATAAGTTAAGTCGGAAGTGATTAATATCCCACCTGGTAATTTTGGCGTCTTATTAAGGTTTTTCGTACTTGTAAAGAAAACTACTTAATTTGATAAAACAAAAGTGTATGTTTTAGTATGGTACCAGTCACCAGATCTTAATAAAAATGTGCCAGTTTATACTACGCCGATCATTAGATAAATGGGCTCATCCCGGCTTAAACTTGAAGTATTCTATTTTGTGACCTTGTATTCCGAGCGAAAGACATTTGGAAAACCATAAATAGGTACGATTTTTCACGTTTTCGCTCTATCTTTGTCTTTTTATCTCCTTTGGCAAATCCATAATAATTTTTTATTTTCTATAAAATTGTAAAGGAAACTATAATAAAAAGAATTCGCTACTCTAATTTGTTTCGGAGGTATGGTAAACTAAAGTTCGACCTACAATGTTCGACAATCGCTGAAATATTAAATTTTTTCATATTTTCTGTCTGTTTTTTAACAACTCGGACAGATAAAACACATGGTGCTTCATTTTTACCAGACAATATAACAGCCATCATCAACTTAAATCGAACTCTCTACCGCTAATATGACTGCAGATATGACGTCGTCAAATTGGGGCTTACAGTGAAATTATATCATAATGTAAAAATGTAAAAAGAATGGAAACAAAGGAAGTCTGGTAAAAATAGCGGGTAAAACCTTATGGCAGATAAACATATTTGTGTTTTTTTTTATTTTGATCTATCAAATTGAATCAAACAGAAATTTAGCATAGTTAAGAAAATTTAAGCGAATGAGTTTTCCTAAGAAATGTTTTTATTATCGAATTTACATTATATCTACCAACGTGAGAACAATTTAGTCCCAAATTTTTAAGATGTTATTTGAGAATTGTTTATTGGATAATCAAGCGTAATAAACATAAACTAAATCAAGAAAACGTACATGTTTTGTGTGTTCACATTTTATGAGTATTATGACACATACTTGAAAGCACCCATGAAGCCTTTTGTATTGCGAGTTACTATCGATCTAGGAGGCTTTTTCCCCTTTCTAAGCGAAGAAACTTAAGATAATGTGTATACCCTTAAAATATTGAGAAAAGCTCCAACAAAAAACTTTTGGTACTTATACAATAAAATTCATTTTTATTTCTTTATATCGGAATATCTTTTAAAGCGAAAAGCGTCCCTCTGAAAGTAGAAACAGAATTTTTGATTAAATGTTTATTTTCCCTTCTTTACATTCCCATTATAAACGTTAAAGCTTTATACATAATAACATACCTGATTTAAAATTAAAATTTTTATTAAAAACAACAAAAACCAATTGACCTTCTTTGAAACAAATCCAAAAGCAATAATGACCAAAATACAAGTAGGGATTGATTTCCCGCAGACTCGAAATTTAAGTCGAACAGAATAGAAGCAGCAAAGGCGATGGTAAAGTTTTTTCGTGATAAAAACCAAAAGATTATTTTTAAGTTAGCCCTTATTGTAATAATAAAATTCTAATTAGAGAAATGTTTATGACGATTACCAACTAACATAAAAATTGCAAAATTAATGTAATGATTGATGTACAAATATAATAATTAAACACAATTAGAAGTAAAACGAAACAGATAAAACTGCGACGGGCCCAATACCTACATACCTTGCATACACACATACGATGTTTGATCTGCAGAAACTTCATTTCACGACGTCATATATCCGGTTTTGTTAGTAGCCGAGAGTTCAGTTTAGACTTATTTGGTTCGCAATATAGTGTACTATAAATAAAGTTCTATGGATTTTCCGCTTCCGAATCGTTAAGAGGCAAGATACGAAAAAATTGCATTTTTCAGTGATTTTCGAACATTTTAGGTCAAATTTTCATTCGTCGAAACAAATTAGCATAGTGAGTTCTTTTTATTATCTTTTTTTTTGTAATTTTATTATAAATAAAAAAGATGTCGTCGGTGAAAAGTGTTAACCTGCTAACTCCACTTATAGGTCAAAATGGACTTTAGGCATTATTAGAAAGAGAAAAAACTATTCTTTTAGTAGGACAGACAGCTTTCTCCTTTTAAATTATAAATAAATGAATATTTGTGTCAATAGTTCTTGCTATCTCCACGTAATTCAAATTTAACCGACGAAATGCTGCTATTTCCGTTATTTTCGTTGCGTTCATGTCTATACAGGCACATGGTTTTGTTGACTCCTGTGTTTTTTGCGATTGTATTCGATTTTCTAATGTACTGATATTCTATTGATTATTATTATTGGTAAAGGAATGTATAAACTATAGTTTTATAAACGAATATTAGGAAAAATGTCGATTATTTACTAGAAATTAGTTATGTTAAAGAGTTAATACTACTTATCGAAAGGGAGTTAGCAGCTTTTTATTGACTGTTTATTGATTTTGTATTACTTGTATGGTGTTAGCAGCGTATCATTTACTTAGATATACTGAATACCGACTAACTCCGTAAAATTTGCACATATTTTTTTAACTGCAAAAAACGAAGATTTGTGTTTTCCAAAATTTGCCAAATAAAATTAAAATAATTTAAAAATACTTTTTTGATTTTTCAATAAATATGATTATTGATTATCGATAATCGATAGGTATATATATAGATATCGATTAGGTATAATAATTTATCTAGGCGGTTTTAATGCTCCCCTGTAAAATTGTTTTAAATGCAGATGGCTATTTAACATTTTTCACCGGGAATTTTATGGTCTTGTCTGATTTTGAGTAGAGACGGGGATAGGGACCACAACGTGAAAAATGGTAACTATTTGTAGTTTTCCCAATGTCTTCCGCTCGGAAACCAAGGTCACAAACTAGAATACTTTGAGTTTAAGCCGGAATGAGTCCACTTATACAATAATTGACGTGGTTTAAATTACATTTTTAAATCGATTATATGAGTCTGCGAACTGGTAAAGTCTTTTTTTTGTATCTGAGCCAACGTAGACTTCAAGTCTAAGTATTAACGTGCCGTGAGCATCTGAAGAGAAGGGAAATGTAATCTACTGACACGGGATTTTAAGGATAGGAAGTTGGGAGGCGAAGGGAAATCATCTGCAGGCAACGTTCCATAATCTGACGACCCTAGGTATGAATAAGGAAGATAAGTTGGATGTTTAGGCTTTTGTAGCTAGACAGTAAAGGGGTGCATACATAACGACCCTCTTGTTGTTCTGTTAGAAACAGTCAAGGGAGGAGATATAACGCCTAGTTCATCAGATCCATAGAAGTATCGACAGAAAAGGGATAAATCTCCAACAGCGCGGCAATGAGCGAGTTATGATGATGATGAGTCAAATGAATCTCGAACATTAAATATAAATAAAATGTTCAAAATTCAAATACTGTTAGAGAGAGAAAAGTGTTACGTGACAATAATAGTTAACCCCCCTCCCCCGTCCTTGTAACGCCATGTAGACATTAGTGGTCACCCCTCCCACCCCCTCAGCAGCGTTACGTGGTTTATGGACGACCCCTTATGCGTGACAAGAGTAAGGAGATCAGCTGTGGATATTTGGTGACGCAATCCGTACGGTCCGTAATATGAATTTTGTTGATATAGGTGCATGATGGACCGACAAATACAAAATATCAAACGAAATGCGGGAAGATGATGTAAGCAGGTCAAATAAAAAAAATCCTATTTTATAATTTAATCTATCACGCCTTAACGAATGTAATTTTAAATTAGGAAGTATTAAAACTTCCTGTATTTAAGTGCCCTTTAAAGTTCTTTGAAGATTTTTAAAAGTTTTTTTTGGAACTTCTCGTAACAATACAGAAGATGTTACCGAATAAAAAGGGAGGATGGAAATTTAAATTTAAAATTTGTGAAGCGAAACGAAAACAACTTCACGTATTTTATAATAAAGAGAAAAAATATAAAAGCATTTTCTTGTAGACGCAGGGAAAAGTAAGTTTATTTTAGGAGCAGCAATATTTTATATTTTTATATGAGGTTTGGTTAATTAGATATATATGCCAGATGTCATGTTAGTATGAATTTGAAAGTATATTATTTAGATATTATTTAGATATTTCTATCTATCTAACTATTATAAAAACTTTTGTCTTTCGTGAGGTGGTATCACAAAGGACAATGTCCAGCAAGAAGACCTGTAACTCATATTAGGGCGATTTTATTTAGATCAAGAAGCCCTTTAGCCTTTTGAAGCGACAGGTTAATAAACCTCTGTGCTTGCCTAGGGGCGGAGTTCTTCTGGAGTTTAGAAACACCTTGTATATTTTTGTTATAGACGTCCAGGTAAACAACAGATGTCTTTTAAAGTTGAAGATTCCAGTTTTATTATTATTTCTCAGTTACTAAGCCGTGCTTTTACGTAGATCTTTATTACAAAGGCCTACTTAATAACTTAAGTCCTACTTAACAACTCAATTAATTTACTGTGGTCCTAAAAGTCGCAATGGAGCTTTAAATTTGAGGAAATATTCTGAAATTCGGAAATGTTTGGCAATAAATCCCTTTTCTTGAACTTTATCCATTGTATCTTCCAGATAAGCTGAGCGTATTGCGGCAATTTTCTAGCCAATAAAGGTTACTCTGTGGACCGTATATATGGGATACAGTCACAGCTTACCTCGTAAGTGCGAAAGTTAGTGTTTCTTTCTCGAGACCATGAGGAAACTAAATAAAGGCAATTTCGAGATAATCGCTGCAATATAGAGGTAAATGCTGGTGTACCTATAAACTTAAAAAAGTCGGACATGTTGCTGTATAGATTTTTTGTTAAAGCTGCTTGCAATTTATTCTTCATATTGTAGAATTTTTATTTTACGTATATTTCCCATAAAGATAAATGCTATCACGGTCTTTATTTTAGTAAACTTATTCATTTAATTCCTTTATAACTTCTTTGTTCTCTGTCTTTATAACTAATTAAGTAAACCTCTGATTTCTAAGAATTGCTCTATAGTATATCATGACCTTTGGTTTCATTATCAATAGCTGGTTCGCTGATTCGTTGTTCCGTCAATTCGGCATTCCGCTGATACAGTTTTTAGAAGAAGAATGAACTCTTATGAACTATTTAGGCATCACGTTTCTTGTATATCCGTCTTATGGTAGGTTAACCACAACTTAAATTGTTGTCAATCCTTGAGTAGTTCTAAGTTTTTTTGAGGTCTGGTTATGAAAAAATCACGTTTTTTAGAAGAGGCTATAAGTATAGCTGAAACGAGGTAAAAAGGGTCTTTTTTGTCTCGGATCTTTAGAAGACATAGGTAGACGAGATCTGCTTCAAAGAGGCTTTCTTTGGCATTATTTTTGGTAGTTTAAGATTTGGAAGTATATGTAATGTATATTATTTCCTGAAATTCGACGATGGTTTCTTTTGTTTGCCGTAAGTAGATTTACGCCATTTTGTAGAGCCCTCATGAAGGGGCTGTGCATAATTTATTAAGGATAATGGGTGATTGGAAATGTGATTTTTTATTTTTCTTAGCACTTGGGAAGTCCAATATGTATTTAGTTTATTTTTGATTCCCTCGTAACTAGAGGTAAGTTTTCTATATCCGAGCCTTCCGTACCATATCTTTTGTCATGTGACATTATAGGGTTATAAATTCATTTTAGGGTTCTCCTTTTGGATCGACCTTTGAGATTCAACTTTAGGGATCACCCTTAAGGTCCACCGTTAGGGTCCACCGTCCAGAATCACCTTTTGAATCCACCTTACTGATTCACCATGTATACTACATTGTTGTTTTGGTCTGCTGAGACACATGTATCTAGGGCTCAGTACTACGATTCTGAATGCAGGATAATGTACTAGAAGTAGCATGAAAGTTAGATCAAGAAGAACAACAGTTTATGTCCAGTTTATTCCATTTTAACTCCTTATTACTTATTCATATAATTTCACAATTTTACCTAGTAACCCTAGAAATGGTTCGTTTATTCATTATGTGATGGCAAATAGGTTGGGGTAATATTTTTTCTCGTTTTAGTTTAAGATTTTATTTTGCGCCCTATAGAAAAATTCATGAATTTCAAGTAGCGGTTAATATATTATATCTAAAGTTTTCATCATCCAAACAAACCATTTCCCAGGTATTTTTGTTTGCGTTATTCAGGTGCATAAATGGTGACTTCTTCAAACGGTTTCCGATTTCACCAGAACTAACATCTTCTCAACATCTTCAAATGTTCTATGACACAACAAGCAATAGCAGTAGGCCGAACTATGAAATTCCCAATACTTCGAAGTAAAAAAGTAAAAATAGGTCAAATAAACACTATTACCTTCAGTTGGTTTAGTGAATCATAACTAACAAAGCTTATGCTTTCTATTCGCTGACCTCTGTAGAACTATTGTGGCTTTTACCTACAATCAGAGTTTACTTAGGACTCTAATGAGGTTAAATATTTACTCGAGAGTAAGTCTTACCTAAGCTCAAAATCCTTCGATTTGTGCTAAATGCTGAAACTTCGTTTAGCTGGGGATAAAATAGCTATTTGAAATATTTTTGTTGTGACAATAATGTTAAAAGCATGTGGGAATGTCTACGTGTCACCTTTACCTGGTAAACTCAGGTAAAAACAAGGAAATACGGGGGGGGGGGGGGGGTTAAAAATGCGTTTTATTAAGAACAAATATGCACTGTTTAAGTAGTTTTGATTAGGTTTGATTAATTGATTAAAACAAAATTAACAGAAAAGTTAGGTCCATTAAAAACACATTGGAGTAACATTAAAATTTTGCCTACTACTTTTTAGTGCTAATATTCTAAGGATTTCCCCTTCCATAAGTTTAGATAGGGCTTTAAAAGTTTTAAGCCAATTTACAGAATACTTTTCATCGAGTTCCAGACTAAATTTGTAAAGTAGGCTAATGACTACCCTTTAAATCGTTAGGGATATTTTTAAAGGTAAATAAAAGTTTATTTCTACTTTAAGGATGTCAAAGTTAAATTAGATTTTAAAATCGTGTTTTTATGATTCTAACAAACTTTAGAACAGTTCAAAATTATTGAGCTTGCCGGATTCAGGTTTATGTTTGCTACAACTTGGTTATTAACCCATAAAATATATAGAGGCCAAAAAATAACTACTTGTTATTGGATTTTTTATTGTACTATCTCAGTCCATGCAACTGATTAAAGTATTAAAAATAATGCTTTTTTGTTTATTAATTCTTGACTGAACTCTTCACTGTGGGAACACTTTGGAGTTTTTTTGAATATGACTGGCAGAAAAATTATCCGGGAAAATAGCCCTATGATTTTTTCGATAATAAATGTAGCTACGGTAACAAACAGTAAAATACCCGTATTTTATTGTTAAAATCTTGATTTTGACAGGTAAGTGAAACTCTCTACCTAATAAAATACCACTGAATTTAAAAACTGCTCACTGCATTTCTACAAGAAGTCTTAATAATCCAATAAAACCGATATAAACTGAAAGGTAATTAATCAATTAGGCGTTTCTCGCAATTGGATCAATTGCAAGAGCTTTAAGTCGTTTATTGATAGAAATAGAGAGTAGTAAGAAATGCCGTCAGGTTTATTAAAATTTAAGGATTGATTGAATATTTAAAATCTCGAGTGAGTTTTATGGTTTACTTTACATCCTTGGATGAATTAGAAAGGATTCGGTGTTCCGTATACTGTGAGCGTATCGAACGTGTAGCCTGTTTATTTGTTACTTGTTATGAAAACATCTTACCCTAGAGGTACAGTTTACGAACTTTAGGAAATACGTAATTGAATCAAGAATGTTAGTAGAAAGAGATAAATAGCATTGGTGTGTTGGAGCTCAGAAGTGTTGCTGTCTCTGTTGGTTGCTTAGGAGATACGTGTGAACACTCGGTTACACGTATGTCTTTGTCTAATGAACTAGAAAAGAAAAAGTGCGACTTATAGATTTATAAATGACTCGGAGCGACTTTAAATAAGCCTTTAGAAATAATGTATTTAAGAGCTTTCTAACCTAAATTTATTATTATTTAGCAGAAAATTAAATATTTTAGGGCTTTTATTACTTTTAGTAAATCTTGTGATGTTTCTAACGTATTTTTTGTACAAAAATATAAGCTAAAATAAGATGTGGGCAATGTTTACAAATTGTGTTTACAGTGTCGCTTAGAATGGTTTGTTTTGGCTTCAATGAATGTTAAATCATCCTGTATCCATTCTTAATTCATCCAAGTTTACATCACACATAAAGCTGTTATAGGTATATTAGAATTATTTTCCTAAGTTTTGGTTTATATTTATCATTATCAAATGATTACAGAATAATAATTATTAGCAGATATGTACTTACCTAATTAATTGTATATAAGAAATTTTAAATAACAAACTTGTCAGCTTACATATTTTGTTTTAGTTTATTTTTTATACATTTTTTTTTAATTTGATGTAAATATTATATACGATTTTAACAGTCAGAACATGCACAGTACAAATGGTCTGTTTTAAAATGTTTGTGTCGTGTGGGTCTTGACTTACATGTTGAAATGCACAACCACATACGTAGCCCTGATGAAGCCAAAGAGCAGAAACACGTGTTGGACTAGTTATCATACCTCCTTTTTTTCTCTTGTTCTCTTCTTTTCAGCTAAGATGGCCAAAATAATTCTCATTTTTCTATAATGATTCGGGATGGCTTCTGGCTATATATACAGCGTGTCCAGAAATCATCTTAACCAATGGGAAACATTTTCAGTTTCGTCTTTACGGAAAAAGTGATTCTTCATAAATAGTTCTGCTTGTTGAGAAAATAACAATCAAGTCAAAAATTTTGGCCCAGCATATACCGGGTGTCAAGAAAAGTAAAAACGAAGTTCGAAGAAGGAAAACTTTAATCTTAATTTTAATTGCAAAGTAGAATAACTTAAGAAAGTGTCATCCATAACTGAAAAGTGGCCGAATATGAAATTTGACAAAATAACTTTATGGTCATTCATATGTACTTTTGAATTTTTTAAAAAGTATTTTGATATACATGTTTTTTTATATAACATCTGCCAAAATAAACAACAATAACATTTTAAGAAATACTACACTAAGCTTCAACATGATCACCGATTCTTTCCATACAAACTATTGCACATCGTGAAAATTCCACCACTGCATTTCTAACCATCTGAGGGGAAATTTCTTGGACACATTCTTTGAAAATTCCCTCTAAATGGTATATGTTTTCGAAAGGGCTGTAGGCATAGACTTTTTCTTTAAAGAATAATCATAAAAAAAATCTGGAAGAGTTATAGCTGGGGACTTTGGTGACAAAGCAAAACGTTTGTCTTGAAAGAATACTGGTCACGATACTCAAATACAAAGTGGGAACACACCACTCCATTTGAGGTGAACGTGAAGAATGGGTCGTGGAAGAGTTTGTGAAATATTTCTCAGTGAGGTTTCTGGGATTTTCCACGACAGCTTGCACAACCTCTAATGGGGTATTTCGTCCGTCCGCCAAACCTATTGCTTGTCAACAAATATTATTATATTGCTTAGAGATACTTTTAAATTTATTAACAATATCTCCAGCAGTCACATGGCTTATTATTTTATTCGGATGATTTTCATTAAAAGTTTGAGCAGCCTGTCTGTATGTTTGATAGTGGTCCCCAACAATTAATACGATTTCAATTTCCTGCATTGTAATTGTAAGTTTAAGCACCATGTTTAATAAAAAGGAAACGCAGCATTTATAAATAAAACAATTATTAGTTGTCAAAGTTTCATTCGATATCATACCTTACTTTGTATTTTTCCAGATAAACTAGATAAATAAGAATTTTTTTTATATTTTAAGTAAAAACAGTAATTTTTTTATTGTTTATTTTGGTAATATGTTATTTAAAAAACAACAATTTTTTTATTTAATATAAACTGCTGGCCACTCGAACTTACACATGGCGATTTTTAGGCAAAATTTAAAGTTCAATATTTTCAACAGAAATGCAAATTTTTGAACGCGTCTTGCAGATTTTAAGAGCTAGTATTTTTTCGGATTAAGCTGAATGACGTATATTTGTCGTAGGACCATAGGTTTATTATATACGGGGTGATCAATGAAGTCATGCAAAATATCAAAAAGTTTGTATGAGTGAAATTTCCGCAAAAAATTTTTTTGGTCCTTGCAATATGGTTCGTTACTAAGGTAATATCAATATCTCCAGACGTTTTTGTCACTTTTTGGATTAAGGCCCTTAGTTCTTGTACACACTACTAAACATACAATTTGGGTAGCAAAATTTTTAAAATGCTATAACTTGACATTGGATTGACGGTTCTTGATGATTTTGACGGATTTGAAATCCTTATTTCACGTAGATTTTCTATAATCTAAGCATTTTATTTTGGGGGTTGAAATATACAGCTTGAAATGTACACATTATACCGGGTCGATAATAGACAAAAACGTAGGGTACGACGCGCTCTAAGCTTTGGCATTATTTAAGTTTTTGTAAAAATAAACTCTCACCTCAAGTTGTTTTTGTTTAATGTCCTTCTCACTGTTCTGTCCAAAACTTTCACCCCAGTTTATCGTCTCAAAGAGTCATTCAGTTTTATAGAGTTCTTTGTCTACCCCCATACCCATATTTATGATCGGCTGTAATTTCTTCGCGACGCGTCAATTTCAAAGTAGGCATTGGAAAAACAAATTTGTTGCTATGGAATTAAAAACTCTTAACATTATTTTAGAAATAATCTGACACATTTCAATGTTATAATTTTGTAAATTTTAATTAATATGAGCGGTTTAACCGCGGCCGAAAGGGAAAATTGCATTCGACTTCTCAACGAAGGAATGTTAAGAAAGCAAATTGCGCGCATTTACAATGTCAGCCGAAAGACAATTTATAATTTGAACCATCGCGTCGAAACTACTGGTAATCATAATTATGGGCATGGGGGTGGACATACAAAAAAAATAAACCAAAGAACCGAAAGAATTTTAATGAGAGAACCTATGCAGAATAGAACAGAGGACTCTAGAAAACTAAATGACTCTTTAAGGCAACAAACTGCGGTGAGAGCTTCAGACAGAACAGTGAGAAGAACATTAAATAAAAACAACTTGAGGTGAGAATTTATTTTTACAAAAACAACATAATGCCAAACATTTTAAATTTTAGAACCCTTCGCAGAGCAAAATGTGTGCGGTTATTACAACACCATAGAGCGAATAGGCGGGCATGGGCAAATCGGCATGCGAATTGGGGTAATGCAGAGTGGAGCCATTGTTTATTTTCTGACGAAACAAGATTTAATTCAGTATTTAAAGATAGGACACTTGGCAATTTTCCATTGATATTTGCCGTTTTTTTTAGGGATTGCAGGACCCTTTAAATTAGGCTTAGAATTAGAAATTTTGTAAGAATTGACTTTTGGCCGTTGTTAACCAATCTTGTATATTGTAGAATATAATGTAATAAACTTGTTCTTGTCGCTACGTTTTTGTCTATTATCGACCCGGTATAATGTGTAAATTTCAACCTGTATATTTCAACCCCCAAATATAATTCTTAGATTATAGAAAATCTACGTGAAATGAGGATTCCAAATCCGTCAAAATCATCAAGAACCGTCAATCCAATGTCAAGTTATAGCATTTTAAAAATTTTGCTACCCAAATTTTATGTTTAGTAGTGTGTACAAGACCTAAAGGCCTGAATCCAAAAGTGACAAAAACGTCTAGAGATATTGATGTTACCTTAGTAACGAACCATATTGCAACGACCAAAAAAATTTTTTGCGGAAATTTCACTCATACAAACTTTTTGATTTTTTGCATGACTTCATTGATCACCCCGTATATAATAAACCTATGGTCCTACGATAAATATACGTCATGCAGCTTAATCCGAAAAAACTAGCTCTTAAGATCTGCAAGACGCGTTCAAAAATTTGCATTCCTGTTGAAAATATTGAACTTTAAATCTTGCCTAAAAATCTCTATGTGTAAGTTCGAGTGGCCAGCAATTTAGTTTAATTTGATTGAGTGGAACAGACCAGGCAGTATTCAAGTTGATCCATCAATTAATTTCCTAAAAGGTCAACTTCTCCAAGAACAACATCTTATCAAATTCAACAAAATAAATTTGAAATCACCGGATGAGGACACTTAATAATAAGTTGACACAGAAAGGTCGGGAAACGTGCTAGAGGACTAATGGCCCTATTTAATAGATAGAGAACTTCGTTACAGCCCGTCACGAGTCCAGAATAAAGAAGGAAGGATAATATAGTTTGGGTCTAAAAACCTCTTAGTAGAAAATGGAATATTTACTTAGGTTAGGTCTGCTTTATCGCAAAATGATTTTATTAGAAATTAATTGGAGTAACTCCTTATATAATTTTAATTAAAGAAAAAGTAGATTATGCAGTAATTGGAACTAAAAATGGAATACAAAATAAAAACATAATAGGGAATAGCATGTCTTTTGATTATCCATAAATTATTCAAGCAAGTCAATACAAACCTAAAAGTGTTATTTTCAAAAAAAATTACTGGAAATATTTCCCCCATGTATTAAAAACCCCATAAGAGGTGTGATCTTTCGCAGAATTATAGCCTTAATTCCCCTCAAGAATTACAGTGATAATTCCACAGTCAAATTTTTTTACTACCGTGTACTAACAATCATACAAATCCATCATTTTTGACTACGTATATATTATATATGTAGTTTCTTTTCATTTAATACTTAAACTTAATACTATTATTTATAAAAATATTTCAAAAAAATATATTTTCTTTTAAAAAGTTAGTTGGTTAGAAATTAAGATTTCCAGTAGACTCAAAAATATGGAACGTTTTGGTAATCACTCTTGAAAAGAAATTCATAGAAACATTAGTAACAGCATGCCTGTGAATACAGTGAAGAATAAAAGCTTTGGATGAAGGCAATTTGGGAATTTTTGTGAGAAGGGATCATACACGCTAGATAGAGACACTACGGCAATCAAATAGCGATTATTTTAACAGACTGGCCATTTAACACGCGGAAACAAAACGCGACGAATACAAGGAATATACAGTTAAAACCATTTGGAACATTACCACCAAAATGACACTGGAAAAATTCATGATTAATTTGGGATTACTTTTAATCCATTTTTAGATACTAAGTTTAAGACCGCACGTGAAGCAAAAACTTCAAAGGGAAAACAAATTCAAAAAGAGTCCGAAAAAAGAAAAGAAGGCTCATTTGCTTTAAAACATAACGAATTTAAATTGCTGGCAGATAACTGCAATGAAGAGACTCCACATGGACTACAAAAAAAACTTTTTTTTATATTGTCTTATGAGTAAGCATGGAGAGGCCGGGAGAGAAGTACATGCGTTATGATCTATTTTAAAGAAGAAATGGATAAAAAAGGGAACAAAACTGGAAGAATAGAATACAAGCCGTTATTCACTAAAACTACACAAGGAGGTTCAAAGCCCAGCGCAAATGAAAAATGGTTGATTAAAAACCGAGCATCTCCAGATTTGTGTCCAGTATGTTTGTATTTGAAATATCAACAAATACGTCTTGTAATTAAAAATTACCGTCTATTTTTAACAGCCAATCCATTTTGGGAGTGTAGCGGCAAATGGTACTAGAATATCCCTGTCGGAAAAAAACAAGTTAGGTAAATGGACAAACCGGGAAGCTAAAAAAGCTGGACTGGACACGGCAACAAAGAAAATTGCCAATCACTCTCTGCGAGCCACAGCAGTTTCCAAATTACCTAAGAGCGGAGTTGGTGAACAATAGTTAATTTAAATTACCGATCACTCAAGTGCGAAATCCATTTCGTCTTATCTTCAAATAGATGAGAACCACCAGGAAAACATAGTTGCGAAGATGAGGGATAACAATCCTACTGATTTTGAAAAATCTGTTCAGCAGCAGCCGCAATTTTCTTCGTCGATGCCTATGGCGAATACCACGGCCACCTCAAAACAAAATCACATTGTTAATTGTTATAATAATTGTACTTTTAGCGGCAGCAGATTTTAATCCTAATTTTAAGTATATTTTTTATTATTACTTGTGTTCACTGTTATTTAAGTTAAAATAAATCCCGATAATTTAACTAAAAAATTATTTTTTATTTTTCGGTATAATTTATTACAATTTAAAAATCAGCTATTTGAACAATGGTAAATGACGTTAGATATTGTCTAAAGCACGCGTCGCTGTTTCTTGTTATCATATTTAATCTGTTTTATCTCTTTCCTTGGAATTTTTAACAGCCATGTGTAAATCGTATTATTTACAGCTTGTCAAATATAGCTTTGCCTCTGAAAAATTTCATGCTTGCGCAGACGAGGCAGTGAGATATAATTCGGATAACAGAAATGGCAATATTAAGCAGCAGCTGCTTTGGTTTAAACTAGCGTCAGGACAAAAATAAAATTACGTAATTGCTTTATAATATTCGGTTTCATTTAAATTAGATTATCTTTCCTAGTCCTGGATTTTGCATAAACTAGTTTAAGAGTAGCAGTCAACCGCAATTTTGTTCCTGAATTCTGCTTGCTTGATTCTGATAAAGAACAAAGATTTTGTGTTAACAGGATTAAATTGTAATTATGAGTGGTATCATAAATACTTTCCGGGAATTTTGGTAATTATATTTATGGAAAATACTACTTACTGCGACTCTAAATTTGATAAGTTACGTGATTCATATAATAAATTGCTACCAGTCATTATTGTTGTCATTATCTTGTTCGGAAAAGGTACCGAAAAATTCCCTACAATAATTTTCTACATTATTAAAACTAAAATCAATATTTCTGTCGGCAACAAACTGTTTTAGAGATGCCCAAACAAATTCAATGGGATTTGGACCCGGATGGTATGGGGGTAATCCTATGTCCATGTTCTTCCAGGATTTTATCTATCTCATATGTTTTATCCAACGGTTTTCTCATTTAAGTTAAACTGTATAAATCCACTTTTAACATCGTCGATAACGGTGGCACCACGTCCTCTTAACCATGCCTTCGTTTCCTCCTTTCTGTATTACATAATGGGGTAAAACTCCGATCTGTGGAAACCACATGTTAGGATTTGTATTTTGGTTTAATATAATTGCTTTCTTGCAAAATATGTGTACATTTCTCCATACATATCCTTCAAAGAAATGCGGACCAATAACTCTATCCCCGATTATACCACACCAGACATTAATTGACCAGGGACGTTGATGTGGCAGAGTTCTCATCTAGTGGGGATTTTCCGACGCCCAATAGTGCAGACTGTGTCTATTTACCTAAAGAAAGCAGCCAAGCAAAAAAAGAGAAATTAAATTTCTAATTATAAGGGATAACTTAAAATCCTATCTGCCCACAACTATGGAAAGTAGCTTTGTCATAAAAAATAGCATTCATTGGGATCCTGTTATTTCCTTGCATTTGTCTTATGACTCAATTGCAAAATGTAACACGATTTTCAAAGTCTTCTTACCCCTTCTTGGTGACGTGTAATGTGGTATGGGTGAAAATTACACAAGTACAATATTGTCACAACTGATTTTTGTCTTATTCCAGCATCTGTAGCAAGCCGTCTGGTACCTACATGCGAGTCAATAGCTACCGCCCCTAAAAAGCCAACTGCCATATTTTCGCCCGTTTTAGTTCGCTTCCGAACTCCTGGTTTTGTCTTCAGCCTGCCAAAATTCGCTTCCATGATTTATTGAGCATAAAACTGAGAAATAATCGTTATAACGTCAAAATTTTCAACTAACTTAAAAATAACGCATTTCCATGGAAACGAATAATAACTCTGAAATAAGTGAACTTGATTTATCAGTAAAATTTATTAATTTTTTAAATTCAATCAAAATTTAGTTAACTATAATTCCGTAACCGAAGGAACAAACCAAAAAAATATACACATACATAGTTTTTTACGTAGATTCGAATTTTATAAAGAAAAGTACATCATCCCATTTAAAAAACCTCCACCCCTCAAAACAGAGAGACGGGGTAAATGTCAAAAATATGTTTAATATGTTCCTCCATATCCCTAGTAACTCACCAAAATTTCATGAAAATATTTTAAACGGTTTTTGAGATATCGCCATGTAACTTAAAAAATTCACCCTGTGAGGGTAACTATACAGCTTTTCTGGTTGATTAGAATTTTTGTGTATACATTATCCTTGTTCTGTTGCATTTTACATTGCCTTTTATAACAGGACACATCTGAACTTTCTTTTTTATGTCCCGTGTTAAGAAAGAGGATCTCGACACAACATATTTCTGTGTCATATTTTTTAGAATATTCGTAAAATCTCCTAAACTGTCCTTTGTTTACTTCTTCGGAATAAAATATTAATTTCAAATTTAAAATTATTTAAAATTTTAATTCAAACATACTTCTTAACACGCGATTAATCAAGAAGGGCTAATGTTGTGGTGTGTCTGTTCTGTGTTCCTAACCTTCTTTAGCTATTATCCAATAACAATAATTTATCTCTCCCACCATTAAATTGTTTATATATTTTAAGAAACGGTAACGAATTAACCAAACGTAAAAAATGATAATCTACCCTTTTGAATAAAAAAATTAAAAAAAAAACTGGCATGCACCATCTCTATTATGAAAGGAACTAAGTTAAATTTCCAGCGAGAACTCGAGAAAGCAAAATTATGGCGAATAAAATTGAATTTGTTAAATTTTTATCCGCCCAATAAGTTAAGAAACAAGCCCAAAAAGAATCGAATAAAACCGCTATCCTTGGTAATGGCTGTTCATGGACGAATCTAGACAAGACGAAGCACTGGTGTAAGAGTTGTTTAAGAAACTTGTGTCGAGGATTAATACTTCCTCGGACAAAATGCAACAGTTTCAAGCGGAAGTGTTTGCAATCTGGAGTTTGACTGCTTTGCTAGCATTTAGAGTAGAACAAGGCATATCGGATTACAGGGCCAATCGGATCAAAATAATAAATGAATCAGTTAATATTTTTAGTACGGGGTAGAAACAAGGAATCCAATTTTTTGGATTACTTCCTTCTCTCCTGCATCTCATTCTATAGGGAGCCCTTTCACCTTGATTCGATTTTCCCTGCGATCATATTCGCTTTTGGCTGCCCTAATCAGATAGCAGATCCACTGGAATCCATTAACGAGGACAGTTGACAATAAGGTCGAATGTTGTTATTGCTGGAATGAGATATATAATAGTTCGTCAAATTTTATTAATTTAGAAGAAAAATACCTTATTAAAAAAATGTGTTTACCGATAAGGACAAAAACAGAAACCTTAAGATATCATTGGCCTAAATACATAATTATATAACATAACTTAAAAATATATATAAATATATATTATATAATATTATATAACATAACTTAAAAATACAAAATAATTATCCAACATGGAATGCCTAGGGCTGGTTGGGTTCAAAACAAAGGAATTTTGCGCCCGCAAATATTTGCTTTGTAGTAAACAGCACACTTTTGCTCTAGTTTTGGATCTGTCCACAAATTGTTGTGGCACATCGGTTTTATTAAACATCCTTTTGTTTACAGAAACGTAAATAAAGACTCCTTGTTTATGAAAGTGGCCGGTCAGAGGTTGAAAATTGGGGTTTGATAAATTTTTAACAAAACTACGGTGTTCTAATTAAACGTCATCACAACTTAGTTGAGTCCTTTAGCGCTATTTTCTACAGTGTCAAGTCATTAAGTTTACTTAGATAAATGTTTTTGATTAAGAATATCGTTAGGAGACTTTTAACATTGATACGCCCAAAAAGATTTTTTGCTTATTTATAATAAGTTCTCTGTTCGCAACTTTAAAGGCGACAGTCTATCAAAATATGACAATATTTTTGACAGCTGTAGCATGCAACATGTTTCCGAAATGTTGCTTCTGTGGTATTTGTAGGGCCTGAAGACAGTTCCGTTTGAACGCTCTCAAGGGCGCAATAATGTAGTTTAGGACGTGTATTTATTTTTTTAATATTCCGTAATAGTCGAATCTTGAATATAGGTTCTGTATTTTTTTTAAACAATTTAGATATAAATAATTCTGTAGCTTTGCCACAAGCATATCGTGTCGACGACTGTCATGCAGGTTATATTCATTTACCTAAACAATATTTACCTATGTATTGAACGAAACTACTTTACTATGTAAGGGTTGCCCTCCTTTGCTCAGTAAATAATTTATTTCTAACATTTTCGAAACCGGCTTGAGCTAACATGTCGATTTTTTCATTGCTCTTTACTCTGCTATACATCCGTAACCAAAATAATATTACTTTACTATTTTTCAGTAAAAATTTTACTCTTAGTTCGACTAGTTGTGAAGTTCAAGTCCAATTTAAATATGTATTACAAAGTCTTCATGTCTCTAAGTAGTGTGGCTTAACCGGTAAGAGGTTTCTTCCCGCTTTTGACA
The DNA here is from genome assembly GCA_963971165.1 of Philopedon plagiatum. Classification (NCBI taxonomy): domain Eukaryota; kingdom Metazoa; phylum Arthropoda; class Insecta; order Coleoptera; family Curculionidae; genus Philopedon; species Philopedon plagiatum. The sequence continues at coordinate 109,187,867 of OZ020192.1, read as the reverse complement.
TTGACCTTGAAAAAATGCAGGAGTGTGCATAGTTTGGTATTGCAGGTCTTATCTCGAGATCATTGCTTGGCTATAATAGGGGAGAACTGTCGCCGTTTAAATCACCCTAGTTACCAATACAAAGCTGTGTCAAGATCTCCACTAAATTTTCCTAAGGAGAATTAAGAAGAATCAATCAATATCCATTTTACTGGTTGAACTAGTCTCTAATTATATTATGTCAATAATAGAACTTCCCTTCATAGTTCTTGATAAAAATGTTTTCTAAAAGTTTCGTCATCCCTATTTGTTGTACCTTTCATAACTTTTAAAAGCTTTACACAATTATGCGGTATTTCATTTTACCATACCACTGCATTTTTATTCCAACTTTTTAATATTGAAGAAGTAATGCGGGTACTTGGGATTTGTGTCCTAATGGATGTTGCATATGCATATATGAAAATTCGCGTCGCCGCTATAAACATAACAATATATTACGTCGCGTTGAAATTATTCGTTATTTTGACATTAGCACACATTTGTGCTGGGATTTACTTTTCGCTCCGTTTAACATTTATCTCGCTACAACTACATTAATGATAAAAAGGCTTTCTTTTCCTTCTGACTGTTTGTTTTGGTCTGGAAGATAATGACAGAAAATTCTGTATAATTAGTTTTGCTTAAAAACTCATTTACCCACATTATTACTAAATCATTGGAACACGCAAGTGTGGCATCCTGCTAGAGGCTGCGTCACATTAAAATCTATGATCCCGGGATTTACTAGAAATGTTTGTTGAACTTAGTGAATCTAGTTGATCACTTAGGTTGTGTTAAGTCGTCACTGTTACAAATCACTCTAATGTTTCTGTAATTTGCTTGATTTCCAAGTGATTTTTATCTTGCAACTTGTTGCTAAATAATTTAGTTCTATTACTGTAGAAAATACGTACTTAAATTTAGAGTAAATTTTAAGTACAAAGCTCAGATGTCTTAGAAGTACACCTGTTAATTTAAACCCTTGATTATCAAATTAGATATTGGTCTTAGCAATGGTAAAGCTGGCCGTAAATATTCGACTTATTATTCTGTTACTGTCGCTGTTATTTTCGCTAAAGTGGTACAAATAAAAGAACAGATAAATATAAATATTAAATTAGAAATGAATAAACCTGAACAAACATAACAATTTCTTTACACGTTTAAACCAAAAACCAATTTGCAGGCAAACTGAGTTCAATAAAAAAAATCCCTTTTTTAACGTTGCAAAATGACTTGGTTTTATTTCTTCTCTCAAAATATAATTTACCGAATTTTCTTTGAAAAACAAAGCAAACATGTCAGAGCAAGGAAAAAATTGGGTCTCTATAAGTATTATAAAAAAGTCTGTGTGTTATAAAAAAGGGCAATGCCTTGTAAAATAATACATTTCGATTGAACATATTTCATATTTGGACTTACAAGAAAAAGTATTTGGTAATATTGTGAGGTCGTAAAGTCTGAAATAAATTCATTATTTAAAAAATGCTGAGTTTTTTTAAAAATCCCTCGGATACGTCGATTTTGTTTTTTGACGAATTTTTCCCAATACTATTTATCATGCTGGGTGTCTTCGAAAATACTATGCTGGAATCAATTTTAATTTTTTAAATGGGAGCCCCAATTTTTTTACATTTTAGGATTCTTTGTATAATTCTGAATATTTTTTATATTAAATGTCCTATACCTAAATTCAACTGTTTTTATTTGTCGACACTTGAAGTTCGAAATTAAGTACAATGAAATACCAGCATAACTCAGTCAATAACCTGTCCCTTTGTCACATTTTGCCAAATTAGACAGTTCTGTTAATAACTTCGTGTCAAAATATCGTAATATTTTATCATTATGTTCAAGATACATTTTTAATAGTTTTCTTTCGTCCATTTTCGTTTTATTTTAAGTTAATTTTTGAAGTTTATTAAGTTATTGTGAATTTTATTTTCAACCAAAATGAAACTTACTGAGGCACAGTGGATAGAAATTCTTATGATGATAGGATGTGGTGATAGGGTAAGAACCCAAGAAGTGTGTCAGTAATTTAACGAAAAATATACTAATCGTCCCCCAATTTCACAATCAGCAGTGAGTTCGATCGTGCAGAAATTTGTTCAGCTTTGTCATGCTCGAGATGCCCCAAGAAGCGGTCAGACAGCAATATATGACGACAAAAAGATGGACGTATTATTAAGTGCTCTAGATAATCACCATATTAACTCTAGGGATGTAGCTGCAAACTTGGATATTGCGAAAACAAGGTTATTAAAAGTATTGCATAAAAATAAGTACCATCCTTTTAAGGTGCAATCCTTCGGGAACTTTATGAAGATGATTAGACAGACGTCTTCAGTTTTGTGAACCTTTACAAGAAATGTGCAATAAGGATCCCGATTTTGTTAAAAACATTGTTTTTTTCTGACGAATCCACATTTTGCTTGAATGGTGATGTCAACACACAAAAATTATAGGTATTGGTCAGATATAGACCCAAATTGGATGAGAGAGGGACACACTCAGTATAGACAAAAATAAATGTGGGGCTGGAATTGTGGATATTTTGGGCTGTGGTGTTTTTTGATGAGAGCTTAACTGGTCAAAGATATTTACAGTTTCTAGAAGATCATCTTTCGACTCGGTTTCCTGAAGATGAAAATCCAGATTTACCCCATCACAATATTTGGTTCCAACAAGACGGTGCCCCGCCTCATTACTCAGCAGCAGCGCTTATATCAGTGATATTTTTCAAAATAGATCGATTGCAGGAAGGAGGGCTATTCAATGGCCGCCAAGATCTCCAGACTTAACCCCCTTGACTTTTTTTTTGTGGAGTTACCTAAAGGTAAAATTTTCCAGACTAAGCCAATTGACAGGGAGGTCTTCAAGTATTTTATTATTCAAGAAATACGGCTAGTCACTCCAGAAGTAGTCAGGAATGTGCAGAAAGAATTTATCGATCGCTTAGGTTACTGCCAATTAACCAATGGGAGACATTTTCAACATTTAATAAAATGATAAAATTTAGCTTATTATTGAAAAAAAATTTCAAACTTTAACTGTCGACTAATCAAAAACAGTTAAATTTAGCTATAGGATATGTAATATAAAAATATTCAGAATTATACAAAGAATCCTAAAATGTAAAAAATTGGGTGTTTCCATTTAAAAAATTAAGTTGATCCTAGCACAGTGTTTTCAGTGCCACACTGTATGATAAAAAATATTGGAAAACATTCGTTTTAAAAAAAAACAAAATCGACGTGTCCGAGCGATTTTTACAAAAAAAAAATCAGCTTTTTTAAATAATGAATTTATTCCAGATTTTACGACATCACTGTATATTTTATTGTTCTAAATTAAACTGCTGATAAATATTCGGTGACAAAATAATATTTTGTGGTGACTGAAAGGCATAAACAGATAATCGTAGTGAAATATTGTGGTAAGCACTATTTGATGGTCAATCTGCTACTTCGTAAGCAAATTTGATTATTTTGTAACTAGTTTCTTTTGCTGGTAACTGTAAATGAATAAACAGATAACCGTGGTAATCACTATTTGGTATAGTCCGCCCAAGATATCTGCAACCGGCAAAAGAATGTAAAGAATGCAAGGGAAGGCTTAAACAACATTACCAATTGTGTGTAAACCAGTTTTGAAAAACTTCTAGTCTACAAACAAATTTGCAACGTTGTTTAAGCCGTCCCTTGCATTTTTTAAATTATTTTGCCAATTGCAGATATCTTGGGCAGACAATACTAAATCTGTTATTCTGAAAGCAAATTTGATTATTTAGTAACTAGTGGCGTTTGCTGGTGACTGTACACGAAGAAACAAATAATCCTATTGAAATAGATTGGTGATCATGAATTGGTGACAAATATGTTATTACGAAAATAAATTTGGTTACTTGGTAACAAAAAAGGAATAATTATTTAATTGTGTTTTATTTGTGTCCTAAAACAATTGAAGGGCTCGGTGCAAAAACCGGTCAACTCCAATTTTTGCCGAATTTTAGGTTTTGAGTTTAATGCATAAAATCGCTTATTTCGCATCGTTTGGTGCAAGAATCAGTCAAATCCAACTTATATTAACTGAAATATATACGTTGAGGAGTTGACTGAGAGCAATTTCGGTGCAAGAATCGGTTACCTCCAGGAGATGACCGTTTTTTGCACCGAACATATTACAACATTGACAACATTGCGAAGATTAACGACATGTTATGATTGGAGAAATTTAGTCAATAAGACCTCAAAAAAGTTCCGCGTAATAGAAGTAAAACAAGATATGCTTCTTGATTTTACAGGCACATTCAATCCACTCTTCAAGAAGACACAATAAACAATCAGCCAAAAAAAAATTTTGTGTTTCCAAGTATCGCTTATTTAATTACGAAAAAAAGAATGTCACTGAGTGCAGTGAAACACAAACATTAAAAAACCCAAAGCAGTGTTAGCATTGCCAAATGCTAAACTCTACAAGTTTTTCCCTTTAGAATTAATCCAAAAAAAGTATACAATGTGATGTCTCTTGCTGATAAATACGTACCTCCTGTACATATGTGGTATTATGAGCAAGTGCGAAATGGTAATAATAGTACCCAACAACCAAATCAGGAAAACACTGATGACAGCGATCAAGAAGTTGAAACAGAAATATTTTAAGTAAGGAGTTTTTAACAAATGTTTGGCCATTTTCTTCACGTACATTGTTTTTTAATTTTTAATGTAGTTTTAATTTGCTTTTCGACAAATCTGTCATACATTATAGTATTTTTTGTATTACAAAGGATATCTTCTGAAATAAATTAATTTTTTTGTTTTTGATTTTTTTTTCGGTGCAAGAAACGGACAACTCCATCATCTTAAACTTTTTTTCTTAAAACACCTATTGCAAAAAACACCTTATTTTGTCCAATAAATATTAGTCGCTGACCTCCTTTATCTAAAAAATAAGACTCCGAAAAATAAATCTCGCGTTTCTTCTTTTCAGACAGTTTTTATCGATTTCTGAACATTTTTAAAAAATGGACTTGACCGATTTTTGCACCGAGCCCTTCAATTACTTTTAAGATTAGATGCCTGCTCTTAAACCGTATACTTTCCTAACAAACAGAACCAATAATATAAGCTCAAAAAATATTGTTTTAAGTTTAATTAACAACAATAACACTCTCCTTATTTTATTCCTATTATTTTATTTCGTCTCCCTTTTTTCCTCGTAATTTAGTTGCCTCTAACGAATATTTTCTTTTCAGGCTGAAATTTGGAGTGTTTTCATTGCAATCCTGAGAAAAAGCGTCCGGAATCTCCAGGCATGTACCGACGTGGGCCTTATAGAGCACGTCCTGAAAAGGCTAAGATATGCGGATGCCGTCGTAGCAGGTAATGTCATAAAACTTGTCGGAATGAAGGCTTTAAAGATTTTACCGCAATTTTTTACAAGACTATTTTTAAAAGAGAACTTTTTACCTGGATTTTATGGCGGCGGTATTTAGAAAAATATGCTCTCTTTGAAGCGTAAAATTTTAAATTTGGTGGTGTAGTAGAAGGTAAATAGAAATTTAAGAATTATACAACCACAAAATATCAATACATTTTTTAGTCATTCTAGCGAAATGGTGAATTAAGTAAATGTTTACACAATATACTCATTGTTTTTTAATATCAATAACGTATACCTAAAATTTCCCTTTTAAAATTATATATTACCAAAATACGTTAATTTCCGCAATCGGAATACAAATTTATTATATTTACCACTTAAAATTGCGTAACATAATATTTAATTTTACTACACCATTTTGCTGTACATATTTAGAAAATTTACAGGTGCTGTAAGAATTAAGTATATTTTTTTCTTATTTCTAATTTCTTAATATTATGTAACAAGTTATTCGTTCATAATTGTGAATCTTAAATAGAAACTGGTGGAGATGGGAAACATTTTTTCTTTTCATAACTAAAAATATTTGTTCAAATATTTAGGATGGACAATAATTGCGGATAAAGCAGAACTCTTTACAGAATAAGAAATTAGAAAACGGAAAGAAATAGGAAGTAAATTTACGTTCCAGTGCTGCATTTTATAACTTTTTGCTAGAAAAAGTTGGGTATCTATACACAAAATTTACCAAACGAACCACACAAAATGCTTGTTTATTGTTGCAAGATTCAGAAGGAAATGACCGTAAATACGTAGCGTTGAATCTCGCGGCGTTTACAGTAATAAGTCATTCGATTCCGTCAACAACTGAGTTGTATAGCCGGGCGGCGAGTCAGATTTACAGAACATATATCGTAAAAATTGTGAGGTATAATATTTCGGAATATAAATTTTTATTTTGTAATTTTACTTTACTCTGTGAAATTAAATATTTTATAAATGATTTTCTTTTACGAATTAAATTTGCATAACTTATTTTGTGATATCAGAATAGCATAATTTATTAAGGAAAAATAACCGATGTCTTATAGAACCAAACTGTAATTTTACAGTCATTTTTTGCAGTGGATATTTAATTCCAAGGATATTTTTATTAATTTCAAGACTTTACTAACACCGAAGAAAGTTTTACTTATTTACTTTTTATCTGTCAAATTACAATTCGATTGGGATGTTTTACTATGGTAACTTGATTTTTTGCTTAAAAACTGATTTAATGATAAAAAAATATTTCGTTCAGATTCACTAAGAAGGTTTAGGATTTAGTACTGGTTTAAATTAAGATCTTATAGTTGATCAGTTATGTTTTGACGGGTTTTTGTGCTGTAATTGAAAATAAGTCTTCATGAACTACTTATAAATTATTCTAATATTCAGCGATTTGCTGGGGTTCCAAATGATTTTCATCTTGGAACGAGTTGCAGTAATAAATTTAGTTCTAATTATCGAAAGTACGTACTAACAATGCCCTTTCCTTTATAAATTTGCGAAAAAGCTCAGGTTGGGTTGGGTTGGGTTGGGTTGCTATACCTTTTTTGTTTAGTATTTTATTATCTTTAAAACTGTATATTTGGGTTTGCAATATCTGTCAAAAGAAAAAGGATATGCGAAAAATAAAATTTGAGTTCCTGGTAAAGTGTCCTCTGGTGGCACAGTAGAGAAACATTTTTATACAGAATGATATAAATCGCCAAGCCGAGCGTCTGTGCCAAATATTAATTTGATTAGTTAAGAAATAATCGAAATATGTAAAAAATAAAAAAAATTGAACTTTGATAGGCTGTAACTCTGAAAATATACCTTTATTTTGCTTTATTTATTTTGCCGCGTAGAATCATCTGTCTGAGTATCCTGATGCATTTTCGGAACACCCTGTATAACGCGAAACTACAAAATGAAAATAATAGCTCGGATAAAGCGGAACTCGTATAACCGAGATTAGGATAACCGGGACTCTACCGTAATATGTTATAGAAAATAGGCAAAGCCAGTTTTTAGTCAATATAAAGGTACATATACGACGGTATGGTGTAAATTGTAAATAATTGTATTTATGTAAGTAAACAGTACAAAACGGAAATGTGCATTATACACATTATAAGTTATGATTAATAAAATTAGAAAATCTTGCATTTTGTGCATCGTATATACCTGCACGAAAGTACAGAATTTGAGATTATCCAACATATATAATAAACTATCAAACAGGCGCTAACAAGCGTAAATTCACCGTTTTATTTTATTTAAACACAAACTTGAAATAATGCGCCATCACTGGGCGCGTTGCCGTTTATTGCCCACTTTGTTAAATGTAATGCACATTTAGTAATTTTAGAGAACAATAATTTTAACTTAACATAATGTAATAATTTAATCCTAGCTTATACTAACAATTGTAAAAATACAAAGAGTAATGTCTGGTAATTTTATTTATTGCAGTTTTCTTCAAATGTTGAAAACGGTTTTTAGGTCTTTGAATATTATAGCTCAATTATTTCACATTTTATTAAAAATAATGTACGTTGAATTGTTCCATGAAACCTTGTTCTTGAATGGCTTTTAAAATGGTAACAATTTTTCACAAGGTCGTGCTATTTTTATTGACAAAATGTTTAAAAACATCACCAATGTAAAACCTTAATATACCCAGTCATTTGGTGGTGAATGTTGGTTGTTTAGGTTTGTTCTGTTCAGTTAATTTTTAGCTTTTAATTTTCCTCTATAAAAAAGGGTGCGTATAGATACGGCGAGACGCGCGCGAGACGCGCCAGCAACGAGCCTAGTTCGTCATATTTATACGGGGCTCGCGAGCGTACCACGCGCCGCGCGACGGAGGCTCGCAGCGATCCATTTTCTGTCGGTTTTTCAACGCGCCATCAAAGGGATTTGCGCGTCTAGTGGGACTGGTTTGTGGCAGGCTCGTGCTGAAATTTAGTTTGCAGCGAGACAGAGAGTTGGTTTTGATGAATATGGAGTGGTCCGAAGAAAGTATGCTAAATTTAGTGGAGACTTACAAATTATTCAAACATTTGTGGGATCCCAAAGACAAAGATTACTTTAAAGAAACCAAGGTCAAGTGCAAGCTATATTTGCACAATTAGTGTTCCGTGCCATCAGCCCCCAATTAACCTGAGGAAACCTCATCTGCCCGATCTCCGTTCATCTGCCGCGCTTCCCGCCACCGACAGCACCAAGGCCGTATCACATCGCGTATGCGCGGAGCTCAGTGGACCAAATTAAAAATTTTGAAAAACGTGTAAGGACAAAAGTTGTTCCTTACATCGTCAGAACTCTTTCAATAAAACCAATTGTTTAGCAGTAATAAGGAAATAAACAATTAAATTGATATATCAATTATTGACCGCGCTAAAATTTTTCAATCCTGATAATTTCTGCTTAAGCAACTTTACAATATTCATGATTTTTTTCAAATTTTTCTGAGCGATGCTTTTGATGATAAGGGTGGGGGACAGCAATTTTTAAGCGTTTTTCCCTAAAAAACTGAATAAAAAAAGCATACATATTGTTGAATTCGTGCTTGAACAACCTTTCATTTGACACCCTACACGATGCTCTTGAAAATATTTTTTTTCCTTTTCCCAATTTACCCCCTGAAATTAATCCACAGAATTAAAATTCATCTTTCTATACTTCACGTTGAAAAAAAATCGCCTGTGACATACACACGGACGGACGCCGAAGTGATTCCATAGGTATTCTGTTTCACGAAACACTAAGAAGAAATGAAGGTTGACGCGTGGAATGAAATTGCGTCAGCCGTCGGAAAATCTGCAGAGGCCAGCAAGAAGTAAGCAGTAATAACCACTGCACAAAATTAACAAACCTGCCGTTTATTCATCGACGTCAGACAGGGAATAAGTCTGCTTTTTTCCGCTCACCATGTACAACTAAAAAGTTCGTGGGAAACTCGTGGCGCGCTCAACTTGCTATGCGGATCAGATACAATTCGCAGGAGGCTCGAGGCTAGTGATGTAAGGATACGTATCCAAAAATCCGTTGGATCCGAATATTAAAAGAATCCGGATTATCCGGAACCGGCCGAGAACTTGAATACGGATTCGGAATCAAAATAAATTCGCATCGGGTGGTTACTAATGCAAAGTGCAAAGAGAAAACGGAATCGGAATCGAGTGTAAGCGAACAACACGGTCTGCGATTTGGCATATTTGATATTGTGCTTTCTCTTTCTAATGACATTTCCTAAAAAAAGATGGCATAGTTATCGGGGTAACGGGTATCATATGAGATGAGACCCATTGGTTAAACTAGTCCCGCCTCACCCGAACCGAATTCAAACGAGAACGGCGCGACGCGGTGCCTTCTTATCCCTAAACTTCGACTTCGACTGGTATGATACCGATACCGCATCGACCTACCTAGCCGTGTATCCGGATAGAAAATGTTTTAGTCTGTTGCATGTTGCATGCATACGTATACATGATCTGTAACCGCTGTCGCGCGGGTCAAGAAATGGATTCGAATTCGGATAATGGATACGGATATTAGCTGATTCCGATTCCGTATGATTCGGATATCTAATGAATACGGATATTTACAACACTACTCGAGGCAGTCTCGTTGGTTTAAAAGCGCGACTCAGGCGCGACTCGCGCGCGTCTCGCGCGCGTCTCGTCGTATCTATACGCACCTTATTTTAAAATCTTGAATATGATCAATCCGAGCCTCGTCTGCTTCAAGTTGTTCGCTTTTCAAGATTCAGTAAAACTTTCTTGTTTGCAGACGATTTAAAAATTCTTTTTTTTTAGGAGTTTCTTTACCTTTACAAAATTTTATAAAGACACAGTGATTTTTTTATGCTAGTTTACCACATTAACATTTTTTTTAATGCTTTTTGCTAAAACGCCGCAATAGAAACGTTGCTTTTATAGCAAATAACGTAAGATAAAAAAAATTTCCTCAGTGTTTGCCGTGGAATCAATCATGTCTTGAATTAGTACTTTTGAAAAGTAACATAGGTGAAGGGTTGATGGGCAGTGTATTTATTTAACATAGGACGCCATTCAGAATTTCCACAAATAGTCATGGATTTCGACCAGTTTCGCCAAGTTTGGACTAGACCTGTGGCTTTGTTTAGAAAAACAGGAAGTGTGAATACAAAGACAGGCAGTAGGAGACCCAAAGTTCGCACTGCATAAAAAGTACCAGAATTGAGGCATTTTGTTAATGAACACCCACAAACCCCTATTGGGCATTTAAGTCAGCAAGGAAATGTATCCTACGGAACCTGCAATACGATCCTGAAATGTGACCTGCATGTGAACGCTTATCGTTTAAGCTCAGTCCAAGAATTGTTACCAAACGACAAGCCGCAGAAAATGCAATTTTCAGAGTGGTTTATGGGTAATTTGCATTTATTGAAAAACCTTTTTTACTGACGAGGCATGGTTTTACCTCTCTGGTTATGTAAGTTCTCATAAAATAAGAATAATGAGTTCTGAAAATCCATGCACATTTCTTTATACAGAAGCCTTTGCGTTCACAGAAACCCGTCCGGCCGTATCGAAAAGAAGGTTAATTGGACCCATTTTTTTTAAGGGACCCTCAGTTCGGCGCGATACCGTAATGCAATTTTAGAAATTTTTTAAGCTCATTAGACGACGAAGAGAAGCGACAAGGCTACTTCCAGCAGGACGGCGCGACGCACCAATTCATGTAACTCTTGATAATTTAAATTTCTTGGAAGACTTTTTCGACCGAATCATTAGCCGTAATATGCCAGTTAGGTGGCCACCACGGTCCTGCGATCTCACGCCGTGCTACTTTTTTTATGACCACACATTAAAAACTCGGCTTTCAAAACCCCTTGTGAAAATTTAGAAGACCTACTGGTTAGAATTACAAATACATTTCAGGAGATTAACAACTCCCACCAAGTGCTCATCAATGTTTTTGATGCTGTAAAAAGAAGAATTAGAACATGTCTGGAAGTAGAAGACGGACACGTCTCTCATTTAGTTTAAATTTATAATTGTTAGGTTCTTTGTTGTATATGTTTTTTTTAATTCTGTATTATGCAGTGACAATGACAATAATGTAATTTTCTTTAAAATAAAAATTTCAGAACTTGAACGTTTTATTTTTCGTTCACGTTCACCCATACGTTTTACCTATGTTACCTTTCAAGAGTAATAATTCAAGACATGCGTGGTTGATTCCACGGCATTGTTTGAAAACGATTTTCTTTATCCAGCGTTATTTTACACATACTACAAGCGGGATTCTAGCAACGACTTTTCTAGCTAAATGAGAGGGCGTAAACAAAATTCATTTGACAATAAATTGTGTCGTAGTAACATTAAACCGAAGGGAAAATCATATCTTTGTATTCGTTGGTCATAGGCTTCTTCCTACACATAGTTTTTTTGTAAAATGCTTCATGTGGGCTAAAATGCCATCCTTACAGTTCAACGATTTTTTACTTTGTACCCCAAAGTTTCAGAGCCGGAAATGATTTGGTAAAAACAATGAACCCGGTTTAATCACTGGACGTTATAAAACCTTCCCTACGAAAGCTTTAATTAATTATTATAGTTTTAAACCTTTCAACTTTTTGTGCAGGAAACACAAGCTCTAGCTAGTTTCCTGAGCACTTCAGCTTTTGCAAAGTTACAATGCAGTTTATTTAAAACGTTTCATATTCTAATTAAATTGAAAATGTGTTCTGTCTTTGTTTTTGTAGCCGCCGTCGCGTCTCGTCGTCAAGGTTTGTAGTGAACTCCGTTTTTGTTAAACGATTCATACAAGTTTCTACAAAGTTTTGGCTGTGTAATAATATTGTAAAACTTTGCAGCGACAAAAGAACAAGTTTGTAACCAACTAATGAGAAACTAGACGGAAATTTTAATGTTATTAGATAGATATATCGTAAGATGAAAAAACGTTCTCAAAGTATGCTGTTGAAGCAATCACGCATGTCTTGAATTATTACGTGAATATATCATACCTGCATTACATCAATCGAATCCCGGTCACAAGAGACTAGGGGATGGGTACCATTTTTATCCCGGGCTTGCGCATGCGCAGAGGAAGGAACAGTGGATTTTTCGCACCGATCCCTCTTCGCCTGCGAGGAAAGAGACTGGTCAGGGCCCCTAACCAGGTGCTAACCCTGTTCCGACCTTAGGATGCCCTCCGATCCACCGTTCGCTAGATTTTCTGGACAACAAACAAAACATAATTTTTAGGTTAAGGTACCGTAGACACGATAAATTTTTTGCTCGGGACCTTTAAAAAAAGACAAAACAAAATTTTTATCGAGGAAGGAGTGCTAACCCGTTTCCAATACACCTTTTAGAGCCGATTTCCGAATTTTTTATAATATTTTAAGTGACAAAAATTAAAAAAAGATGCAGCCGAGTACGGATTCGAACCAACACATCTCGGTCAATAGGCGGATTATTTACCACTGCACTACGTCACCACAGTTTAAAACACGGGCTTTCATTACGCGTTGTCTCAACTGTGACGTGACTGATAGTGTTGGGATCACTCGAGTGAAAAATAACCTATCATCCGGTTTTTTCAATAACCTGAATCATCCGGTTATCATCGGCTATAATTCGAGTGACGAAAAATCGGTTTTTATTTTCCAACACGTCTACAATTAGTTGCTGATTTACCTACTACCGAGTTAAATCACTCGATTCTCGATCGTCGCGTCCTTCAAGGTCGCGTCGCAAGTAGTGTTGGGATCACTCGAGTGAAAAATAACCTATCATCCGGTTTTTCAATAACCTGAATCATCGGTTATAATTCGAGTGACGAAAATTCGGTTTTTACTAAACTACATATACATTTATCAATATAAAAGAACCGTTGTTCGGCTCGCCACAAAGCACAACGGAGACTAGACTGACGATAAAGATAAATAAAAATATTGAATTCTAAGAACTTTTAACCCTTTGCTTCAACACCGATGTATGTAAACATTCGCATTCGAATTCGTGTGAAAAACCGACGAGTGATAAATTAGTTTTTAAAATAAAATCATTTGAATTCTCAGTAGTCAGTAATTCTCAATACAAATGCTGTAGATGAACGATGAACCGTCATTAATATTAGTAGTCGAGTGAAAAACCGGTTATCATCCGGTTTTTAAAATCACTTGAATACTCAGTAGTCGGTTATTAAAATAAGTCGGTTATTCCCAACACTAGTGACTGATGCTAGGAAATCGGTAAACTTATTAACAAGTGCATCATTTATTATATTTTTGAGGTTATTACGCATGCGGAAGCCCGGGATAAAAATGGTACCCATCCCCTAGACTCTTTACTCCCGGTCCCGTTGGCTAACCGTCGAACCAACTACAAAATAATGCCTGCACAACGTTGCCGGCGCTCCTCTTCGCTCGACGTTCATAGTTAGGTGCGAAGTTTTCGGAGCTCTGATAAATCATAATTCCGTAACGTTGTACTCATACCTACATAGTTTTTGTACGTAGATTCGAATTTTATCAACAAAAGTAAGTACTTCATCCCATATAAAATTCTAAAGTTGTCCCCCTTCCCTTAAAATTGAGAGAGGGGCTAAACGTCAAAAATATGTCCCCTCCATCTCCCTATTAACTCACCAAAATTTCATGAAAATACTTTGAACCGTTTTCGAGATATCGCCTTGTAACACTTTAAAAGACTCACCCTGTATATATAGTTAGATCGGTTTTAACAAGCAATTTTTCCTTTGAGTGGACATAATTTTTGATCCTCCATTCCTTAACAATAAAATGCATGTAATGCATTGTTATGATATATTTTTTTTGTTATCTTACTTTCTACCTCTGTAAATAAAGAATATTTTATATAGTAAAACTATACACATTCCAATACAATGCTTGAGTAAAACAGGAGATTCTGACGCTTCTCTGCCATGCGTTTTATAATGTATCAGGTATTCCTTTATTTCTACTATTTTGAGCTCAATTTTCTTTTTAACAAAAGAAAAAAGAATGACGACCTTTTTCTACTGTCTGAGCTTTAGCGACGAAATCAAAAGGAAAAGGTCCAAAAAGAAACGGCATTAATAGTTAAAGTAGATTCCGTCAAACGTAAAAGTCTTTGTATAATTTAATGTATATCCTTCAGAAATCGGAAAAAGTAATTAACGATCAAACATTCTATATAAAAATCATTTTATGCGCAGTGCTTTGCTTAGTTTTAGTACTGGCAACTATCTTTGCTATTAGTAAAGATAGAGACACCAAATTTTAGGTGTATCTTATTGGTTAATGTATCTACTTTCTTATGCAATTAAAATTTTTCAACCCCCTTTAGGGGTGACGCTAGGGAGTTGAGGTCGAGAATTTTAAATGCAACCCTAGGCCGTGTGGTACTACCAAAGAAACATTTTACCGCAAACCCGAGGTCCCTATCTTAATTCGTTTCTAAACGGTAGGCATATAAAAATAAAAAATCGCGAAAAAATTAATACCTTTATTTCCCTTATCACTTTAAAAGTTGTTCAAAATGACCACCATGGACTTCTTGGCAGAAATAAAGTCGATTTTGAAACTCTGCCAAGAAGTAACACCAGGCATTCTCGAAAGTGTGAGAAGTGATTTTCAAAATGGATTTTATGACTGCTAAAAAGTTCATAGTTGCCATTCTGAACAACTTTTAAAGTAATAAGAGAAATAAATGCATTTAAATTTTTTTACGATTTTTAAAGGCTTGCGATTTAAAAACGTTTTATGATTCGGACCTCGGGTTTGCGGTAGAATGTTTCTTTTTTGAAGAGCTTTAAAATGAGGTTCCACGCGGCATAGGGTTGTATAATAGCCAAGATATTTGCACATATATCCTTGCATATCCGTTTATTTCTACAAAATAAGAATTTACTCTTACACAGTACTTTCATTTTGAAACAAGCAACACAACACAATAAAACTTGTTTTGAAGTAAACTTGATTTAAACAAAAAAACATGTCAATTTGGATATCAAAGAGAGGTTAAAACCAATACATACTACGTTTACGTGTCACCACGTCACCCCCGCTGCCCGTCCTATGAAATTTCAAACCTTTTTTCAAACAAATTTTTGAACGTAATTAGGTTAGGATTTTTAGAATCGTGATCGCGAGGTCATTTGAAATTTCAAAATAGAGGTAGCTATGCCTTTTTTGAACTGACTTCTCGATATTGAATTGTTTTTTATTTACATCAAATTTACTCGACGTCAAGCGGGGGTGGCAAATATTAAAAAGAAAGCACTCTATGGTTATTTTTTCTTGAAAATAGTAAGTTGGAAAAACATCAAGAAAAGCATAATATAAAGTCAAACCATTAGTCGAATTGAAACGGTTGCCTCTTTAATCTTCAGGGAAATATTCTTTTTTTAATTTAGCGCAGCACGAAACTTCTTTAAGTATTTCCTAGGTTATTTTTCATTACCTAAAAAGTCGAAACATTTTCCTTTTAGTTTGTTTACTTCTTTAGTTAAAAGCAGACGTTGCATTTCAATGCACTTAGCGAAAATTAATTACATGTTTAGTTTCTTTACAACTTTTAATTTTGTATATACGAGGTTTGTCCAGTAACTATTTAAGTGTATGCCAAGAAATATAATGCTACCAGAGTGCAACAACGCCTCAATCCCCTTCAGAGTATTTCAAAGAAAATGCTTTAAGAAGACTGATTGAAGCTTTTTTCCTGTATTGTAAAAAATTTCCGTCATCGCGTTATCGTGTTTCTTGATTTCCACGGTAATCCACCAAGTAATGTCGTTTCTCCTGAACTCCAATCGTTTCAACAATGCCCAAAGAAACATGACCAGGGAAACAGAATTAGACTCAGAGCAGCGATAGGAAAATGCTGTCATCTTTGGTTACGTTTATGTTCTCATCATGAATATGAATACTCTTCATTTCAAATAAACAGGTTTAGATACAGATTAAGAATTTATGTTGGTCTTTATTAACAAAAAAAAGGATGTTCTACTGCAAATTTTCGCGCGAATTTCGAAACTTGTAAAACGTAACCCCTTGGGCTGTGTCGTCAAAAGTTTACTCATGACTCATAATGAGTACATGGTGAATTCCGGGGTTGTAGGGTCATCGAAAAATCCGTAAAAATGGCATTTAACGCGAAAGTCATCCAATGAATGCACTTAAAGTAGTAGATTCCTAAAATCTTATTCTTATATATTTCAAGCCGAAATCGGTCCAGGAACCTTTTAATTTTGCAACAAAACTGGCATCTTTGGGTAATTTTGACCCATCATATCTTAATAATTTCGAGTAAATAAATCGAAATTCTTTATTTTCATGGCAATCTTTGAAAATTCGAAACTTCAAATATTTGCATGTCCCCGATGCAAATAAACCTATTTATTTATAACTTTAGCAAAAAAATAAACAGTTTAAATTGATGGGAGGTATTCTTAGATAATTAGTGGATAAAACAAACCCAACAATAATTACTAAATCAGGAAAATGGTGTGAAATAATGTCTGTTAAAAATAGGATTTGTCGGAAAAAATCAAGAAAATTCGGTTTTTACCTCTTAAATACACTTCTGGATGACCCATTCGTTATTCATTTTAAAGTGTGATTATACCTTTATAGGAGAGAGTTGAAAAATTGGGAAAATTAGATAGGAAAAAATACAGAGTGATTTAAATGTACCTATGTCAAGGGCAAAAAATTAAAAAAAAAATCGAAATTTAATCGGCTATAAAAAATGAAGAAATCAAAAAATATGGATACCATATATTTCGACGAGCTCTTTCCGATGACGTATATGGACTTTTAATTTGAACCATTTTGACCCCACAAGAAATCAAAAACCGTGAAATATTTGGGTCAAAAATCTAAATTTCCAGTTTTTCCCAAATATATCCATTTTCAAATGATTTTAGGTTTAGGTAAATGTATTGCAAAAAAAAGTATTTGAGATTTTAAACGTCCGCTTATGAATCCGTTTTTCAATCCGACGTTTTGTTTTCGAGTTATTAGGTATCAAAGAGGGGTCTGCACACGGCATTTTTCGACCTAAAACAATTCAAAAGAATTACTTGCCATTTTCCGGTCCTCGCCAGTTTCAATAGAGTTCTTAAACTCCGGGTCCTCTACAACCTCCGAAAATTTACATCAATTTAATTTGCGACCTGTACCCGCTTTCAACGAAAATCGCGGAAATTTCGACTTCGACGTTTAATAGCTCCGAAACGAAATATCTTGTATAACTGAATTGAACTGAAAAATCGACCCTCTGACTGTTTCCGAGAAAAACAAACCTGTTCGACTTTAGGTCAAACTTTAATTTAACATATAGATTGAGACTTATTTTTGCTGATTTCCTGACGTCATTATTCACACAAATGGCTGCTTTTTAAATTGTAATAAACTATACCGAAAATTAAACAGTTTTTGTCGCTAAATTATCCTAGAAATTTTCTTCAAAATATTTTTTTGCGTTTATAATGACTTCCTTATACGATTTTTGCAATAAAAAAAAGTAATATGCGTATTCCTTATTATTCCTATTCGTTATAAATACAACCACATTTTTTATACCTTAATGCAAACGTTACCATTGTTACATTTTTTTAACATAACTTTATATTAGTTAATCTCCAAGCAATGTTATATAGTACGTAAATAAAGAAGTCTTACGATGCAAGATAGAAGTCACGTTTTGAAGATAAATTTCATAGATTGTTTTAGAAAGCCCTTAAATAACTTATTTACTTAAGTCGTATAGTAACTTTGTTGCTATTTTATAAGGGTACCTACTAGAACAGTTCATAAACCTTAGGTATAGGGTTATTTATATATTAGTGTCAATATAAATCTTTTATAGACTAAGGTATTGGTGGCATTGTGCAACGAAAAATCTAATTTTTCACGTTCCTACCTTTTAACACTATTTTTTGGTGAAAACTTTGACAGGTAGAGTAGGTTTAGAGTCTTAATATTATTGCCAGATAAGCACAAAAAAGCTCCAAAAAATACATAAAGTAATATCATTAGCAGTACCGAACTGTTAAACCATTTTATTTGAACAATAAACTTCTTAAATCTTAAAACGGATTAAAATCTCGTTCTGAAGGAGGTCTTCAATTAATCATGATTCATATTGGCAGCGATTTCAGCTTCTTAAATACCCTTAAATCGGGTAATATGAAGGAATATTATATCGATATAAAGTCAAGCACGTGAAAAATGATTTATATAGGGATATTGTAGTATGCTTGATGTGTTCCGAGGTGTTTTATGAATCAGGCTATTGATGGCAACTTTTTGCAATCCCATTCCAATGACTTTTACTAACGAGAAATATGAAATGCAACTCCCTCCGCTGTGTTCGTTCGGTAATATTTTTTCTTTTGATTTTAATTGTCTTTCAAATATACGAGTATTCATTTTCACATTGAATTGAAAATTGCAGAACAAAATTATTTAAGGTGCCTATAGAAGCGAAGGAGGACAAGTGTTTAAGGCGGCATTTTCCATGTGGTGTCCATATTGGCCCCCTTTATTTCATTTTGACATGGTTTTTCGGCTTTAAAATTTTTAACAATATCATTATAAGATTAGCTTCATATCGGGCAAGCAATTTTCAGTCTATTTTTTACTATATATATGTTGCCGGCAACCTGCGAAATCCGACAATCTGCGAAATGCCTAGTCATTTTGCAAGCCGATCATTTCACCAGGCATTATGCAAATTGACGAGATCTTCAGATAATTTGAAAAATGACTAAAACACTTCAGGCAGTCTGTAAAATGCCTGCTAAAATCGTCAATCTGCTGAATTGTAATCTGAATATGACACATTGGCTAGGCGTTTTGCGAGCAATAATTGCCGTGCCATCGTCGCAACGAACTAGACCATGGAGGGCGGGAAAAAAAAGAGTTATTTCTCGAGAAGTTAAGTAAATTGTGCAGTAAAAATAACACCTTTGTGATATTTGCTGAACGAGAAGACATAATTAGCATTCTGAACAGCCAGTCCGAAACTAACAAAAACAAATATTACAGGTTATAAACCTGTATGTAGAAATTTAGGTTGCTCAGGTTTGTTAAATATATTTCACAATACTCCCACATAATGAGAACTGGTTCCAGTCAGCCAACGGTTTTCATAATGCCTACTTAATGTACCTAAGATATTAATATCTCTGATAAGCATATTGACGATTGTAGCAGGCATTTTACAGATTGCCTAAAGTGTTTTAGTCATTTTTCAAATTATCTGAAGATTTCGTCAATTTGCATAATGCTAAATTGCTAAATTGGTCGGCTTGCAAAATGGCTAGGCATTTCGCAAATTGTCGGATTTCGAAAGTTGCCGGTAACATATATAATGATTTCATTTAGAAGATTAAGCATGTTAAAAGATCTATGGTAGCATTTTTTATGTCACTAGGACCTCAATATTCTTCTTACATATTGTTTTACTAAAATAAATCAAAATAACTTAAAACTTTTATTAATACGTTAAAAAATACCTATAGAATATAAAGCTATACTTAATATACTTGTAATGTTGTTGTTAAACATTTTAAAGCCGAAAAACGATATCAAAATGAAATTAAATTGGCCAACATGGACGCCACGTGAAAAATGCCGCCTTAAAGCTTAACATATTTTGTAAATTGTGCTTGTGTAGGACAAAGAACGACCGCTATAATTCCGACTCCGCGCACTATCGTAATGGCTTTCCTGAATTTGGTATTCCACCGAGCAAACCTCTGAAACTGAAATGACAGTTCTAGATGAAAAGAATCCATTTTTCCACACCTTTGGCAGACGCATCATTTCTCATAGTTTATGAATAAGAGAGATAGTGATTTAGAGTCAATCAATTATTTTTTAAATGCAACATTACACACCAAAAGGGAACAATTAATTCGTTTATTTATTTGATATAATAGGTACCTACTGTTTGCAAAATTGAAAAGAACTATATGTGATATTTATTTTAATCTTTTTTATTTACCCCTTACGTTCTTTAATTCAAGTTTCTGGAATTTTTGTCGTAACATTTCTACCCTTTTAAAAATAAATAAAAGAAACACGTATACCCGAAATGCTGTAGTAAAAATAGCTCCATTTAATTTCAAGTGACGGTTATTTTAATTTACTTAATGGACTAATTGAATTTTTCTTTTTCAGACTTGCTCATTGAAATGTTAGGAGTTTTGGCAAGCTACAGCATTACAGTCAAAGAGCTGAAATTACTATTTGGCGCCATGAAAGCGTCTAATGGAAAATGGGTAGGTTTAGATATGGTAGAAATTAAATAATCTTCTTGCTTTTTGTCAAAAGATAAACTTAACTAACAAGTTCCTTAAGATTTTGTTTTTAAAATTAATTTTTTAGCAAACTGCTTTTAATTTCTTACTTTCTTGATTTTTTTTATTATAAGACCAATTTTTTACGTTATTTCAAAACAAAATCCAGTAGTAACTAAACCCTATTTTACAGAATTCGCAGACGTTTTATAGACTGTTATATAGCTTTAGTTTATGTTCGTGTATTTTAAGATTTTAGGTTTATTTTCTATTAAGCTGGATTTATAAACTCGCGCTGGGGTTGGCGCTGTCGTTGGCATCAGCGTTTGTCGTTGACGTTCGTAGCCGGCATTTATAAACTTGGCGTTCGCGTCGTTCGCAGGGTCTACAACCAACATAACCTAACATTTCAGGTTTTTATTAATTTTTTTTGATGAATTTAGACAATTAAAATCGATTTAGCAAATTATGAAAGGTTGTTTGGTGTCTTGGGGATAGTTTTTTGTATACGGTAATAAAACTTAACAAAAAGCGCACTCGTCGAATTAAAACTAGACCAATAAATAGGGCACGGCGGATGTCAGGTGGATTTTAATACTATAAAAAGATCAAGGCAATGAACAAAGAGCATTTATTCAAATATACAAGAATGACACTGCCTACTTTTGAGAAGCTGGCTAATGAAATACTAATAACACCAAGTCAAAACAAAAATTTAAATGACCGTTGGCCGTTGACACTTAACAGCTGCCAGCTACCACGTGATACAAATAATAAAATATTATTGGCTTGGCGTCACCGCTACGGATTTGCTACGAACTCCAACGCCGAAAAGTTAAAGTTGGTTTATGTTGAACGGCTGCAGGCGCCGGCGCCGACGCCAGCGAAGTTTATAAACCGCTATATTATGATTCAATTGTTTTAACTTCTAGCGCCAACGCCAGCGCAAGCACCGACGCGAACTTCGAATTTTAGTTTCTAATTTAACACCCTTGTTAATTTTCGCATATCACTTATGAAAGGAGGTCTGGATCTCTGAAGAATATTGGATTCCATTATTTGTCGCATGGAAAGCCTGTGATAGAAAGCCTAGAATTTACCACAGTCTTCTATTTTCTTCTTTTAATGCGCCTTGTATCCTTCTAGAATGTTTCAGAGTTTTCCAGAACCAGCCAAAAGGGCATATAAAGGATTCAAACCAACTTTCGTTGTTGATTTTCTGTTCATTCTTAGAAACGTGTTAAACGTATGTGTGGTCGGTCACGTGAAACATATTAAGGTGTCAGCAAGAAGATTCTTGTGACATTGTCAGTAAATATAGGTTAGAAAACCAAAACTGTATTTAGCATTTCGTTTAGTTATTGTTATTGATGTTTTCTAAACATTATTACGGCTTATAACAATATACCAGTATTAAATTAAATGCAACTTTTTATTAGAGTGAAGTTAAGCGGACTTATTTTACAACTTACAAGTATTTTTTAAGTATTGTGCAATATCTTAAACCAAATAACATTTACATCGTGAAATCTCAATCGGATACAACCGAGTAAATGCAAGTTCATTTTCGTTAATCTCGTGTTTGTCGTAGAGCTTCAGATCTGACTTAATAATCCTGTTTTTACTGTTTTCATAAAATCGAAGAGAGCAATCATGATATCGATATGCTCAATCCCACGTAAGATTTCAATGGCGGCCATTGACACATGTCATGCCTAGTAACATTCTGTTTACAGAACTTGAACTTTGGTCAGCGCCGGACTTCACATTTTTTATCAGAATTTATGACTGTTTAAATAGTGGATAATTTGTTTTTGAGAAATCAATGATACAAATGTTTTTATCTTTCTGCCAATCACTGTATTACATACTTATATGAAAATACCTAATATGAAAGTAAGTTATCATGTCAGTATCAAATATTCATTAAAAACAAATTTAAAGTAACCACATCCTCACTACTTGACCTGGATGTACTAGGAATGCAGTAATCTTGATCTATAACGTTTTAAATTGTTAATAAAATATAAACACACCGCTCCACAAATAATGATTTTTTCTGGAATTATGTAATTTGAGGCGTAGATATATTACAAAGCTGAATATGCTGAATATAGTAAAAAATAACAGAACAACTTCGTTATTAACATAACCTCTAAAAAATATGGTAATTTAAAAAGAACATTTTAAAAACCATAAGCTTTTCCACTAAACTGCTGGTTTAGATTCGTAATTTACGCGGCAAAAGATTTAATTCCTATAATATTAATTCATTTTGGGGTAATGTTTGTATAGATAATTGTTAAACAAATACAATATGTTCACCTACTTACTTTTTAATAAAAAAAAACACTGTATAGATACACCAAGTCCAGCAATATACTACCAAAATGTCTCACATAGGCACAAAATAATCAAAATAAGTTCAAAATGCTTTCTGACAACACCGAAACCCCACAACAATATTCCAAAAAAACCAATTGTGATTTCACATCATAAATCAAATTCGGAATGACGGGACGGCTCTGTAAATAAACATTATTTTATAAATTTATAAACATTTATAAACAAATGATTATATTATTATGAAAATAAGTAATTACACAGGTATTTATAGTTGATCATCATCAAACTGCCGATAGTGTTACTCAGGGTTTTCGTATATACATATTTCCAATCTTCAGTTGAGAACTTGTTAAAGTTTTGCCTTTTTTCCACGGAAATCCCTTAGTCTCTTTAGTTTAGCTTTAAGTTCATTCACTTGCCATATAGAATAATTGTCAAAATTTTAACACAATAGTTATAAAAACAGGTTTAAAATGAATTAATTCACTGTAAGCCAAAACGAGTAAAATAGCTGGGCTAAGTAATACTATGATACCCATCTCTTGGAGTTTGTACTATCTTCCACATTCAAAGCTTTTTCGAAGCAGGACCGAGTTGAAGTACTGTGCCCGATCGTAACTACCATATTTTTTATTTATGAAATAAAAATGTTAGTGCTATTAAAAATAATATTTTTGAGATACCGTGTATATAATGTGTTCAATAAATATCTAATGTAATTTATTGTAATACCCTGGGTAGTAGTAATAATAATGACACTACTTCTGCTTTAGAATCCCACCTGAGCTAAGCTTACCAGCCCATGTATTTGGATTAGAATAATCTAGGACTAATTTTGTAATTTGGCATAATTCAGACTTTCACATTCTAGCTTTAGGCTAATTTGATGTATTTCTGTGCATGGAATAATGCTACGAAATTGTCTCTAATTTCGAAATTGATCTGTTATGTTAATTTAGCTGATTGATGCAGAATAATCAGGACTAATAAGTAAATCTTTATTAGTAACTAATACACTCATGAGCAAAAAACTTAATTTACCAATTTGGGTTTAAATTGAAAAGTGTAAGAATAAAGTAACTAAGGTTTGTCCTATGAATCTATTACTCAGTTAATTCTTGAATTTATGAGAAATGGTACAATTTAAGTATGTACACTTTTTAAAATAATAATGAGTAAATTTTAAATTAAAATCATTACAATTCCGATTAAATCCGGGTCCACGCCAGATTGATTTAAAAAATTATATTGAAGATATTCAAAGGAAGGTGAGAAATTAAGTAAGAAATCTGAACGAAAGTGATGCTGAAAGTATTATAAACACACTTCAGAGGCAGAAAAGAATGTATGAAAAGTACAAACAATTAAATGGCGGACATGTTTAAAAATTTTTTTTATATTTATTCGCCAATGTTAACATTTATCTGTTTATGTTATAATTCATTTGTTATTGTTAATCACTGGTTATTGCTTTCAAATATTAATAACTAACAAAAATCAACATTTATTGATTAATAGAATAACTCATTTTGCGAAAAAATAAAATTATAAATTCACGATGACTAAAGTATTATTGTCAACTTTGACATTTACTTTGACTTACCTACGAAGAAAATTTAAAAAGGTAGCAGGTATTTCGTTTGCGACCTGGATAGTTGCGTTTAAAGTGGATTTATTCGAAATAATTTTCATTTTGAAATATTTTAAAAACGATTGAAAAACCTCATAGGGTATGTTATACAAAATATGTCTAGAACTTCGCCTAAAATCCAAAAATATGATAAAAGCCATACCATCCAATTTAAAATAAGCGAGTAAATCGATGTTTTATACTATATTTTTTTTATTCGATGCTCAATTATTGTTTTGCTGATAAGATTTATGAATGATCCATAAAAATCCCCAAAACTTTCAAATTTATCAGATCCCTGTACATAAAAACGGCATTTTGAGTTAACAAAAGCCAATATTCTATGCAGTTGCATCATTGTAATATATACAACATCCATACATAATAGACATCCTAATCGTTGTTACAAAAATAAAATAGAATATACAGGGGATTTAATATTATATAAGTTTTTGGTAACATTTAATTTAGAATTACTTCGGAACATTTAAAGGCTAAACATACATACTAAATATAACTTAAGTGTAATATAGTACAATTTTATAATATTATGTGGCAGTTATAAAATAAAATGCACAGCTTTAGTCCATTTTTGTCAGTCGGCTGCTCTAGGAACAACTTTTGGAAGTTTCCGTTTTTGTATTTTTCTTTTCTTAAAAGTTACTTTTACTAATACTCGTACCATAAGAACACACTGTTTGTTTAAAAATGATTATTATTTAAGTAAAATTTCCTAACTGTTTCGCTAGTTCGTTGTGTGCGCTACCTAACAAGACTTACACGAAACGCCATATTGCAACAAGGTCGCCCTATTTTGATTAAAAGGTTGCGTATCGCGCATAAGTCAGTAATTTTTTTTTATCTAAGACATCCCACGTAGACTTCAAGCCTAAGTACTAACGTACCTTGGGTGTCTGAAGAGAAGGGAAATGTAGTCTATTGACATGGGATTTGAAGGATTGGAGGTTGGAACGGGAAGGGAAAACATCTGCAGGCAATTTGTTCCATAATCTGGAGACCCTAGGTATGAATGAGCGAGAGAAGTGGTCTGTTCTTGGCTTTTGTAGCTGGACAGTAAAGGGATGCATACGTAACGCGCCTCTTGTTGTTCTGTTAGGGACATTCAAGGGGGGAATAATACCGGCTAGTTCTTCAGAGCAAAATCCGTGGAAGTAGCGGTAGAAAAGGGATATATCCCCTACAGCGCGGCGATGAGCGCGAGAAGGGAGTTTTCTCGTGAGGGCTGGGTCATTGATAAGTCGAATGGCTCTCTTTTGGATATAATCAAGGAACTTAAGTGTCGAAGGTGATGCCCCTCCCCAGATGTGATAGCAGTACTCTAGGTTAGGTCTTATTTGGGAAACATAGAGAGTGTATAAGTTGGAAGGGGAGAAGTATTTTCTGGCTCAAAAGAGAAAACCGAGCTTTTTAGCTGCCGATGTGGCTACTGAAGTAATGTGTTTGTTTTGGAGGCGTTGAACTGAACAAGGTTCTTGGCACCCCAGTCTAAGATTAATTGAAGATCTTGGGAAAGGGATAGGTACATATATCTGCGTCTATTATCCAACTCCTGATTCGAAACTTGTTTGGAAAAATGAATATTGGAGTGAAGAGTACTATCGTCAGCATAACTGTGAATGGGATTGGTAGTTGAAGAGAGCAGGTCATTAATGTGAAGAAGAAATAGGGTTGGTGCCAGGACTGAACCTTGGGGGACACCAGCATTGATAGGATGGAAGTT
This sequence comes from Philopedon plagiatum, assembly GCA_963971165.1. Classification (NCBI taxonomy): domain Eukaryota; kingdom Metazoa; phylum Arthropoda; class Insecta; order Coleoptera; family Curculionidae; genus Philopedon; species Philopedon plagiatum. The sequence goes on along the minus strand of OZ020192.1, from coordinate 109,161,408 downwards.
AGATGAGTGACCGTCAACCACAACAGATATGCGCCGATTAGAGAGGAAGCTGCCGATCCAGGTACATAGTTTGGTAGGAAGACCGTAAGAGGGTAGTTTGTTGAGGAGTGCTGCATGCCATACTTGGTCAAAGGCCTTGGAAATATCGAGAGCAACAATCTGAGATTCGCCATAAAATTCAAGAGACTTGTTCCAGTTATGTGTGACAAAGCTAAGGAGATCAGCTGTGGATCTTTGGTGATGAAATCCGTACTGTCTGTCATGAATGATTTTGCGTTTTCGAGATAGTTTAGAATTTGAAAGTTGATTACATTCTCCATAACTTTGCTGACAACGGAGAGAAGAGAGATAGGTCTATAATTGGATGGAAGGGACTTGGAACCTTTCTTCGGGACAGGCTGCACACGAGCAGTCTTCCAACTATCTGGGAAGATACCCTTGTCATAAGAGATCTGGAAAAGACGAGTTAAGATGGGTGCAAGTTCTGGAGCGCATTTTTTAGAACAATTGCTGGTATGCCATCCAAACCGGGGGACTTTTTGGTGTCAAGGGATAGAAGAATTTTCTTGTTTGACCTTAAGTATTATATCGGGCATTTTGTAGGGTACAGACTTAGCGGTTGGAAGAGCGAAATTGGGAGGAGGGATCAGGGTGGAATCAGCGACATACAGATTGGTGGAATTGGCAGCGAAATGTTTGGCGAATAGTTCTGCTTTCCCTTTAGAGGTGGAGATAACTTCATTGTCAGAGGTCAGGGGAGGAAAAGTGCTTCTACAGAAGTTCTGACTAATGTTTTTGGCAAGTGACCAGAAAGATTTGCTGCCGTTGGGACAGGAAAGCACTTTATCTTTTATGCGGTTGTTAAAAGCATTTTTGGACTCTAAGATAGTTTGGTTGTATTGATTTCTGGCCTCGGTAAAATTTGACGATTTTCGGGTGTAGGATTTTGAAGATACCTTTTGTGAGCTTGGGTTTTTTTGAGCCAGGCTTTGTCACAGGTTTTGGAGAACCATGGCTTTTGATGGTAGAGTTTAGGCTTCTTGCGGGTATGTGGAATGAAACCTTCAATACTTGCTTGAATAATGTCTGTGATATGAGAGCAAATTTCGGAGGGATCGGAAGTGGAAAAATAGACAGGGTTCCAAGTGAAAGCAGAGAAGTTTCGAAGACCATCCCAGTCGGCAGAATTGTAGTGCCAGATCGTGCGTTCTGGCATGATTTTAGCAAACTCGGGATGTATAGGACAAGAGACGGTAATGAGGCCATGATCTGAATGACCAAGGGGAGCGCATACCGACGTTAAGTAAGGCTCAGGATGGGTGGTAAGAAAAAAATCTAGTGGATTTGAATTATGGGTAGAAACGCGGGGCAAGTATGTTGGTTCTCTGTTCAAATTGGTTAGCGAGTTGCTGATTGCGAAGTTTTCTGCTGCTCTGCCTTCTGGGTCAGTTTTTGTGGATCCTAACCATTCCTTGCTATGGACGTTGAAGTCGCCTAGGACTATAACTTCAGCAATTTTATTTAATCAGGTATGACTATCTTATCAAAGTTAATAAAGAATGATTTAAAATATTTGTATACCTTTGTTCATTTAATCGGAATTAATTAAAAGTAATTAAAAATGTTTATGTTGTTTAAATAAAAATGAAAATAATAAAATTTATTTACAGTTCGATTTTTTGCAATTTTTTGACTTAAATTCATTTTAGCAACACGTTTCAAGATAAAAATCATTTGGAAACAAAATAATAGAATGACTCCTAAGTTTTGATGACCTATTAACGCAGACAGGACAAAAATTAGTGGTAACCTAACTAATTAACTAGAAGATTTAAGTTTAAATCAGTACTTTAACTTTGAACGTTTTTAGTAAATCCCGTGATTAAATTTGATATTTATTTTGCACATACCATCAATACCAATTCCTACCATGATTGTGCAGTGTACAATTTCATAGATTAATTAAAGTTTCCAAGATATATTAAATATTATTATGGGTTGAGGACGAGTTTGATTAACGTTGTCGACCGAAATTGAGTAATAGTCATAGGGATCATAAATAAGATTATGTGCAATTGGGCCAGCTGCTGGTTGCCCCCGGGAAACAGCATAATAAACTAGATTTATTGGAAAATATACAGGGACATTGTTTCAAGTAAGATAACCATTTAAGAGCGGTTTTTAACATTCATTGGTACTAATCATTAACGCGATACTCGTACATTAACGGTAACGCCATTATTAAGATCCGATGAAAATATACAGGGAGTTTGCTATAATTGAGATTGAGTTCCAAAACTTTTGCCAAAATAGGATTACAGTAATCTGTTTTTAAGAACATCATTAAATAGTTTGTCTTTTAAAATAATTATTGTTAAAGTTTATAAAGTTTTAAATTCTGTAAATGATGGACAATGGTGATTAGTACCATAAACGTCTATTTTGACGAGTTGAGCACTTTAACATTTCCGGAATAAATGTACTGAGCGAGACGTGGGCTATGTATAATAAAAATAAAAACATTTTATCCATTGTTAGACCTGAAACTCTTCATCGCATTCACGTATTTAAAATGTCGTCAACATTTTAATATTTGTTGAAGATTTAATTTACAATTATTTATGAATTTCGCCACTTTATATTTCAGAAATGGCAGCAATTTACCATTCATTAACTTCTTTCAAATCAGGTTCCTGTGTTTAATGTCAAATCCATTGTATGCTCTTGGCTTTTGTTTTTGTAATTAAACTTCTTTGGTGTAAGAAAATAACTAAACTAAACGGAACTTAAGTTGCTTAGCACAACTAAATTTGACATTGTTTTATATAATTAAACGTGCTTATTAAAATTATTAATCTTTTTTTAGTCTATATTAGAAAATAGTTTTGAATATACAGGGTGCTTCACAAAGTCAACACAGAGCAATGTATTTTTTTTAAATGGAATATTAGTTTTTGATTTGTCTTCTAATTCTATTGGGACCTTTTCTAACTGTAACTTCATGTAATATTTGATTTTCTAACATCAGCAAATACTCCTCTGAATTTAAATTTCCATCAATAAAAGACGAACCTATTATTTGGTTGAATGATACCTGCCCAAACGTTGAATTTTTCACGATATTGAATATGTGCTTCGCGCATCCAATGAGAATTCTGATCAACCCAATATCGACAATTAAGTCGATTAACTGTGCCGTTGAGCATAAAGGTCGATTCGTCAGAAAAAATTATGATATTAAAGAAATTGCGATTTTTCTTCCCATTTGTGCGTCATGATTGCCTAAAATTCCATCCGGGGATCAAAATCATCTCCAAAAGTTCTTGGACAAATGTAATTTTATAGGGATGAAAGCCGTTATGTTATCATTAAGAATATTCTTGACAAACACGAAGTCGACATCTGACTGGGTACCACTTTGCGTAAAGATAAATTTGAATCTTCTACAAAATGCTGCAATACCTCTAAACTTTTTTCTTCATCGGTAGCCCTTTTCGGCCTTCCTGAGCGTTGACGATCTTTGCATGTTCGCGTTTGATGAAATTTCTGAATTGTTCTGATCACTGTAGATTTGAAATAGGAGCGCGGTCTGAAAATGTATGATTAAAAAAATTTTTCGTTCAATATAAGATCGTTCGCGATCTCCGAATTCTCTAGTTATAAGCAGCGTAATCCGCTCTTTTTCAGTAAGGAACATAATTTAAATATTAATTCCAACAATAAAATAAAATTTGACACAGTCAAAAAATACAGTCACAAAAACGGTGTAAAGGTAAACGGTAAACGGTAAACCTTATGTTATAATTTGTTGTATTGATAAAAAATGACGTTATATCTTTTAAATTGATGGATTTAGGTATTGGATATGTAACAAGGCTCGCATAGAATTAGAAAACAAATCAAAAACTAATACTATTCCATTTAAAAAAATGTTACATTGCTTTGTGCTGACTTTGTGAAGCACCCTGTATACTCAAAACTATTTTTTAATATAGACTAAAAAAAGATCTACAAACTTTATTTGAAACATTTTTTGATCATAGGCGACGTGTCCGAAATATTGGTGGGGTCCGGGACTTTTTGAACAGTGTATGCATATAAAAATAAACGACAATCAGAAACTTTTATTTACATTTTGCAGTAAGTTGTGCGTGATTTCTTTTGATTTCACGATTTTCAGGTGAATACAGCTGCTTCCGATCGGTTTTATCCACTCGACAGTATACACATTCTGATGGAAATTATCCAGTTTAATGGAGAAACGCCAACAAATATAGACAAACATTTGAACTGCCACTTTAATCAAATACTAACATACATTATGATGTGGTAAATCATTTTGATAGCAGCTTACGCTTGATCATAATTTGAACACGTGAACAAGGTAAACTGACTGCAGCCTACATTAAATATATCTACTACATTTACGTGGGTGGTTGAAATTTCATTGTCACCGAGAGATACAGTAATAAAGCGTCAGCAAACACGGTTATATGAATTTTAGGAAGACTGGAAGAGCCCTTTAGGTATGGCATAACAAATGAGATTCATTAGCCGATATTGCGATTTTGAATTACATCAATATTGAGTAAAAAGTGTTTACTACTCTGAACAATATGCCTCAAATTATCGGATTTGAATTTAATTTAATTCTGAAAATATGACGTGCTTTTCCAAAATATTAATTTAGTTTTTTTGAAGATGAGTAAAAGGAATAAGGACTATTGAAATTAAAGATTATTTAGATTGGCTGAATGTAAGTATTAAGTTTGCAAAAGCACTAATTACGTACCTATTTTTATTATTTCCTTCGGTATGCGTACACCGTCACTTTCGAGGGGATGGAGCCGATCAGATCAAGCTTCTTGAAAATGCTTTGTTAATAGTTTGACAAAATCGTCGGAAAAGAATAGTCTTACAATAAATTGAACATAAACACAATTTATGACGTTTGTAATCCAGAATAAGACCATAGATAGACGTACACATACACGTCAATGCAGTATGCCTCCAACTTAATTCTTTGACATTCTTTTTAGAAGACAGGAGTGGGACTCGGTAACTTTTTAAAACAGCGATAGGGAAAGAGATAAAGAAGCGAAGAGAAAGCGATCGCTTTGATAATAAGTACTCTATAAGCATTTTTTTATAGGCAAAATAGAGATAAACATGATAAAGAATACTGTATGGTCCGTTCTAAAAAAATACACTTTTTAACATAGAAGAAGAGATTTTAGGTCTTAACCTCAATTGTTTATTGTTTCTAGTGTCAAAAATAACATTAGTTTTATTAATATTTGATTTCGACTATTGTAATATGTTCCCTGCTTAAAGGTTTTTAATTAATAATTTTGACAAAGATGGACGAATATACGACAATCGCTTCACTACACGAGAGAAGATTTATCGAATTATTCCGTCTTAACAAGGACGTAGTGGTAAATCTATTTGAAAACTTAGTAGACCATTTACAGGCGGACATAAAGTCAACTAGAATACCCATGCTGTTTAATTGGGAAGATTTTCATCCCACAGTATCATGTAATTGTCTCTTCCGCTAATTCCTGTGAAATTGTGCTTTACCAATTCGGGATGAGCAATTAAAAAATTAATTAAAACAGCCCACTGAGCTGTATTTGTTTTTCGTCCCCTAATCCTAGAAATATTAGCACGTTTTTCCATAGTAAATATAATTTTTACATCACTAATTACAATAAACCTCAAATAGTTTTAGGTTATGTTTATATTTATTGCACAAGAGAGACAAAACGACTTTTTAGCTATGTAAGTTCGTGCTATATCGGCCCACTTCGAAACGTACCGAACGGTGATACAGAGTAGGAATTTGTAAAGATTGCTATCGCTATTTTTCATACAGAGTGCCACTCCTGAGACCTCTTGTTTTAGACTTTTCGCTCTTATCCTTATGTTATGTCCATGTATTCAGCGAACTCTCCTATGAAATTATCTGTTGGAGTACTGCGGCGACTACGGGCGCGGCATTCTCATGCCTTTTGTGTTGTTTCAAATTTTAAAAGAATTCTTATTCCAGATTTTCAAGTAAAAACTTGAAATTTCTAAATTATGTTTTTTTAATTAAAATTTCACATTAACACCTTTTTTATTTGATTGCACCTTTGATAACTGTGACGTACTTGTCAAAATGATAAAGATTTTGTCTTTAGAGCAAACAAAGAATATTTATAATCTAAAATTACAGAAATGGTGAGAATTGTTATCGCTACGATATTGAAAAGTTTCCAAATGTACAATTATGCAGAAGTTTAGTACATAAGTTAGTTATCAAATTTTAAAAAAAACTAGATCCGTTAGTAATTTAAAGAAGACCAAGAAAAGATACGACGAAGACGATGTTTCTGCAGTATTAATTTTACAATCTATTGATGAAAATCGTATTATTTCTTTAAGAAAACGAGTACGAAGTGTACAATTGTGTAAAAAAGCCATATTCAAAATGTGTTTAAGGAAAAAACAATTCGTCCATTTATGCCAAACTTGAAAGATGTGGATCGATCGGTGATGAAATTCCTGTATGAGTCTGTAATTTTGGATAATAAACATTCTTTGCTCTAACGGCAACATCTTTATTATTTTGACAAATACGTCACAGTTATCAAAGGCGTAATCAAATAAAGAAGGTAACAAGGCAAACAAAAAATTTTGATTTCAAAAGCGTAATTTAGAAATTTCAAATTTTTACTTAAAAATCTGGAATAAGAACTATTTTAAAGTTTAAAACAACTTATGTATTTATCGTTTCGCATTAAAATTTAAAAAGAAAACTTTACTCTTAACAAAAAACCTACATTCTTGTATTTTTTCAAACCCTGTACAAAACGACAATTTTTGACATCGTGAATTCTTATTTTTAAAGCAAGCGAAAACTTTTATGAAGAATGACCTTTTTTTCATATCTTTCACTATTTGGTCCATTTGTCCTCTTGCCTACCCCATCCGTGGACATGCTGTATGGTGGATGTTTCTATCCTTATCGTGATTTTCCTCTTCAAGTCACTCTTAAATAATGTTAAAATAAAAACGAGATTGCACGGGACTGGTGTCCGCTCGATTGCATCCGATCGAGACTTCGCGATGGACCGGTACTTTTCATGAGCTTTTTCGTTAGGCTAAGGTTAATGGATTCATGCAATTTTGATTGTAGGATTAATTTGGAACGCTGACAATCTTTTAACCAATTTAACCAACAACCAGTTGACAAGAAACACCCGAATTGGCAATAATTATTAAAATTTGCTACAAAGTAATTTCCTTTTCTATTTTATCCATCCTATTAAAAATCAAAAATTTGCCATCCGCACAGAATATAATTTGTATTGATTACGTCTTCTTTTGCTTATTTTATTTATTTCTATATTCTATTCCCAACCTGCGGTTGGACAAATCTTTCCTGTCAGATCCCCTAAGGGTATGTTTTTTGTGTTGTGTATTTTCGATAAAGGAAAGGAAACTGTCTGATATTCCTTTTATTTTCTGTTATGTTATGTTATATTTAGGTTAAAACGCGGTTCTTTTTTCGCGTTACAAAAACAAAATAATACAATATGATGATTTTATTACAAAAATATTGGTAGTCTGTCTATATTTACCATTACTAAATAAGGCATATTTATTCTCATAAAATAAACGTATCATTTATTTTACCTATAAAACAATGTAATGTGGCACATCAAGCCAAAAAATATTATTTAAATAAAATATATTTTATAAATCAGACCGAATAAATGTTCTTTTTACTTCCAAAATATTTTCGCTATTTAAGATAATAATGTTTAAATTTTTAGGCAAACTATTTATTTTTTATTATTTTTTCAATATATTAAGTTAATTTTTCGGAGAGTAAAAGATTCCGTCTACAGTCTATTCTTTTGTGAAAAAATATATAAAAATAGACCTATTTTTTAGAATTCTGCCTACTTTCCCAATAATCCTTTATTTCTTCTCAACGACATAATGAAATAAACTTCTTTTAAAAACATTGCCTGAGCTGTAAATGTAATGTCGGCAGATTTAATGGGATATCTTAGCTCTTATTATCCTATAAATTCCAGTAAGCTTAGAAGCCTTAAATTAAGGTCATTCCAACTGATCTAGATAGGAACATCATCATTTGTTTAATCTTCAAATATCTGTTAAATTTCCAAGATTAATATCAGCTTGTAAAACTAAACCCTTTTCATTACAGCTATTTGTCATTTAAGTTTCTCAAAAGTCCTATTTAAATACAAATAAATGTACACATAATTTTAAAAAGAAACAATTTATAAATACTTTTAACAAGTTATACAAATAATGATATTTCATATTCTCAGGCATGGTTCAGTTGTCTGGCAAAAACAATTTTTTATTCAAAACATTTTTAGTGTTAATGTTGGCTTTTAAATACTTTTTTTTCTAACAGGGTGATCTGTATTCAAAATTTCTATTTTCACATTTAACACAATTTACGCCCTTGTACGTGAATGTTAATTCTAGCACATATTAGGTAAAGGTGTTGTTCATAGTTTAAATTTTTGCTGCTGCAAGGAGCGAATCGCATTGTTATTGATTCTTACAGTTTTAATTTTTAATTTTACTTCAGTTTATTGGTTTTAAATATTTTTATTAATTAAGTTAGATTAAGTTTTTCGTTTTGACAGGTAAATATTATTTAGATATTACTGTTAAGATTCACTAACATCTGGTTGCACAAACAATTTAATTACGAATTAAACTAATTGGACACTTGAAATGTGACAGCACTCATGTTATTGTCATTGCCAACGATGACTCTAAACGTCAATTAAATTTTTTACTTTATTAAAAGTTCTGTGCAACCGACTGTAAGAAGGTTTAAGAATTAGTACTGGTTTAAATTAAGATCTTCTAGTTGATCAGTTACGTCTTGACAGGTTTTTGTCCTATCATTGTTAATAAGTGGCCAATAAAAACTTTGAGCTATTCTAATATTTATGCGATTTGCTTGATTTCCAAATGATTTTCATCTTGAAACGTGTTGTTAGAATAAACATTCTTTTATCATTGTGAAAAGTACGTACTAAAATAGTCATTTTCTTTATAAACTTTCGAAGAAACTAAGAAATAAATTTATAGTATCAAACTTAGTAGTCCTATTCTTGCACTTGTGAGCTTTAAACTTTTGGTTGTCAAAGTAGATCGGACTAGCGTTGGAGAATCGGACTAGCGTTGGAGGACGTATATGTTTAATTGTTTAGGTATATTAATCTCATTCAAAAGAAATAAATAAATTGATTTTTTACACCATCGAATGTCAACACTTCGAATAGCAAATTAATCACGATTTATTTATTAACTATTCGACAGTCCAATTCAGTGAAGCTAGTGTTTAATAACATTGTTATCGTCCTAGTTAAAATTATTTTCTTTTCTGTTCGAATTACTGATTATTTTACCTTTCGATTACCATCAGAATTATAGTTTTTTATAATCCAATGATGTCAATTCTTAAAAAAATCGAATTATTGATTATTTTAAGTTCAAATTATGCCATCGCTAATACTGAACAAGTTTTAAGTTGATGTAATAAATGAATAGAAATAGATCACCTAATTAGTTAAAACAAAATTATTTTAAATATTTTATTATTTTGGAAATATAATAGTATGGTTACGAATAAAACTGAGTTAGCAGAAACTAGAAAAATCAAAGCATAGAGAATAATGAAGTAAACTTTAAGCCCTGATTTAAGCCAAAGTTATTAAATTAACTTTAAATCATAAAGGCCGACGCGGCGTGGTAATTATAACCTTCTTAAAGACGAACCCCAATTTTGAGATTAATATTTTGATTAAAAATTTTACCTTTGTTCGTGATTGTTCAGGTTTACCTAAATAAGCAAAAGTAATTTAAACAGAATTATTACTTACGCAGCATTTTTTTTTATAATTAGAAAAAGTATGATTTGCCATTTTTTATTCTTACTTAATTTTTGAGACTATGATTGTCTTCCTTTAGAATTGTAACTTTGTTTAACATAGTTCTCTTTATATTCTGTCCAGTTTTGTACTAGGATACAGATGCTTTGCTAGCTGTTGGCATAGTGGAATTGCCATATTACTTACTTCAATATAAAAGTGTAAATTTGGCTTCCTCTGTAGCAATTTGCTGTTACTTAAAATATCCCCAAAAATTTTCGCTCTAAAATAAATTCCTAAAAAGGGTTTACTTTACCCAATCGCGACGATTAAATTCATTTTATTGCCTAAACTTCGGTTTACGCTCTGAAATGCCTTTTCGAAAACAAATCCGAAAAGGGTTAATATCCCACCCAGCTTTGTAAAGGCTATTTTTAAACGTTTTAATTGAAAAAATATTTAAATTTATTTAATTATGCGTATTTCGGACAACGTTTTATTAGTCTTTTAACATGTTGAAACTTTTCTTTGTTTTCAACTATAACAGGGCGCGGTTTTATCCTGTTCTTAATTTAAAAAGTTTGTTGTTTACGTCTATATTTTAATATTTGTGCTTTATTTACATGAGTATATTTCTTCCTTTGAAGTTTTATTTAAAGTTAAATATTTATGTATTTAAATCGGTCTGTAAAATGTGCCAATAATAGCTATTTATCTTTTATATCATGCAATATGAATGGTACAGGGGAAAAAAGATAAATGTCCACAAAATGCCATTTTGATATAAAAGTGCGAAAATATTGCCAAATGTCCTAAGAATCTAATAAAATATTCATTTTATACTCATACCGAAATCGCTGCAAAGAAGGGCTCTGATGAGGTAGCGTCTATGCTATTTGACTTTATTTTTAATTTTTTGGATGACAGTGTCAAAGAACTAGAGATTTTCTGGGATTCGTGTGGGGGTCAAAATAAGAATTATACCTTATTTCGATTACTGCACTGTATTGTTTATAAAATAAAGCGTCTAAGAAAGGATAAAATGACGTTTCCTGTGAGACAGCTATTTAGGTTGCGATGGCAATATTGGCTTGATAAACCAAAAAGCGAGAGTAGAACTTTCAAGTGGGTGGAATAAACAGATTGTTGGTGCCAGAAGAAAACCCAGTCCATTTATTGAGATTGATGGTCTAGATAAGTTCCAATCCTGGACGGATCACCTAACCACATACTTCTTTAAAAAAGTGCCCATTTGAAAGCAGACTGATCAAGGAGCTTACAGTGTCTACTGACACGTCCAGGATCTTAAGCTATCGTGAAACCTATAATGGACCATTCACGACTTCCGTAGAGGTACCGCCCAGAAGAAAATAGAAAAACCCAAACTTGATGTCTGCTGGTCGATTTGAGCTGCCTGCTCTGAAATATCTCGAACGAATTTTTGTGAATTTTGACCATAATTAATTACTCAAATAGACGGTTTCCAATATTAGTGATTCTCTTAGTTAAAGCTCGTTTCCCATTCTTGTATAAGACTTTTGATTTGAAGCACAGTAACCTGAAAAATTGTATGCACGTTTATTTTTGCAAACTAGAGCTACACGCATGGTACCTAATATTAAATCCAGCGGTTAGTTTAGGTGCTAAATTACAGAGCTTGTTATTACTCATGTGGTAATACTAATCCACCTTAACTAAAATAATCTATTATCAAACGATAATATTTGAAATAACACGATTTATAGCTTGTAATAGCGAAGTCAGTTGTTAATGCTATACCCATGTATATTCATAATATTTACATTTACTAAACAATGGAGTATAGTAATTATATCGAATTTATCAGATCAAATAAAGCTTCAACTGTCCGGGCTAAATTAAGATTGCTAAAATTAAGTTAGGAACTTTCATATTTTTTCTCTCAATTATGAAAAGTTCCGAAACTAACACATTTCAAAATAATTTTTGAAATGCCATTTACATAAAACAACTAAGTAGTGCCGCTAAAAAGTTCGAATTTGACACCAGTCATGGAATTAGGGTAGTGGCATGTGCTCCAAAATTGCTTCTAAGATTAAAATACTACTCCCACATAGCTAAAATAGGATAAATTATTGAGTACTGGTAGGAATGTAGCTGAAATTAATATAATACTCCTAGGACTGAAAATGAACAAAAAAAATATTGATTTAGTTTGCTATTGAATCATTTTTTTTTATTTATAGACTGATTGTAATTAAATTTTGGGTATTTAATAACTGTTTCTTTCGAGGATGTATTGGGTTTTCCGATTTAAAAAGTAATTGTCAAGTAATTATATGAGGAAAAACAGATATTGATTTTTTTATTCTTAACTTTTAAACCGTGTGAAGAACCCTCGGGAAATTGTCCACTAGTGCTTCTTTCTAGAATTCCAAATATCAGCAATGAGAAGGAAGTCATGCTATGAAGTATTATGAAACATGTTTGTGCAATTTGAAAAATACGTTTCAGCGCCATTACTTATTGGAATATGTGACAAAAGGAATAGTTATATATGCAACAGGTTTCTCACGAATAGAAATTCGTGAAAAAGATAGATGAGTAAAGGTTATTCTACATTCCAGTTGCATACAATATTTTTTTTCTATAAGCATTCGGAAAATCCAATTTTCTACACTTTTTTCATTGTGGAAAATTTGTTTTTTCGCATTAGTGCGTAAATTTTTTCCACACTAGTGCGGAAAGTATCTTCCGTCAAGCTTTTAATATAACAAATGAATTTAGAAAAGACATATGAAAACTGGCGAAACCATGATGGACGGAGTCGCTAAAGCGTCTAATTTTTTTTTCAAAAACTACGGCTGTTATATATTTTGTACCTATTGAAAGATTGCAAAATAATGAATGCCGATAAATCTTCCAGCCCTTTAACTCTTCCAGAACTGACGGAATTAGTAAATACTGCCACATTACTATTATACATGACTACACACTGCATTACCAACTTAAAAAAAAGCGGTTTCATAAAAAGTCTGTTACGATACTGAAAACGATATCGAAACAGCTTTGTTATGAAACCAAAATAGAAAAAGGGATTTATAGAATGATGTTTTTTTCTTGTAAGCCAGAAGTATATAACTCACTTTCAAGTTGACTCTCCTAAAATTTTATTTAATTTCTTGCAAAAGGCATTAGGTATTAAAACTACGTCTGCGAAGTTAAGCATAAATGTAGAAAACACAAGTGCAAAGTGGTTTATTTCAATTACAAAAGTTCTAAACTTCATTCATTATTTAGAGAACGTTAAATCCATTAAAACCGTAAAATGGATTAAAAAAGGTTTAATATTCTTTCTAACTCTATAAAGCCTCTATTAAACCGATCCAATTAGGAAACGTTTCAATTTATTTGATAGTCCGAATTTCTGTTTCAGCCCCGACACTCGGCCAAACTGCTGAACGTCCTGCGCCAGATGCCCCAGAGGACCGGCCCGGACGTTTTCTTTAGCTTTCCGGGCAGGAAGGGATCGGTAAGTCAACGAATTTTGATAGTTGGAGGTCGTACATTTTGGGGATAATAAACTGGGAAGTGATTATGGGGTATATTGGAGCGGAGTAATTAATATTAACCTGTTAGGTGAAGAGGTAAATGTAATAGTAAGGCTAGGGTAAACATTTTGTATGTTTAAACTCATTTACAACATGATTTGTCCTGTTTAAGTTTCTAGTTTGCAAGTTACAGTTTTGTTTTAAAATTTAAAGCCTCTTCCAAGTTTATTATTTAAAATTAATAGGTACCCTAGCCGCTATCATCCCCCCCCCCCCCTTGACTGTTCGTAATAGAACAAGAGGCGCGGTACGTATGCATGCCTCTACTGTACAGCTACAAAAACGTAGACCATCCCACTTCTAACGCTGATTCATACCTATGGACTCCAGATTATTCAGATGCCCACAATATGCTAGTATTTATAGGCTTGAAGCATGATACAATAAAAGGAAGATATGATACCAAACCGTGTCAAATCTGTCGGAGTTCGCGCATGACGTCACGCTGTGACTTATTTTTGAAATTTATAATGCGCAATATGGAGTTTACGTTAATTACAGGCGATTTTATATAAATTCTATTAGCAATTTACTTTGCCTCCTGCTTATAATACACATTTTAAAGTATATGATTTACAATAATCATGTAAATAAAGGGATAAATTAATTTAAAATAATAAATATTGGTAAATCGCCTGCCAATGGCGTGCTATGCATTTATTTACGTGAAAAGAAAAGGTAAATAATTTTAGAAAATAAAACTATGCCTAATAATTAATATAATAGTGTTTATTTACAGGCATATTCTTATTAAAATATATACCTACAGAGTCTTCCGAAAATATATTATAAATAAGAATTTTGTTTGTTAATATAATTTGTCAAAATTTGCGGTGAATAACATCTGTATGTTTGCGACGCGACGGAAACATGTTTTTTTAGGATAGTTTTTTTTTGGGTTTTTTACACTTTAAATAGTAAATTATTAAAAATTATTGTATTTTTGTATTCTTGATTTTTCAAATCTTAAAATGCCAAACAGTAATCTAAACAAGACAAAAATATCTAAATTTATGAAATTAGGTAAAACAAGAAATAATTTTTTAAGAAAATAGCCTTTTTTTCAGTCTCTGTGATTGCAGTATTTTCTCGATTAAATTCTGGTGATTCGCTACCGTCGAGATTTTTAGCGATTTTATTGTTTGTCATAGTAAACTTTTTTATTGAAGCGAGTTTGTAAAAACATTAAACACATTTGACATTCATGACATGACACTATTCATGCTTTTATCCAACACATGACAGTTATGACTGTTATTATCAATGTCATTTTAGACAAGTAAACTATCAAATAACACACTAGTGAGTTATAATCCATAACTCACTAGTGAGTTATGGATTATAACTCACGTTCATATTTAAAGTAGTATTCTATTTATTTATTACTATTACAAACAGAATTCACATTGATATTGAAATTAAAGGAAAACGATAACGGTTTATTCGAATTTGAAGTCATTGTAAAATTCGTTGGTTCATTGAAACCAGACACTCCCATATCGGTACAGCTGCTGATAGTGCTAGAACATTTTCATCGATACCTTTTATCTTCCGTGAATTCATCCAAGACTCAAACATTTTCAACTCCTTGTCGTAAGCATCTCGGGACTTTTCTGGCAAAATCTGCATCGCTGCTTCTTCCGCTTCCGTAAGGATATCCTCAGGAACGTAATTTTCATCGGTTTCCTCCATTTTCTATAGGTTTTTTTCTTCAAAAAAACTTCCCTTTTCTGCAGAGAAAACTGACAAGTGTCAAAATTTATTTAAACATTTGCTAACAATGTATCATGCCCGTGGCAACCAAACAATCAACCAACTTTGACCAAAATGTAAAAAAATCACTGTCAAGTCATTCTGACATTTATAGGATACTGAGATGCAAGTAGCTTTGATTTGATCACGAAACTTATTAATTATTATCTCATAAAAAAACGATTTCTTCCACTTGTCATGTGTTGGATAAAACATTGTATGCCACTCGTGTGTTATGTTTTCTAAGTCATTTGAGAACTTATACCACTCGGCCTGACGGCCTCGTGGTATAAATCTTTCTCGCGTGACTTATTTTCAACATAACACACTAGTACCATAAATAACTATAAATTACCTTCATAATCACTTTCGTTAAAATGTCTAGAACAGATTCTAGCATTTTTTACATTAAACTTATCTTCCGGTTTGCACACACGCTTCCAAACACTTTGTGTTTCTTTGTCTTTGGGGAAGCTTTTATCGGACATAAAGCCCTTGCATTGATTGTCCACGTCACAACCATACACAACACATTTTCACTTTTAAACTCTTAAAAGTGATATAAAAACACCAAAAAATATCTTTAAAACACAACGCGATCTTAACAAAGACATGTCTCGTTTACAAAATATGGGGGAATTACTCACAGTACATGGCCACGCCTACCTGTGCGGTGTCATATCTCCTTTTATTTGTATCATGGGCTTGAAGTTTACGTGGGATGTCCCATTTCTCTGTTACGGCTAAATTAGCATCATTGTAAGGTGGCTTCGTGTTCGTAGATGTCAATACTCACTCATACATACAAAGTTTCTTCTGTTTGATATATAGGAAATTCGACAATCGGCTTTCGGACTATAAGTCCATAACTTGTGTAATATACAAAATCGATATTTCCATTTTACATTTTTATTCTTTTGATTTATTAATATTTAATTAAACATGGCATGGCACTCTATTGCTGTTGTGTTTAAATTCACTATTAAAAATTCACCCAAATACCTGGATCAAATTCAAATGCTTGCAAATACAGGAACATTTGAAATCAATTAAATACGATTCGGCAGGGGAGGCAGGGGTGCCTTAGGGATGTTGGAAATTGTTTGAAAAAGGAATGTTTGATCTTCTGCTTTGGATATTTATTTCCTTCGTATTTTGAAAAATGAAAAATTATTTTAAAAAATTTAAGTGGTATATATGGAATAATTTTTCAATTAGTTTTAAAAATTTTCAAATACATAGCTTCTCGCGGAGTATTAAAGAATTAAATATAGATTGCTGTGGAGAGTGACCTCATATACAGGGTGTCTAAAATAGGTGATACCACTATTGCTACCTCCGAAACGGTAAAAGATGCGAGTTCAGTTTTACATTAGAGAAAATGTGCCATTTTTAGTCCCTATTAATATTCAGTCTACAGAGTTGTCAAATTCTCTATAGTTTCTTATCTATAGGGGAATTCCTAAAAATAGTTTAATTCCTAAATATCTCGAAAACTATTATAGTTAGAAAAAATCACAGGATTTTTTACCTTCTCTAAAGTAACGCTATTGTTTTGTTTATGCCATTTGTTTTTATTGAGTTAATGATACTAACTTGTTTTTTTCAAGTACAGACGTGGACTCTTTGCTGCATTTTTTGAAAGAAAACTTCATACCCTTTACAACTGTGTATAACTTGAATATGTTTTCCGACGTTTTGATCAAGAATAGCAACATCATTAGGATTTTCTATCAATACGGACCTGGGATCTTCCATGTTAAGGCACAATTTCACAACCTATCGCTGTGGTTTGTAATTTTTGTTGTTGTAAAATGGCGCATTAACTTTAAAAATTCCAGGTCCGTACTGGTATAATATCCTGATGATGCTATTCTTTTACCAAAAAGTCGAAAAACAATCAAGTGATACACAGATGTCAAAGGTATGAAGTATTCTTTAAAAATTGTAGCAAAAAGTCCAGGTCCGTATTTGAAAATAACAAGTTAGTATCAATAACTGAATAAAACAAATGTTATATACAAAACAATAACGTTAGTTTGGAGAAGGTAAAAAATCGTGTGATTTTTGTCAAAACAATTTTTTGGTAACTCTAAAAGTTTTCAAGATATTTAGGAATTAAATTTTCGACTATTTTTTAAAATCCCCTGTAGATAAGAAACTATAGAGAATTTGGCAACTCCGTAAACGGAATATGACTAGGGACTAAAAATGGTACATTCTCTCTAATTTAACCGACCTCGTATATCTTACCGTTTCGGAGCTAGCAATAGTGGCATCACCTATTTTAGACACCCTGTAGATGTGTTATGACAGGGTGGCCAAAAAGTCTTAGTATGGGCAAATATATTTTCTAGTAGTAAAGACAGAGGCACCAAAATTTAGGCGTGTATTATTGGCTAATAAATAATTTTTGTGTAATTTAAATTTTTTAACCCCCTTGAGGGGTGACTCTAGGGAGTTGAGGTCAAAAATTTTAAAGGCAACCCTATGCCATTTTAAAGGTCTTCAAAGAAACATTTTACCGCAAGCCCGAAGTCCGTATCTTAATTTGTTTTTAAATGGCAAACCCTTAAAAATTTAAAAACATTAAAACAAATTAAAAATGTAAGTAGGTACCTTTATTTCATTTAGTACTTCAAAAGTTGTTCAAATTGACCACCATAATCTTCTTGGCAGTAATAATAGAATAGGAGCATATAAATAGCACATTTACCTATTCCGTGGCACTTTTTGTGAAGGGAAGGTGCTGGTACGTGGAATCTCTTTATGGTATGCTACATAATGGTGTAGTACCGGGTATTTTACCTTCAAAATTGTACCGTTTGGTTTTTATGACGTCATAAATCCAGGATGGCCGCCATATGTGACATTTGTTCATTACATTAAGAATAACTCCTTCCAGAGTGCTCATACGCAAAATGTGTATGAACTATTTTCTGTTGTGCATGAACCGAAGAACGAATATCTATCAATCTCTATCAATTTTTTCATATCTTCTACACCGTTTGTGAGTTATGGTCCATTAAATATGTCACCATCGGTTTAGAACATATATTACCATCAGTTATTTATTAAGAGATAAAGAAAATAATAATTGTGCTGTTATTTACTCACAATAACTTTAATAATACAATGATTTGGAACAAACATTACTAGTACAGTTATGTACAATGGTATGAAACACGATTTATTAATACATGTACAGTGATATTGAGCAAACATTAATGATTAACATTAATGAACAAATGACAATGATATGACATTGTTCCCTATAAAGCAAATTTAACTCCATCATATAATAAATTTGTAGTAGGGAGTAGTAGCAGTATAAGTTCTTAAAAGTATTATATATTATTAAATGTTATATTTAATAAGAGTAAATGATTCTCTTTAAAATAAATTATCATCACCATCTAAGTCCCCCGATGAATCTTCATGGTTTGTATGGTCATCATAGGTATCACACATATCTTCGTCTCCTCCACACACACACAGTTCAGTGCACTTCAGATTGTGGGAAAGACATTTACATGGTGGAGCACACTTTCTTTTAACACAAGAGCAACTAATAAGTTGAAGAACCCAACCCAAGCAAATCCATCCTGGAGCGCATGGTAGCATACACATAACAGGAGCATAATGGTCGTTTTTCTCTTTCAATTCCCAATCAAAATTTAATGGTGAAGGCAGATCTGGGTAGGGCTGGTCAGCACGGCACCATTCTATGATTTGATAACGAACTCTATCAACATTGGTGTCAGTGATGCTGTTGTTGGTGGCAAGTTTTCTCCTTGAGTTTCTTTCTTTGTGAACATCCACCACCTCAGTTCTCCAATGTTTGATATATTTGTGCTAGGGACATAGACTTGATAT
Organism: Philopedon plagiatum; assembly: GCA_963971165.1. NCBI lineage: Eukaryota > Metazoa > Arthropoda > Insecta > Coleoptera > Curculionidae > Philopedon > Philopedon plagiatum. Next base: position 109,142,276 of record OZ020192.1, on the reverse strand, counting down.
ATGAACTTTTCTATTAAAAGTTTATCATTATCAAGAACATTTTCGAAGAACATTTTCGAAGCTTGCAAGTTTGCTAACAGCTTCAAGAATATCGTCATCTCATTTACTGAAGACTTTCCAAAATGAGGTTTTTCTTTCCTTGCCAATGTTCCTGCGGTGTCACTTTCGGACTAGTAATGCTGAAGTTTTCTTTGGGTCCAGGAAATCAGTTACTTTGCTGAAATTGGTAATTCTTTGATCTTGACCAACTCCCGTTACAAACATAGTGTCCAGTGGAAAGAGCTTGGGCCATCACAAAGCAAGGACGAAGACATCTGTACCAGGTGTGTAAATATGAAACCACGACGACAGGCGAATATGGAATGCAAAATTATTTTCGTATCTGCCTCCCCATGATTGCTTTTGAGTCCATCTGTTACAGTACCCATTGAAGACTTTGCTGTTTTCCTACAAGATACAAATAAACACTTGTTTCTTTCAGTTGAATACTGTATTGCTTTCTCGGATAAGTAAGCTGTTAACTCATCTTTAATCTGGGTATGAGATAACAATAACTTCATATAAGTGTTCATTGTTCTTGTACTGGACTGGTTGTGTGTTGCCAGTTCTTTTCTTACGCATAGAAGATTTCAGCGAATATATCACATTATATCACATTGTTAAACAAATGAACACCCGAAAAATGATCTATAGACACAATGGTTTATACTAGAATAATCTATAAAATATTACATAATAATTATATAATTTTTCTGTTGTTTTTTTTTGTAGGCTAGTTGAATATTGGATATATCGTTGATATTGGTCATTAAAAGCTAAAGGACAACTTTTGTACTTATCGACGTTTCGGCATATTACGCTATCCTTAGGACAATACAGTAGTGATCTTTAAAACTAGGTGTAAAAACATCGGACCTTGTTAGATATGGTATTTTTCTTTTACATGTAACACATTTTTGATGTTATTTTGCTGCAAACAGAACATATCTGAGTGGCTATTGAGCTAGTAGCTATTAAGATGCGTTCTGAATATCTACCCAGGCGTAGAGAGATGAACATTTTGCTGGCAGACGAGTTTGCTTTCTGCCAGTCCACTGAGTACAATTTTGCGTAAAATTACAATAAGTGGGGTTGCCAGTATATTTTATAACGTAAATCTAGCTAAATGTTTGCAACTATTTCGTAGAAATATTTGTATCTGTAAATATACCTTTTAGTTTGTTTGCTGGCATGATTCCACAGTGGCTTCAGGATTTGTCTAGGTTTCTAGTAGGGTTTTAAACGGCCATTTAATCTACATCACCACTCGCGATAGGTATTTTTAATAAAACTATATTACTGTTAGAAAATGTTAAAAAAACAAGGTCCAACAGTAAAATTATTAATTTCATTTTCTAGAAGAACAAATTCACAAGAGAACGCTTAAATAAATTTATTATTTAATCAGAAAAAAACTCTGTTTTCCCTACTTTCTAAATAATCAGGAACTTTTTGGCCTTTCAGCCTTCCCGTGCAAACCTCGGGTTTTCGCCCGACAATTTAATAACAATTTTACGAAAACCAATTTATGTCCAATAAAAAACAAGAAAAAAGGAAAGACAAAAGCAAATAAAAACAACTGAAAGTCAATATTTCGTTTATTTCGCTTAAATTTCTTTTGCAACTCGTATCTGGTTGAATTGAAAACAGACCCTTTTTCGTAAACGACGCTAAACTGCGTGAAGACAATATAAAGTTGACGCTTTATTTTAAATAGGCTTCTGCACCAACACAAATGTGCCTATCTATAAATATAAAATATCTTCACATACACTCCCTATTTCTATCATTGGCGGCGTAGCTAGTATTTTTTTCTTGCTCGAAGGATTTGGCACATCAAAATATATATAGAAGAAAGTAGCATAGACCGTAAACAAATTTTATGTAAATATGTTTAAAAGATGTGGTTCCTTTGGGCTATTATTAAGAAAGCTTTTCATAAATAAGAAGTTCCACTGAATGTCAAGAAGTATTAAAATTATCACGAATATACCTGATTCCCCTATTTTCAGAGTTTAAATAAAGTTTTGCAACTACTATCTCTTATAATAAAATCTTAAAACCGTGTCAATAATATGCAAAAATCCCGAATTATTTGTCGCTAAATCTATGACTCAATTTAAAAAAACAACTTTTACACCTTTCGGATATTCTCACTAGTATTTTATACCTGTATTGTTTCGAAATAAACATAAAAAATATGAGACAATTTATTTTCATCCTCATTTTATCCCCAAGAGTTGGCTTGTTGGACTTATTGTTTCCTTAAAAATTACCTTACCATTTTTCACCCTAAACTTTTGCTATTTATCTTGCAGGCAATAGTGCTACCTCCTCTGGCAAAGTGGCCGTACGAAAGCGGATTCACTTTTACAACGTGGTTTCGTCTGGATCCTATAAACTCTGTCAACATCGAGAGAGAAAAGCCATATTTATACTGGTAAGAGGTTTAAAATGTTGTCAGTTACTTTTGTTTCCTAAGACAATCGATAAATTCTATTTTTTTCCAAATGCGTACTTTTGTAATATGTTTACCCTGAATTTAATAAAGAGGTAAAACGTACTGGTTTCAATTTAGATATTCAAGTTGATCAGTTATGTTTTAACAATCGCTTGTCCTGTCATTGATAATATTAGTCGTCAATAAAAACGAATTCATTCTGCGATTTGCTCTGGATTTAGTTCTCTTATTGTGGAAAATACGTTTTAAATTGTCCTTTGCTAAATAAACGTAAATAAAATTTACAATAAATTCATATTACCAACGATATATTTATGTTGCACATATATCGTTGATATTACGAATTTTAGTTGTCTTACTCTTACGCTTGTGAATTTAAACTCTTTTTTAATTGTCAAATTAGACCGCTCTTAACAATAGAAAGTCTGGCTGCTATCTATATAATTTTTCTATCTAAACGTATTATAGTAAAAATAATAGTAAATTAAGCCATATGAACATTTTATTCATATATTTTACAAAGCATTATTTTTATTAAAAATTCTTTTATTATTAAATATTATAAAAACAAAATCCATTCTATATTCAAAGAGATTTTCTTTTTTCTCTAAACCCACACTGTCACAAACTGAAAAAAAAAACACATACATATTGAACAGTTTTTCAGGTTTTCATTTAATTAAAATAATTGAGCAAACAAAAAAATGTAATGTATACGAAACAAAATGGGGGAGGCAACTGTCAAAGTGAAGCTAGCATAGCTTGTTTCCAACCTGCACTTTCAGCAATTCACGTTCGAGCTTTTAGATGACATTTATGACAGGTGATCAAGTGACAACTTACAAATTTTTAGTACGTGTTGAATTCAGGGCGTTCAGTTATTTAATTTTACCTTATATTTATAACTAGCTGGTACCCGCGGGCTTCGCCAGCTGGTTTAAACATTAACGTCCAGATTCACTAAGAAAGTTTAAGATTTAGTACTGGTTTAAATTAAGATCTTCTAGTTGATCAGTTATGTTTTGACAAGTTTTTGTCCTGTCGTTGTTAATAAGGCGTCATTGAAAATCTATGAATTATTCGGATATTTCAGCGATTTGCTTGGTTTTCAAATGATTTTCATCTTGGAACGGGTCGCTAGAGTGAATTTAGTTCTATTATTGTCGAAATTGCGTACTAAAATTGCACTTTTCTTTATAGATTTGCGAAAAAGCTCCGAAATAAATTCATAGTATAAAAGTTAGTTGTCTTATTCTTACAGTTGTCAGTTTAAAACTTTTGGTTGTCAAATTAGACCGGACTAGCGTTGGAGAATCTGGCTGTAAATATATTTTTAGAATATACAGGGTGAGTCGGGAGGAACGCACCAAATTCTAGGAGTGTATTCTAAATATATTATGTAAGTCAAAAAAACCCAAAAGTTGTAATTAAATTTTTATTTTTTATCACCTATTCGCCAACAAAAAAAAATGAAAACAAAGCGCCTTTATCACATTTTTTAAACGTTGTAATTTGAAAACAAATAAAGCGGATTACAACTTTTGGGTTTTTTTCACTTATATTTACATCTAGAATACCCTCCTAGAATTTGGTGCATTCCTCCCGACTCACGCTATATATTCTAAAAATATATTTCAAATTTAAAACACGCTAGCGAAGTCCGCGGGTACCAGCTAATTTAAGTATAAAATAAAAATGTTTGCACATGGTGTTAAATACCCCCTAGGGCCTATGGATTAAATTACAACACAAAAAAATTGGTCCTTATTTAAAAAATAAATAAAATCGACGCGTTTGTCAATACAATCTGTCGTTTTGGAATGAAAAATATTTTAATTTTTTGGAAATAACTTTAGCCCCTTGGCAAGAGACTTTCATAACACCCGCTACTGTCATTATTTACCTATTTGTTGATTGTCAGTAAGACGTCAAAGTGAAAATACAAAGGTTTTTCGACTTTTATCTAACTTTTAAGTAGAAAATGGAAATCGAGGAATAAATTGGAGATGGAGAGAAAATGGAGATTGTTGATGGAGTACCGGAAGATATTCTCTAAGAAGCCAAGAATGTGAACGACGAACTGTTACCTACCAGAAAATCGAAATACCGTTATTTAACGTATAAGTTTAAATTTTCAATTATATTTTCACTTCGACGTCTCTACTGAAATAAAATATTTAAAAAAATACAAAAACTATATCGTATCCATTTACTTTTGAGAATGATGACAGAAACCCATTTTACAACGAAGAGATCAATTATGTCTCTCTCTCATTTTTTCCCTCTCGTCTTCTTTCTCTCTCATACTCGTAAAATTGTTACAGATGGTAGAAAGTTAGGTTATGTGAAAGTGAAAGATTAATTAATATGACATATTATTTGAAGCCTGTCCCACGATATAAGTTGTTTTAGCAGTGTAAAAATACACTTAGAAAGTTTATATAAAGTATTAGCAGCTTAAATTCCTGTGTTCTATGAATCTGGGACTGACTAACAACTATTGAAATATTACGCAAGGTACATATTTGTTCTTCTTTACATTACTTGGACCGGGCGATATGGAAATGAGTAACAGGACCCAACCCGATATAAAGTTGAGAATAGTGGGCATTACAGAAGATTTCTTTAGTTATTGAGAAAGTAGTGAAAATTGCGCCCTAGAAGCGTTTGGTTTCAGTTTAAAGCAGAAGTCACAGTGCCATTACAAAGTGTATCTATCCTTCTGGAACTAAGACTCAACATTTACAGTTAAAAATTTTGAAACTACTTGGTATACTCGATTAAACAATTTTTATCGCGTCTTTAACTTACACAAACATCACTGTTCGCAGGTAGGCTATATTATAGATCCATTTTCATTTTCATATATCGGAGAATAGGGAATATTTTTTAACCTTATTATAAATTGTTTATCCTAATAAAAATATTTACTCATTTTTGAAATTTTTCCTTTATTTATTTAAATACTTTTCCTCCGATCCTTTTAGTGCAAATTGTTGGTTAGAGGTAGTAGTATTGTTATTTGGGTAAGAAACAATTTTAAATGCTATAAAATAATAAGGTTAATGTGGCTATGCTGACACTGTTTTTGTTTAATAAAAACGAGATTTTTGTAAAATGCTGCTTGTGTTCAGTAAAAGTTCTTTTGCTACAAAATCATAAAACTTACGTAAGTATTTTGTCAGGTTAGAAATTTATTTTTTATGACAACTCCGATTAAACTGTCACTATAGGCAACCAGAAATACTTGCGCACAAACAAAGCCACCTGTGATGAAATGTTGTTTGATTATTCTTTTTTGTTGGCAACAACATCGTTTTTATTTGTCTTTTACTAATGCCCCTTTTGCTAACAAGGATAGAAAGAAACCGGAATCCGCTGGGATTTTATCAGGAAAAAAAGAATTTTGCGATGACTAATCTTTCGAAGTATATAACCAGCAATACTTCCACAAGCAAAGAATGTACGATAAAAATTTGAACAAATCCTTTTTTTTTTGTCTTTGTCTAATGCACTTTTGCCAACACGGATAGAAAGAAATCTGATTCCTCCGTGATTATCAGGAAAGCAAAAGATGAATATTGTGTTCACTAAAATATGTTCTGGTATAAACGGTCCATGGAACTGACCAATAGGGTTAATTCTTGTTCAATTGTTTTTTCTGTAATCATTCTCAAAACCAAATGGATACCGTATAGATAATTTTTCGTCACGCACGTAGAAAAAACATTATACCCAACACATAGGGAAAGTGTCTTTCCCGCACTCGACTGCTGACAGAACTTCGCTTCGCGTCGTTCGGTCAACTGCAGTCGCGTGCGGAAAAGTATCACTTCCCGCGCTGGTTAGGTAAATAAATATTTTCAGTGAAATGAAATGTAATATATTTTTTAATTCGTCGAATCGTCTGTTACATATACCTATCTATTTTTTTTTTAGTTTTAAGACCAGCAAAGGTGTGGGATATACAGCACATTTCGTTGGAAATTGCCTTGTTTTGACATCAATGAAAATTAAAGGAAAAGGATTCCAGCATTGCGTAAAATATGAATTTCAGCCTCGAAAGGTAAATGGTACTTTTTTACATTTTCTTTTTATATTTGTAATTTTATTTAAATTATGTTTTATTATTAAGCGCGGTGAAAAATCTTATATTGGACGAGCGGAGGAACTGCGTAGCCAAGTAATAATGTTAAAAATTAAAAATAATAGAAAATGCTTATCTTTTACATAACATAAAATGTAAATGGTCGACTAATAGATTTGGTACAAAATTACATCTCTAAAAAGCCCTTCGTGTTGGTTTCGGTCAACCGCCAGAATACACAATATGCATATTAAATAAACCAAATTAATCTGAAATATTTTTTGTATTCTCTACATAAATATTTATTGTTGTTGCTTTTAACCGTTTATTTTGGTTTTTATTAAGAACTAAAAAGTTTTTTTTCTAAAAATTTTCAAAATATGAAACTTGCAAAGCGTGATCCTATTAATTGTTACGTCACATGCTATGTAAATTAAAGGGCTATTATGGTGTATTGTAAATTCAAGTCTTAATTTATTTTCTTGATTATTTCTCAAAGATTAGAAGCTTTCGTCAACAAGAAACATTACATTTGATAAAAAGACCGACAATTCTATTTTCGTCGTTACCGACACTTGATTTATTTACGATTACTGCTTATTTTTCTTCAAATCCTGACTTTACTTACATCTGCATAAATTAAAAGAGTAAAAGCTTAAAGATATTTATTTAAGACAATGTTATGTGCTAATAAGCTCCAAATCAGTTTTTTCTTTTTATTTATCTTACGCTATACTTTGACAGTGGTAAATCATAACCACATTTGTCTCCAAAGTTTTGTTATGATGTATTATACCATAAAAATAAATAGCAAAATATGCTTACTTGAATTTGGCGAAACTAACATTTAATAATATTTATGTAAAGTTTGTAATTAACTTTGCACTACTTTCTCCTAATTTCGGCTGTTCTTGGCACCGAAAAAAAAATTTCGGAACATTTGCAGTTGTATTTTTGCATATTAACACATACCTATAGGGTAGATTTCAAGAAATTTCATTATTCATTAAAAAAAATACACACAAATTACATCATAAAACGAAGTCTACGCAAACAACAAATATTTTCTATTTACATCACAGAAGAAGGATTAGGTGGCGAGACTATAGGCAACTGCATATACACTCGATACCGTGTTCTTTATTTTTTGACAGGCACGTGACTAATTGCTGTAAACAAGACAATTGGGTGTTAAAAATTCCGAGCACAAAGATTAAAAGGATTTATTCAAGCACGAAACAGCGACGCGTGCACAGTAAATAAATTAAATTTTTCACTATTATTAATACCATAATCTGATATAATTTCTTCCTTAAATATTCTTAAAAGTTTTAATGAAAATTCAGATTTTAGTAAGAACTGTCAGTCAGATCATTTGTATTAAAAAGAGGCCACTTGATTAAAAAGTATGGGTTTCAAATTGTCTAATAACGCGGTTTCATAATGAAAATTTGTATCATAATTAGGGCTCCCCAGTTTTCCTTACGTCCTACGGCGTCGTTTACACATTTACATCAGATAATGGCAATAATGGGTAAATAAGTTTTTAATCGCTTTTCGGCTTTACAAACATAAAAGCTTTTTTTTCAATAAAATTTTTGGGGCAGGTGTAATCTAATAATAAGTGGCAAAATGGCTTTGGGAACTTGAAAATCCTGCTTTAACTGCGATTGTATCTGTAAAGAGTGCAGTGGCGGTTGGTGAAATTTCAAAGTTGTTTATCTCTGTTCATACTTACAGGACCCGTACCAAATTTAGGGGTTTTAATAGTGAGCCCACTGGGAATGTTTTGGTAAAGAAAAAAAAACATTTTGAAATTTGCGAAAAAAGTAAAATTTTTGGTGCGCCCCTCCCAAGAAAAAAATGAACACGTCTAGGTATTTGATTTCGTTTTTTTCTAAACAAAGTTTACATCATTTTGTCGACAGTTTTTAAATTTTGAGAGAAACAAATGTGTTAGTAGAAAGTTATAGTCGTTTGAATTTTTTGTAAAATTATATTTTAGGCCTAAAAAAATTCAAATGACTATAACTTTCTACTAACCCATTTTTTCTCTCAAAATTTAAAAACTGTCGACAAAATGATGTAAACTTTGTTTAGAAAAAAAAAAGAAATCAAATACCTAGACGTGTTCATTTTTTTCTTGGGAGGGGCGCACCAAAAATTTAACTTTTTTTCGCAAATTACAAAATGTTTTTTTCTTTACCAAAACATTCCCAGTGGGCTCACTATTAAAACCCCTAAATTTGGTACGGGTCCTGTAAGTATGAACAGAGATAAACAACTTTGAAATTTCACCTACCGCCACTGAAAGAGTGAGTTAACCATTTGAATGCAAACATATTACGTCTAGAAAATATTTTACTTTTACGTTAAACATCGCATCTCACATATATTTTTTATTATACTGACTGGACACTTGTGGTATTGGGTAAGTTTATGCGGTTTGCTCCTTCAGTGAAGTTCGCCATGGCGGATACATGTTTTTATATAAAGAAAAGGACCTTTCTGCATCTAATGATGTAAGATTAGCAAACAGGAAACTTTTCTGCCTCTCTTTTAAAGCTTTATTTTTGTGATACTGTATGTGAATGTCTTGTAATATCGCTAAATCGGTATTTTTTTTTTCAAAAATGTGTTTAAACCTTTTACAATTTTTGCAGTCTCTTAGCGCTTGTAGCCTAGAATGTATTTAGATATTTTACTAAAGACAAGCCCTTCTGTAATGTGCTGAGTGCTTCTACTATAACCGCATAATTCGTGATAATAATACTTGGATAGCGTTATTCGAAAAGGAACCAAAAAGGAACCAAGCGACGTTTTAACAGATTTGAGTAAATAAGGTTTAAAGATTCCCTTTGGTTAAAAGTATTACATTGCAAATGACAAAAATGTTTAAGTCGCGTTTCGTAGTATATACCTTGCTTAACTGTTTGGCAATTAGTAAAAGAAAAATTCCGTAGTTAAAGCTGGAGTTTGATTTTTTTGGCGGTTGGTTCTGTTTGAAAATTTACAGTAAAGACTCATGGAATTTTCCAAAGCAAGGATATTATTTTCTTGGATCTGTCGCCCATTTTTTAAATTGATTCTTGCACAGGATGCGTTTATGAACATAAAATTGTTCATACAAAAACCAGCACGACCTAACGTACATAAAACTCTAAAAGGAACCAAGCGACTTCGCTTGGTTCCTGTTAGATAATTCGCATTCCTGTATTTCTTTGTTGTCGCTTGGTTCTCTCGTCAACATAGGGCTCTGTTAACATTCTTGGGTCGTGAGTCTTTTTCGAATATCTAATTTAGGGTTTCAGGAGTCGCTTAGCGCCAATAACTCAAATAATTACAAAAATTCGGTTGGGTTTGCTTGGGCTTGCTTGGGTTTGCTTGGGTAATAAAAGGAATCAATTTTATATTTTCACTAAGTAAATAAAACTCGAAAAAACCTCAACATACAGCTCTATTCAATGCATTCCGTCAGCGCTCTACGCGGTTGGCTCTGTCAACACCGTCGTATCGGCGCGACATAGTTTCCGACGATCCTATCTTTGGTTTTGTTCCAGATAAAAAATGATTTTTCTCGTTGTTCTTGAAATTAAGTCAGCTTTTTGAAAATGATGAACAGTTTTAACCGTAACTTATAATTATTAAGATATATCACAATATTCTGATACCATCATTTTTTTGTTCGAATTTTTCAACCTTCTATTACCTATATCTTTTGAAGAGATGTAGATAGAGGGGCAATTTTTTATTTTTTTCTATTTGTAGATAATTGCATTATCTTTAAAATTAATTCATTAACCATCGTATTTGAAAGTACCATTTAAGAGATAGGTAACAAAAAGTGGGGAAAACCTCATTTTTTCTCCTTTTCTCAGGATTATCAACGCCATTTAAAAATATTAAATATTTTTCACTAAGAAGATATTGTTTCCAGGACTTAAAAGAAGATTATACACCTTAAAAAAATTTGGTACTACTCTTGTTCATACAATGAAGCCGCTTAACCTAAAACAAATTGGTAAAATCAAGTTTTCTTTTCAAACTATTGATATAGGATATTCATTTTGGACTTAAATTACTTACATACCGCTTTAACACAATCTGAACAAAAAAATGGAAGTGGGAAGACCTTTGGGTTAAACTTAGTCGAGACACACCGTGCACACTAACTTATTGTTAGCTTGCATATTTCAATATGTACTCTATTCAAAACAAGGGTTTGAAAAAATCTAATTCCAATTTGGAGAATGCTTTTATGTGCCACTTTGGTTACGCAATCTTATTATTTTTGCTGAACAAATATAAAATCCATAAAATGAAACATTTTATTACAAAACTTTCTCTAGTTACATCAGTTTCGCTCTAGTCCTCGAAAAAACAAACTAACGGATAAGCGAGGATGATTAGTGTTAAAGTTGTAAGAGCATTCTCGGTTTTCGGGACGAAATTGAGTTTGCTTGCTCTGTTCTTATAAATAAATTAGATGTATTATCTTACAGAGCCCTTTGTCATGTTCCGGGTTAGAAAATTAAAGCCTGAAAGGAGTAAGAATGTTGTAATTAGGAGGGGATGTAAAAGGACTTCGTGTTGAGCTGAACAATAGTGCCTCTAAAAGTCCATCTATACTGAATTTTGATAAATTTCTTTTTTTAACTCATTTTATGTACAAGGAGTTTTTAAAGGTCTCATAAAAAATGTAATTGTTTGGCTAGAAATGTTTATATACACATGGATTAGAGCTGGTGAAATCCCTACGGGTCTTTCCAACTCTGGATGTGTGAAATTGTTTGTCCTAGATACACCCATATAACACCTAAAATATATAGGCAACTCCTGTATATTTACTTGATGAAACGTTTTTTGGCAACTTTTTAATCTGTAATGCGAAAGCCCATGTAGAAATCTTTCTTAGAAAGCATAGTATTAAAATAGTAGCTATACAGGGTGATATTTTGGTAAGTTAATAGGGAGATAGGGAGATGGGGGACATATTTAAAAATATTTCTGACATTTGCCCCCTCTCTCTATTTTAAAGGTGAGGGGTAACTTTGAAATTTTAAATGGGATACTTCTGTTTATAAAATTTGAATCTACGTAAAAAACTACTTACGTGTACAATTTTTTTTTTTGATTTGCTCTTTAGGCTACGGTATATGATTATTAGGTCATAAATTAAAAAAAATACCATTTAAATTAAACTTATTTATCGTCTATTTAAGAAGTTGTTCGAAATGTCCCCCTTCACTTTCTCACTCTTTTTTTAAATGAATTTCGTACCCGTTGTAACATTTTAGGTGTCATTAGTAAGCAGGCAAAGCGGATTCGGTCTTTTATATCATCTAAAGTTGTAGGTAAAGTTGCCATCACTTTGTCCTTTATAAAATCGTACAAGAAAAAGTCAAGGGGGGTCAAATCCGGGGACCTAACAGGCCAGTTGACCGGACCAGCTCGTCCAATCCACCTGTGCAAATATTGCATTCAAATGAGTACGGGCTTGTATTGCATAATGGGGTGGAGCTCCGTCCTGTTGAAACCACATGTCTTCAGACTGCCAGTAGCACGACTTCTGGTTTCCAGCTTTTTTAAATTCCATGTGAGATTTTGGGTTATTAGGAAACCTCTCCGCCCGCACTAGTGCAGCTTGTCTGTAGGTTTTTCTGCACTCCCCCAAAATTAACAACATATCAATTTGCACATTAAAATTCGCTTCTATGTTTAATTGAGCAATAAACTGATAAATAATCGTTAAAAAGTCAAATTTCTCAATTGACAAGTAAAAATAATGCATTTCCATGGAAACGAATAATAATTCTGAAATAAGTGAACAAAAGTACATCATACCATTTAAAATTCCAAAGTTACCCCCCAGCGCTCAAAATAGATAAGAGGAAAATATTTCAAATATGTCCTCGTAGGGTGTCCGTTATTTACCAAGTTGATTTTTTTCCTTGCGACGCCCCCTAAATTTTTAGTTTATCGTCTAAAAAAAATGTCAGACCAAAATAAGCCCTTAATATTCAGAATAAACCTTGCCCTAAAGACGATACATTTCCCATTTAAATTACATGGGATTTTGCCACTTTTTAAAATTAATTTGTTTTTTCTCGGACAAAATGACTTATAGCAATGAGATATACATATTCTTATAGGAAATTCAACGCTCTACAAAAAAGATCTCTTATAATTTTTCGATTAATTCACTCCTTCAAAAGTTATTCAGGGTACTAAATGCGACTTAGGGCGCTTGCGTGAATAGAAAATCCGTGTGTTGGCGGGAATGCTTGTAGTGTAATTTTGAGTCACTTACTATATTGAAGGGAAATTTCATGAAAGTATACAAAAATTTATGAAATTCAATAAAAATTAGTTGACTGCGTGTTATAAATGAATAGTCTCAAAAATGATTCAAACTAGAACCAGCTACCTGTTATGCGGTATATTATTTTCCATGTTTAAAATTTTTTTACCCTAATACCACCAGAATTATCTATTTTTAGAAATAAACTAATAACTTTTATGGAAATAATAACTTTGCCGTAAAAGTAAAAAAATCTGAAGATTTACATAGAGTTCAAATTTCACCTTGAATAACTTTTGAAGGAGTGAATTAATCGAAAAATTATTAGAGACCTTTTTTGTAGAGCTTTCAATTTACTATAAGAATATGTATGTCTCATTGCTATAAGTCATCTTGTCCGAGAGAAAAAAAATTAATTGTAAAAAGTGGCAAAATCCCATGTAATTTAAATGGCAAATGTATCGTCTTTAGGGCCAGGTTTATTATGAATGTTAAGGGCTTATTTTGGTCTGACCTTTTTTTTTAGACGACAAGCTAAAAATTTAGGGGGCGTCGCAAGAAAACAAATCAACTTGGTAAATAACGGACACCCTACCCCCATCTCCCTAATAACTCACCAAAATTTCATGAAAATATTCCAACCGTTATCGAGATGCCGCCTTGTAACATTTTAAAAAAACTCACCCTGTAGAAGAAATTGATAGATCTACCTATGTATCGGTACACCTAGTCCTTACGTGTATAATAATACTGTTTCTTTTATTCACTGACATCTGTTGATCTAAAATGCCAACTTTAATGCTTGCGCCCTCAGTGTTAAACCTTCTCATTATTCTTTGTGTATCTAGTTGTGTATAAAACTTCTTTATGGGCTATAAGAGGTACTTTTAGATTTTAGGGTGTACCTATGTGGATACGCCCACGGTGCATAGTACTTAAGTTTCGACCTGCATGAGCTATCAGAGATAAAAAAAAACTTCCCCTTTGGCAACTTTGTACAGTTTTTTCGTTCAGACGATACACTAGGTTTGCGTAACATCCGCCAATACTTTTTTTCTTAAGATCATTCGTGAAGATCGTGCTAAGCAGATATTTTATTAAGTATATTGTAAAATAGATTTTATAATAATTATTATTGAATAAATTATAATGATTTATATTTATAACAAAACAAACTTGTTTCTTTTAGTGGTACATGCTGGCTGTGGTTTATATTTACAACCGATGGACAAAAAGCGAAATCAAATGCTTCGTCAACGGGCAATTAGCATCAAACACCGAAATGGCTTGGTTCGTTTCAACAAATGACGTAAGTAAATTTAATTGTCCGCTTAATTAGATGATGTTTATTGGTTTACTGGTATACGATGCCCTTCATTATAGCTCCTATTTAAATCGGCTTTTTTATTTACTTTTAAAAAATTTTAGGTAACCTTGAGTAACACACTTATTCCCATTCCATAGGATTTTGCTGGATAGATTTGGGGACTAAATCACATTAAATTTTTTTCGCATTAAAATATAGTTTTGTATGGGATTGCTTTCGCATTCTTGCCGCGATCCTATTCAAATTCCGTGCTAAATAAAAACAAAATGCGGACCAGTGTAACTGACATTTCGCATGCGATCGGATGGGAACGCACTCGATTAAAAGCGGATACATACGATTGGTAGGTCCGTTAGGTTTGAGACCTTTCCCATCATTGTTAATAAATCGTCATTAAAAGCTCATGCGTTATTCCAATATTTCAGTGATTTGCTCGACTTCCAAATGATTTTAATCGTGAAACGTACTGCTAAAATGAATTTTATTATGTTTTAAAATACATACCTGAAGTATCACTTTCTTTGCAAGTTTGCAAAAATTCTCAGAAATAAATTCATTCTATAAATCTTAGTTTTCATATTCGCACACTTATTATTACTTTTATTATCACACTTCCACCAAATCTATCTGTTACATCTACCGCTTCCCGTCAGACAACTCCTACAATGAGCTCTTCAACTTTCTCTCGGTAAAAATTGAGCATCTTCTCTCTGAATTTCCATCCTCTGAAGTTATCGCCCTAAGCGACTTTAACGTCCATAGCAAGGAATTATTAGGTTCCACAAAAACCGACCCAGAGAACAGCGCGGCAGAAAACTTCACAATCAGTAAAAGTTTTTCGGTCAAATATTGCAACACCCTGTATATTTTAATATGAATATTCATGATTTCTGTTTTCAAATATTATTTTGATCTTGCTTCATTACGCCTATTATCCCACTCGAAACTAGGTTAAAGTACATGTTAAGTATTATGTTCTATTTACAACATTCAGGATTATTTGGATAGCTCGGGTCAACCTTTTCCCAAAACCTGGTCCTTTTAGTAAAAGGGAGTTGTTTTATGGACATTACAACTATTGCCATTTAGAATTGCAAAGCAAAGCTAAGGGAAAACTTCCGTTCGTACATATTTACTTTGGTTGATTAGAGAAAGGGCAAGGACAAATTGGTTTTATTAATGCACCTCTACAATTTTGATAAAAGGGGGCAGCCCCGTTAGGCAAACATGTTGAATTGTTAATACAAGGTAGCTATGGTTAAATAATATATTTTTATATAATTTCAACTTGGGGCATTTATTAATCAAAATATTGTTCTGTCTGAAATTAAAATTCATAGAGCAGAACAATAGCTTTGTTAGTGTGCTATTTCAATACATAAAAATGACATATTAATTTATTTTTCTAGACAGTGAAATAAATAGTGAAAATAAAAAGGTAGAGGAAAATAATAAATATGGAAAATATGTTACTTTTTTTATTAAAACTACGGTATCCATGAAATCATTAATTTCAGCAACTGTATTTTTCCATACAGTTTTTTTGATTTATCACTTCCACAAATAAAGATGTTTTGTTCAGTTTCAAATTGTTGAAATATATATATATATAATTATTGTTTTGTGCTCTTTCCACCCTAATTGACAAGGCTTAGTTCGGTTTTAGAAGTCATCGTAGGTGACAATATTAGATGATAAAATTGTAAATCGGGATACAAAATTGGACCCCTATGAAAGCCAATAATAAAAGCTGAATCTATAATCTCAGGTGTAAAAAAGGGCACCCTAAGCTATTGTTTAATTTTAAGGTTTGGTATCTTTTTTATCTCTAGTCCAATTTGAATAACGTTTTCAGAGAATTGTAAATGCAGTTATTGGCTTTATTACGGTTATTTGCATTTTCAATTAAAACCAATACTTATCCTATTATACAAGGATAATGGGAATGTTGTTTTTGTCACCAAACTTTAAAAGACCCTGTGTAATAACTGAGCGGCGTCAAGGTTTCTTAATGTCACTTAATGGACTAGAAATAAAAAAGTCAATCAACCATAAAACCGACAAAATTTTAGGATATTCGTTTTTTGTGCACCTGAGTGTGTTATTACGTAATTCATTATTCTAGATAATACCAGTTCTTTAATTTTTTTTAGCCTTTTGACAAGTGCTACATTGGTGCCACGCCTGAACTGGATGAAGAGAGAATATTCTGTGGGCAAATGTCAGCCATCTATATTTTCAGCGAAGCGCTAACAACACATCAAATATGCGCTATGCATAGGTTAGGGCCTGGATATAAGGTAAACATATAGAAATTTATTTTGTGATTCTGTTTATAATAACAATTTTTGATGATGCGTTAACGTTAAAGCAAGCCTAAATGAAGCTTAATTTATTATTATTATTATTATTATTTTTATTTAAAACAGTGAGCGGATAAACCGATGAAACTGTTTATATTACAGTCTTTTAAGCAGTTGGTTATAGATACTGAGTAACACTATCCATATATATATGGCACAATCATTTAGCTGCTGTAATGAACCATTGTGCTATTCCATCTCTGTAGGTTACTATCTACTCTGTTTTTAAAGGAATTTACTGATGGAGCGGAGACTGTTTCCTTAGACAGTCCATTCCACATGTATACTATCCTATTTGTCAAGAAGTTTTTACGTGGCAGCTTGCTACATCGTTCTTTTCCGATCTTCTTACTGTGACCCCTTAGGTTGACATTTTCATTAACTTTGAAGACGTTCGTATCCACCGAGTAATAATTGGTAAGGATTTTGTAAGTTTGTATAAGGGCACCACGTTGTCTTCTCTCTCTCAATGATGCCAGATTAAGTCGCTTGAGACGTTCTTCGTACGGTAGTCCCCTCAGTTCTAATGGGATCCTTGTGACTCTCCTTTGAACTCTTTCCAGTGCTTCAATGTCCTTTGCATAGTATGGACTCCAGACAGATTGGGCAAATTCCAATATTGGCCTGATATATGTTTTGTATATTTGTAATATCAGTTGACTGGATTTGTTTTGGAATGTCTTGTTTATAAGATATATCATTTTATTTGCTCTTTTGATAATGGCAGATATATGACATTCCCATTTTAGATCTTCTGAAACAGTAATACCGAGGTCCTTATGCTGGTTAACGGTTACTAATAGTGATCCATGCAAATAAACTGGGTGTCTTGGATTACTCTGCCCGATGTGTAATACTGTACATTTTTTGGTGTTAAGTGACATTTTCCATGTTTCCGTCCATTTTTCTATTGTAGCTAAATCATTTTCAAATTTGGCATTTTGATTTAAAGGATCATAGAAAATTTTTGTATCATCTGCGAAAAAGCTAATGTTTGATTCAAATGCTCTGGCCATATCAGATACATATACAAGGAAAAGCAAGGGCCCCAAGACAGAGCCCTGAGGTACACCACTCAACACTGTATGCTCTGTTGAAAGCTGTCCATTCACTCTAACTTGTACACTTTAAAGATTTATTGTTTTATTTTTTGCAGTGATAAAATTTTACTACTTTCCATGTTTTGTGCGTTTATGTATTTTGCAGAACAAAGATTTAAAGCTGGTTTTACAGTGGTCATCAATCCAAATGCTTGTTGCAGTTACTATGTTTTTGATTTGTGACGATTCAGCACTATAAAATAAAATTTATGAAGGGTTACGCAGATCGACCTTAACATAGCTAATATACGAACTAACGTTAGGTCTTTCATATAGCTTAGGTCTGGATGCGACTGAATTTTATTATTTTATAAATTTGATGCAAAGTTTGAAGTCATAGACTAAAACATAGCGATGTGAAGACTCAATGTCAAGAATTATGCCATGAAAGTTTCTAGTCCTTTTGTGTTGAAAAGCCGGTATCAGTCTCTAATATCAGAATCTGGCTGGCAAGCGTTGTGCGTCTACAGTGTGTAGCAAGAAATTAATACGAGAAGTTGGTGCATACCTTAAAAGAAAATTAATCGTGTACAAATCGCATACAGGGAAACCGAAATTTGCAAAAATCTCTTAACAGTAGAGTACCGTTATTTTAAAAATTACCGCAAAATATTACTAGTAGAAAGCGGAATATATGCAATTTGCATATACAGGGTGTCTAAAATAGGTGATACCACTATTGCTATAGTATAGGTATGCAATTTTTACATATTTTGACCAATTTAATAAAATAATGCATATTTATTTTAAAAATGCATTATCAAGCAGATTATAGGATTTTTAAATAAACTAAATTTTAAAACTGCTTGTTCTATTCACTTCTGTGACCACATCGTAAATTTAATGGGGGTTTAGGAATTTTCAGATGTATTGTCAGGTACCAGCACCAGCCCATGAATTACAGACGCATATAATAAGAAAAACATCTTTTTTGCTAGTTAATTTATTAAATAGACTGCATTGTGAAAGTATTCTGTAGAATTCATAGGTTCTCAACCTTATTTTGCTCACCGCCCACTTTGAGAATATGTTTTTTTCTAGCCCCCTGTCTATATTTTTAATCTGCCCACGCCCCCTCTGCGCTATCTCATTGCCCCCTAATTTTCTCTGGGTCTTCTACTGCCCCCCGAAAGTATCAAACGCCCACAGGGGGGCGTTATCGGCCACGTTGAGAACCTATGCTGTAGATGCTAGTATTACTGATTATGTTTATAAATATTGAAAATGCCGAAAGCTTCTTTATGGGTGAAAAATTTCCCAGAGTTGGAGCTCAATGGCAATAAGGTATTTCGCAAAGCTTGTGCTAAAATTATGGTCTGTGAAAAAAAGTTCCAGGTAGACCAACACGTAAAAACAGCATGGCGCAGAGCTTTAAAAAATTAAATTAAGACCAGTGCAATGGTCTATTAAAACATCATTTTACAACAGTGGGGACAAAACGAAAAGTGAAAAGAAGGGACTTGACTTGACAAATCAACAACTAAGGGAATTTTTTGCAAAAATACTATAACCACAATATTCCGGATGAGTCTACATTAAGAAAAAAAGTGTGCTAAGAGTGTATGAAACTGTAATCCAAGAAATCAAAGTCGTGCTAAACGTGCTAAACCAAAATAATTTTTACATTATTGTTGACGAAAGCACAGATGCCTGTGGTTTCGTCAACAATATTGTGCATCTTATGATTGGAGCTCTAAAAGAAGACGAACTAGGAAACCATACTTAATTACTCCAAAAAAGTCACTTAAAACTAACAACGTGACTAACTCGTTTCATTCAACAATCTATATCGGAATTTTTCTTGCCCAATCAAGTCTCAGTTGAAAAGTTTTTAGTGGTTTTGTCCGGTGCAGTACCTTATATGGTAAAAGTAGAACAAAGGCTAAACATATTTTATCCCAATATGGTTCATGTTACTTGCCTGCTACATGGATTACACCGAGTCGCTGAATCAGTCAGAATTGAGTACCCCTTAGTAAATAAATTAATTTCAAATACGAAAAAGTGCTTTTAAAAGCACCTTTAGGAGCACAACTATATAAGGAAAAATTGCCAGGAGTTAACTTACCTCCTGAACCCGTAATTACCCACTGGGAAACATGGAATAAAGCAGCGATATTCTCCTCAGACCATTTTGAAAATAATCAAGGAATTAATTCTGAATATACAAGATTGCTCACAGTATGTGGTGCAACGTCAAGAAATGTCAAAGAATCCGGCAGTTGCTAAGCAGCTTATGTTTATATAGGTTAATTTTAGTTTTATACCAGACATTATAGTTTCCTTAGAAAATATAAATTTAAGTTAAAAAGCCTCCGTTGATCTGATTAAAACATTTTTTGATAAATGTAAAAATATTCCTAGTGATATAGGTGTTAAAACATGACAAAAATTACATGTTGCTCTAGAAAAAATGAGGGATTTAAGTATGTAATGGAAGTGGTAAATATTTTTGATGGCAAATTGACCGAAGAAATTGTACCTTGGCAATGTGCGTTAATAATAAATGTTGAAAGAAGTTTTTCGGTGGCTAAACATATTTTTACGGATAGAAGGCAAAACTTTTTAGAAGAAAATTTTGAAAAGCATTTAATTATAAACTGATTTTATAATAAAAATTTTACCCCAGCTATAACTGTATTATTATTGTATTCTTTTAATTTAAAAATGAATGCTGCTCATTGTTAAAATCAATTAAAATCAGTATTTTTTTATCTTCTAACCCGTATATTTTTCATTTTTAGGTAAAATTGCTGCATATTTTTCTTAAAAACGATTATTATTGCTATTATATTGTTTTTTAATTTAAAAATATAGGTTAGCTTTAAAAATCAGTTGTATATGTTTTTTAAAATTTTCTAATTTGTATGCATCTCGCATATTTACTGTAAATTGCTGCATATTCCTGTTCAAATTTTTGTTCAAAGGGATGCATATTTATGTGACGTGCATATTTTAATTAAATTTAAATGCACATATTCCGCTCTCTAGTTATTATAGAAGCAGTTATTTAAAGAGTTTATTAGAGTTATGCTCAAATAGGAATTCATGGCCTATCATTTCAGAAAGTGTAGGACCCCCTTTACGTTATTTAAATTTTCAGGATTCTGATGATAGCGGTTAATTTTGTTATTGGGTACACACCAGTTTTTCGTATTACTTACAGTTGGATATCCTCACGAATAAAATAGCCAGCCAGACTCTGATATTAGTGAGACTGGTTTTACAATACAAGGCGCTACGAAATTATCTGAGAACCTCTGAGAACTATTTCCTTTTGAATAAATAAAGTAATATTATAAAAAGGAAGCAAGAAAATACAGTATAGCTTTAAATTTGTCCAATAATCATAAAAAATATATTTGCATTTTATAATTTCTAAAATTGTAAGTTATTTTTTTCTTTCCAACAATGTAAATAGAATAAACTAAAACGACACACGTGTTTCATTGTTTGTTCCATTATGATCAAACTTCATTATACAGGGCGTAAATAACATGTTCCATCACTCGTTGTCGATTTCGCATCCAAAAAAAAATATAGTTCCTATTAACATAGGTTTGCTCTTGCTTCTGTTTTGAGTTTGATTGGGTTGGTTGGTTGAAGGTGTTAATTTTTTTATTTTTTCGATTTTTCAAAATATTACTGCAACGACTTACAACGTTCTATCAGACGTGCTATCAAACAAGTATAAAAAATTGTTCTATCCCTCAATACCAAAAAGTCCTCCGGTCTGGGTGGCATACCAAAAATTGATCTAAAAAATTCGCTCCAAAACTTCCACCCTTCCTAACTCGTCTTTTCCAGATATGCTATGACAAGGGTATCTTCCCAGACAGCTGGAAGACTGCTCGTGTGCAGCCTGTCCAGGATTCAAGTCCTTTCCATCCAATTATAGACCTATCTCTCTTCTCTCTGTTGTCAGCCAAGTTATGGAGAAAGTAATCAACTTGCAAACTCTAAAATATCTAGAAAAACACAAAATCATTCATGACAGACCGTACGGATTCCGTCACCAAAGATCCACAGTTGATCTCCTTACCTTGTACATAACTGGAACAAGTCTCTTGAATTTTATAGCGAACCCCAGATTTCTCGCTCATTCATACCCAGGGTCTCCAGATTATGAAACAAATTGCCTGCAGATGTTTTTCCTTCCCCTCTCAACCTTCAGTTCTTTAAGTCTCATGTCAATAGAGTACATTTCCCTTCTCTCCAGACGCCCACGGTACGTTAGTGCTTAGGCTTGAAGTCTACGTATGCTGTCTTAGATAATAAAAAATATCAAAATGTTAAATAAGTCATTAACGTATTTCCTGACAAAATTATTTCAGTGCCAGTCCGTGTGCGAGCTCCTGGTGGAGCTATCCACACCTTTTTAATGCTAAAATATATACTTTTTTAGGTAATTTTCAAAACTGATTTCAGTTAAATTACTAAAGTCGTTACGAAAATATTTTTCAAAAAATTAAAAAACAAATAAACTTTAACACCCTGCATCTTAGAAATAAAGCAAGAACGGGACCCATGTTGGTAAGAACTATTTGGTCTATTTTATTTTTTGGTGAGGAATCTCTCCACGGGCGATGGCACATGTTTTTTGAAACACCCTGGATAGTATTTTTAAGTGCGTAAAATCATGACATCATTTACTGTGTAAAAACAAAATTTAAATTAACAAAAATAATTTAAAAGATTCAGAAATATAAAACAGACTTTACAATGTTATAACAAGGTTGTAGTATTTAACAACTTTCCGATTATACGATCATAAAGTTTTATCATTTTAAAAAGATTACTTCTCGAGGATTTTCCAATTTATGTCATAGTTTCAATAAATAGCTCTCTTTATTCATATATCCGTTCTGCTGTAATTCATTATTCGATTATAGTGATAATAAATGGAAGGAACGGAAAAAAGTATTAATATCTTGTTGAGTTTATGACATCTAAAGGATATTCGAAATACAGAAGATATTAAATCAGTCTCATTATTTTACTTTGAGTGTATGTTGACTCTGAAATCAATATTTATTTCGTAAGTTTTAGTTAAGATGTGTATATTATTCAAGCTAAAATGAATCGGGATTCTCAATTTAACCAAAAATATGTAAAGGGTACCCAAAATGTATAAAACCGTAGTTTTACAGCCTTTAGTAGGCGTTTCAAACCCACATTGCTGGGGCACGAGCGTTGTCGATTGCTCTTGTGGAATTTCGAACAAGTGCGCTCACATATAAGCAACGCGTCATCAACGGATCGCCTTATTCGATATACCAGGGAGGATTTAGGGGGGAGCGCAACTGCGAATTTTATAAAAATAAATATAGTTACATTAACCAGTCTTACATATTCTACAAAATATTATAAACAAAAACACGTCTATTTTCTCATGATGCAGAACTTTTTATGAAGAGTCATTTTTTTCGTAAAATCAATAATAAAAAAGTTTCCCATTTGTTAAGATGGTTTCAGGACAAGCTGTATAATTCAAAAAAGAAACAAAGATTAGTTTTTATAATGTCATTGGCTTCTCGTCTGAGATTTTCTTTATAAATTACAACCCCAATGAAGACGTCTGTAATACGTTCAAAACACGTTTAATAGAAAAGTTAAAGTAGTTTTAGAGATCTTTAAGAAGTTAGAAAACTTATATAAAAGTAAAAGCAATCAAAGTTTTGTATCTGTGTAACAATAATTGTATTTAATGAATATTTCAGAGTCAATTTCGATTCGACAATGAGTGCAACATAAACTTACCAGACAATCATAAAAGGGTGAGTGACTCTAGTGGAGAAAATTCACAAAGCATGGTTATTATTACTACTGCAGATGCACGAACAGTAAGCATTTTTATTTTTTTATTTTATTTATTTCGCTTTTCTAGTTTTTATGTTAATGTATATGAAGATGTTGACTAATTTCAGTCAGTCATTTCAGTATGAGGCTAACTTCGTAAACGTTGCCCCTTTTTCTGTCCAATGATTTCAAAGTGCAATGGCACGTCATGATAAATTTTTTAAAGTGTCATCTTGAAAACGGATCAAAAATATTTTCATGAAATTTTGGTGGCTTAATGTATATATATATATATATATATATATATATATATATATATATATATATATATATATATATATATATATATATATATATATATATATATATATATATATATATATAAATATAAATATGTTTAGCAACATTTCTGCGAAGTATTTTTGTATTCCTTTTTTTAAATAATTCACATTGGTAAGTTTTTAAAATAAATTTTTTGATTGTACAGGAACTGTGTTTCCTGACGATGTGTTTTGTAACTTTTGTAGTGTGTCCTGAAGAAGGGTTAAATTGAAACTCGAAAGCTCGACTAAGCAATAAAGAATTAATTAATTGGCCACCTGCATTTTGACTGCTACCCAAGAAAAAAAAATTCCTTTATATATATATATATATATATATATATATATATATATATATATATATATATATATATATATATATATATATATATATATACAGTATGTCCACGGATAGAGGTCACAAGAAGACAAATGGACAAAAAATTTCATTGTTCGAAAAAAAATCATTTTTGGTAAGCTTCTGCTTCTTAAGAAAATACGGTCTACGAAGAAAATGTTTGACTTTTTTATACAGGGTGCTCAAAAAATACAAAAATAATAAATTATGTGAAGAGTAAACTACCTTTATTTTTCATTTTAGAGCAAAATGATAAAGACAAAAAATATTTCAAATTCCAGTCAAAATTTAAATTCAAAATATCAGCTGAATATTTTACTTTTTATTTTTGTGTTATAATTTTATCAAATATTGCTGTACCTACGTTTCCTAGGTAATTTTTGCCTTGTCCACCTCATCTCACTATCTTTTACGACAAATGTCAGAAAATTTCAAATGTTTGCAACAAAATTTAAAATATTTGCAAAATTTAAAATTTTTGCAACAAAATTTAATTTGCAACAAAATTTTAAATTTTCTGACATTTGTCGTAAAAGATAGTGAGATGAGGTGGACAAGGCAAAAATTACCTAGAAAACGTAGGTACAGCAATATTTGATAAAATTATAACACAAAACTAAAAAGTAGAATATTCAGCTGATATTTTGAATTTAAATTTTGACTGGAATTTGAAATATTTTTTGTCTTTATCATTTTGCTCTAAAATGAAAAACAAAGGTAGTTTACTCTTTACTTAATTTATTATTTTTGTATTTTTTGAGCACCCTGTATAAAAAAGTCAAACATTTTCTTCGTAGACCCTATTTTTTTAAGAAGCAGAAGCTTACCAAAAATGATTTTTTTTTGAACAATGAAATTGTTTGTCCTCTTGTGACCTCTATCCGTGGACATACTGTATATAAGATAGATAGATAGATAGATATATGCTTTATTGTCTAAAAATACATTCACATATATTTTCATTGACAAAGCAGACTTATGACTAGTGAAACTATACTAACTTATCTGATATTAAATAATGAATAATAAAAATACATAATTTATAATTATTTTAAATTATCTCTAAAATATTCTTCAAGACAGTAATATGCTTTTTTTACCAAAATCTTTTTAACTTCATTTTTAAATTTTCTTTTATCCTTTATATTTTTTATATGGTTTGGTAAGTGATTAAATACTTTTTTGCCTTCGAAAAAAATAGATGATTTAGTTAAAGATGATTTAGGTATTGGTAAAGGAATGTTATATTGAGTTCTTGTCTTACTTTTACTCGAAGATAAATTGCGACCATTTTTATGCAATAATGTTACAGTTTCTATAATAAATAAACACGTTAGAGTCAAAATCTCATATTTTAAAAATAAAGGTTTACAGTGAGACCTCGAATGACTTTTACACATAAATCTTAGAGCCCTTTTTTGTAAAACAAAAACAGAATTAAACAAAGTTTTTGAACAGAGTCCCCAAAAGGGAATTCCATATTTTAAACGAGATTCTACAAGTGAATAATAAACTGATTTAGCTGTTTCTGTTCCTAGCTCCTTCGCTACAGTTTTTACTGCAAATGCTCCGCTAGCAATTTTTTTATGTAAATTTTCAATATGATTGGTAAATTTTAAATCTTTATCAATAAATATACCCAAAAATTTTACATTAGATTTATTTTCAATATAATTATTTGCTAAACTTAAATTGTTAATTTTTGTGTTAAATGACATAATATTGGTCTTTTTAAAATTAAATACTAATAGATTAGAATCACACCATTCTTTAATTAAAGATAGATCACTATGACTCATTTTGTATAAGTCATTAGTGTCTTTAGAGTGCCACATAAGAGTGGTATCGTCTGCGAAAATAAAAAGATTTCCATAAATTGGAATATTAGCTAAATCATTGATATATAATAAAAATAAAATTGGTCCCAAAACAGATCCTTGTGGGACACCACAAGAAATTTTTAATTTATTAGACATTTTGTTACAAATTTTTACTTGTTGATATCTATTACTTAAATATGAATGAAACCAGGAAAAAGATTTACCTGAAATTCCATAATTTTGCATTTTTTTTAAAAGTATGTTATGATTAACACAATCAAAAGCTTTAGAGAAGTCACAGAAAACAGCTGTTATCAATTCACTATTATTTAAATTTGAGTACATTTTCTCAATAAATGAAAATATAGCATCATTTGTACACTTAGAATTTTGAAAACCGAACTGATTTTCATTTAGTATATTATATTTTTTTAAGAAATTTGTTAGTCTAAGATAAGCATATTTTTGACATTTAGCCCTCTCTATATTTCGAGGGGTAGGGGTAACTTAGGAATTGTAACTGGAATGATATAGGTACTTTTGTTTATAAAATTCGAATCTACGTAAAAAACTATGTGTGTGTACAAACATTTTTTTATTTGCTCTTTCGGTTACGGAATTATAATTTTCTAGGTTATACAATAAAAAAAATATTTACCATTTATTTTCAACCTATTTATCGCCTGTTATGCTTTAGAAGTTGTTCAACTTCCAAAGACTTTCTCCCTCATTTTTTTAAATGAATTTCGTCCCCGCTGTAATATTTCAGGTGTCCTAATAAGCAGGCAAAGCGGATTCGGTCTTTCATATCATCTAAAGTTGTAGGTGCAGTCGCTATCCCTTTGTCCTGTATAAACCCCAAAAGAAAAAGTCAAGGGGTGTCAAATCCGTTGACCTAGCAGACAATAATCTGAGAAATAATCGTTAAAGTGTCAGAATTCTTAACTGACTTAAGTAACGAATTTCCATGGAAGCGAATAGTAATTCTGAAATAAGTGAACTTTATTTATTGCTAAAATTTATTTTACATTGAGCAAATTTATAAAGAAAAGGGCAATTTTAGTACGCACTTTCCACAATAGAACTAAATTTTTTCTAGCAACACCTTTCGAGATAAAGATCATTTAGAAACCAAGCAAATCGTTAAAATATTATAACTTAAGTTCTTAATGACGACTTATTAACAATGACAGATCTTAATTTAAACCAGTACTAAATCGTTAACGTTTTTAGTGAATTTGAAAGTGAATTTTTAGCGCTTGTTTATACACAGTGGTCCAGAAATAATGTTTTAAAAATATACTTTTGAGAAATGAATTTTTTCAAGTACTTTTTTTCGGAAATTGAGTTTTTAAATCTAAATCCGAAGTTTACTACTGCTAACGCCGATCTTAACTGACAGCGTTTTAAACTGACAAGTGTAAGAATAAGACGACTAAGTTTTGTACTATAAATTTATTTCTGAGTCTTTTTTTAAATTGATGAAAAAGAGGACAATAATTTAACTTTGTATTTTCCACAAAAATAGGACTAAATTCGTTTAAGCAACAAATTGCAAGATAAAATCCATTCATTCATTAATATGTGATACCGATAAATTTAATAGACAGCGTTTGGCCTTAATGGCCTGCCTACCAGGAAGAAGAAAAAATGTTAAGGTAAAAAAGGGCATGATGTAGTTCATTTTTGTGTTTGAAGTTGGCTGGTAAAGAACGACTTTTTTATTTTATACTGTGGTAGTTTTTTAGTTTTAGGTTTTATGTAATTATTTTCATTGTTTTTGCATGGTTATGTAGTTAGCAACAAATACATTAAAGTTGCAATGAAAAAGCTGTTTAGAACTTGGTTTAAGAACTTCCGTCAATTGAAATAGTTGTTGCGGTCACTCTGCTTTAAGTCCAAAGTTTTCGACTATTTAGTATATTAAATAAGGTTTAGAAATGGTTAATATAATATATTCAAATGTGTGCGTCAAAACCACAGTTGAATCCTACATAAAATTCAGATCTAGATGTCTGAATTTAAACGCTTTGCAAATTTAATGTGTAGTGTGAAAGCTATTGAAAATGTTTCTTTTCTGATGGAACTAAGCGACATAACAAATGGAAACAAAAAATGCACATGCGTTTCATAATTTATCCAATTATGACACCAAAGAGCATTTGTATGTCATAATTTATGGAATTTTGACTTTTTTTAATGAAACTAAAAAAAATATCTTTTATATACCGCGTGTCAACGAAATCATTTTAGATACTCTTAGATTATTCCTATTAAAAATAAGAATTTAATTTTGTGGATTGAAGCTTTAGTTGAAAAAACACATTTTTTGCTTTAAAAAACTCTTTATAGCCCTTAAAATTATATAGCTCTTTAAATTCCCTTTTCGGTGATATATCGCAAGTGGTAATTTTTTCTCAAAATGGCGACACTGGAGGATTTTTCTCAGTTTGAGATATTTTGCCATTTTGAAGTTTCAGGTTGTTATTTTTATAGAATAACTCTGTAGTTTAGTGAAGAAGATTGTTTAACTTTTATTTTTAACATCATTTTCTAAAACTCATTTTAAATAATTTGTATACCTATATGCAAATTTATGTTTTATTAATATGGGCCAGTTTTAAAGCAAATTTTTACCAAGACATTAAATAGAAAGTACCAAAAGTAAAATAGCCGTCGCGCAGTGTAGGATATTGATTACCTGAAATTATCCAAAACATACATTTTAACGTTTTTTTTCTTAAATATCAAATAAGGAAAACAAAGTACGTTAAAAAGAACATTTATTTAACATACAATCGGCTACGCACTTACCTAACTTGGCGTTGAAAAACAGCCAACTTAGGTAAATGCATAAATCTGATTTTATGTTTAATAAATAATGTTGTTCTTAAGGTACTTTGTCTTATTTGATATTTTTTGGAAGAAAACCGGTAAAATGTGTCTTTTTTATAATTTTAGTTAATTAATAACATGTACTGCATGACAACAGTTTTACTTTTGGTACTTTCTATTTAACGTATTGGTGAAAATTTGCTTTAAAAATGGGCAATATTAGTAAAACATAAATTGACATATATAAATTATTTAAAAAGTTTTTCAACATGTCAAAAAAATAAAAGTTAAACAATTTTCTTGACTAAACCTGAGTTATTTTCCAAAAATAACAACCAGGGACTTCAAAATGGCGACCTACTTAAAATGAGAAAAATGCCTTCAGTGCCGCCATTTTGAGAGCAAACTACCACTTATGATATATCACCGGAAAGGAAAGTTAAAGAGCTACCTAATGGTCTACAAAAATTGGTAGGTTACCATTTAAAGTAAAAAACTGAAACTCGCCTCCGGAGAAACCACAATCGATATTCAATTGTTTTTATGGTAAAAATATGTTTTTGTGAACTAAAGCTTCAACCCACAAATGAAATTTCTATTTTTAATATGAACAAAATTAGGGTATGAAAAATGATTTCGTGGACACCTGGTATATATTTGCCAAAAGAAAATCAAAGACATCCAGTTATAAAACACCTTTTGTAATTTTATGGCAAGGCTGTAATATTTCACAACCTTCTGATTGTAGAGTCATAAAGTTTTATCATTTTAACGAGATTATTCGCCGGAGATTTTCTAAATTACGTCTCATTTTCCCTAAATGGGGGTGTAGTTAATTATCTTTTCATTTTATATAATTATTTTGCTCCAATTCAACATAGGATCAGGGTAATAATAAATCACAAGCGTGAAGAAGACATTGACAACTAATAGTAGAGGCCTGGTGTTATATTGCCTATGCATCAAACACATAATGAATAGGAATTACCTACGACACTGCACACAGTGCACACGGGAAATATGGCACTGCACTGTCATAGGCAAACTTAGAGCCACTGTTATTATTATAGCGATTTAGCCAGAACATAAAATTGGAACGTCACTTCCGGTTACATTTTTGACTTTCATGGACTAAACAAATGAATTTGTCAAAATGTTGATCTTAAAGAGTACTACCACATTATCATGTGGTGCCAGACCTCACCCTGCCACGAACATTTGGCATTCCTAACATTAAAAAATTGAGACTGCCAAACTCTCTTATTATAAGGATACAGATGCTGTCCTAGAATCATTCCCGAAAAATTAATAACGTAGCTGTTGAAAAATAACAGAAAACCAAAATTCACCAGTTGTGTTGAACTGTTGCGTTGTGACTCTTTCTAGATATTCAGCCAGATTTTTATTGGCTATGCTCTACCATATTTTCTTTAACAAGAAATATTTTCCCTGACATGTTTTTTTTTACTTAATTTAATGTACTAGATTACGGAAGGTTAGAATTACATTTCCAAAGTATACCTACTAAATTCAACTGGGCGAAGCCCGAACCCTCGATTTTGGGATACACGTTTTGCGTAAATTTAATTATGCTCCCTACAAAAGACTATTACAGCTTAGACATCTTGGGAGTACAAGTTTGTGTTTCAAGCAAACGCATATTATTGTTCGTAAAACTAGTTTGTAATTTCGAAAATCTCTATACGGCTTGTTCAATTGTAATTTATAATGTTAAAAGAAGTGTTTGACAAAATTTATTTTATTTAAAAATCAATCCCCAGATCGGTATGCTTAAAAAAACATATTTTTCATGAAGGTGACCCAACAGCACTGTTCCGAAATAAAAAAAGCATTTGTTCACTGACTGTTGACAATTTTTTATTTTTTTATTTAAAGATATTTAGGTTCTTAAGGCGCCTGTGACTGAATAAAAATAGTGTAGGAGAGAATTTAGGTTTTTTGGTAATATATCTGCTCTAACGTGATAATCTATAAAACGGTGCGCATCGGAACGTGAAAATTTAAATTACTCATCTCTATGGATATGTAAAATTCATTTGTGTTAAAGTTGTTTAAAAATTTGGGAAACTTTAACACTTCACTCTCGCTAAGGCCACTCTGATTTGATAATCGAGGTTTTAAAATAACAAATGCAAGAATAAGGCAACTAATTTTTGTACTATGAATTTATTTAGTCTTTTTGCAAATTTATAAAGAAAATGGCAAAATAATAGGACTACATGCAACAAGTTCCAACATAAAAGTTATTTAAAAACCAATCAAATCGCTCAAATATTAGAATAGCTCATTACTTCTAAATGACAACTTATTAAAAGTGACAGGATAAAAACCTGTCAAAACCTAACTGATAAACTAGAAGATCTTAATTTAAACCATTACAAAATTTTAAACCTTTTTAGTTAAAATTGGCTTAAATTTTTTTATAAGGACTTGAAAAATATTCTAGTTAAAAAAAATACACAAGCAATTAATAGATATAGAATAGGAATGCCTAGAGGTGAACATCGATGTCCTAATAATAATAATATTGTTATGGAACTATACTTTGATGTTCCAAAGGCATAAAAAATAGGGAATATACAAACCGGGCATCTTAACTTGGATCAATTATAATTATTCACACAGCAGTTTTTATAAGTTTCATATGTCTGTAGCTTTAACTGTAATTATTGTTATGTTAATTCATTTCTGTTTTATGTTTTAATTTTTATTAACTTATCTGGTAGAACAGTATTTCGATTTTTACGTCATTTTTATTGAACTCTACAACTAGAAAACATCCTGGTACATATACTGCCCCTCTCAGAATAGAACAAAAATAGATCAGACACGTAGGCTTAAAGAATTGATTTTGGACCTCGCTCTGCTAATTTGTAACGAAGCAGAAAATTAATTATAACTCAATAAAACTTTAAAAAATGGAATTAACCTTGGTCAGAAAATTCTCAAACTTTCCGAATGCTGCCGACGCGTAAATACATTTTGTCTGAGAAGTTTTTATTGGGGAATTCCATCGAAAAAGTTTATCTCTTCAATTCTTGTTCGTTTATTTTTTTAAATTTTACAAAAGTAACATATTTTGAATGTAAAAATTATTCGTGAACTAAAAAAAGACAGATTATTATTCATCTATTTATCAATACTCAAGAAAACTGCACAGCAAAAGCTATCAAATGGAGTAAAACATTTCAAGTATTATAAACAAAGTATTGTGCCTTATTCCCGTTGCACTCACATCTTACTAGAAGACACGCAATCTCTTTTAAATTTTTTTCTAGATCACCAAGCCAATAACAATTTTTTGTGCTATTTCACAAAGAAGCGAAACTATTTATTTATATGTACATAATTGTAAAAATTTATATATTTTAATTAATTTTTTCAGGTATTATACGATGGAAAACTTTCCAGCGCCATTGTGTTCATGTATAATCCAGTTGCAACCGATACCCAATTATGTCTGCAATCTGCTCCCAAAGGAAACGCATCCTACTTCGTCCACACTCCCCATGCCCTTATGCTACAAGTAAGTCACATTCCATATCGATTATTAACAAAACACGGCTTTTTCCATTATAAACTGGAGAAACGACAATAAACGGATAGCGGTTCAAAGGCTTTTTAAGTTTACGTAACGTAAGATAAAAACAAGTCCTTAAAGTATGCCGTGGAATCAGTCACGCATGTCTTGAATTATTACTCTTGAAAGGTAACATAAAAGGTATAGGTGAATGAAAACTAGAATTGTCAAGTTCTGAAGTCAATCATTCAAATTATACTCAAAAACTCCGATTTTGAGTAATTCGAAAACGGAAAAATAGAATTTTATCCAGCAACCTTCTAATTTATTAAACAAGGTTAGCTTCGCTGCTGTTTCAACTATCTAATGCAAAATAAATAAATTTTGTCTATAATCCATCAGTCGATGTGTTGTCATTTTGCTTGCTCAGTGGTATGAGTGGAGTTTAACTTTCTGGATAATATTATTCAGCGGCGTGCGGTGAAATTTCCAAGTTGTATATCTGTTCCTACTTACAGGAACCGTACCAAATCTAGGAGTTTTAATAGGGAGCCCACTGGGAATGTTTTGGTAAAGAAAAAAACATTTTGTAATTTACGAAAAAAGTTGAATTTTTGCTTTGCCTACCCTGGGAAAAAATTTAACACGTTTAGGTATTTTATTTATTATTTTTTCTAAATAAATTTTACATCATTTTGTCGAGAATTTTTAAATTTTAAGAGAAAAAAATGTGTTAGTAGAAAGTTATAGTCGTTTGAATTTTTTTTAAATTATATTTTAGGTTTAAAAAAACTCAAATGACTATAACTTTCTACAAACACATTTTTTTCTCTTAAAATTTAAAAATTCTCGACAAAATAATGTAAAATTTGTTTAGAAAAAATAATAAATAAAATACCTTAACGTGTTCATTTTTGTTTCCAGCGTAGGCAAAGCAAAAATTCTTTCGCGACAACAAAAAAAAACTTTTTTCGCAAGTTAAACCCCTAAATTTGGTACGATTCCTGTAAGTAGGAACAGAAATATACAACTTTGAAATTTCACTCCATGCCGCTGATATTATTATTCTTAAACACTAACTTGCCCAAAACTTTTAATCAACTAGTAAATTTAATTGACGTTTAGAGTCATCTTTGGCAATGACGCTAACATAAGTGCATCACATTGCAAGTGTCTGATTAGTTTAATTCGTGAAAATTGTTTGTGCAACCGGACGTAACACATGTAGTGATAAAATATCATTTATGTGTCAAAAAACATAAAAACTTAGCTTAACCTAATTTAAAACAAAAATAAACGCGATTCGTCTTCGCAGCAGCAAAAATTTAAATTACGAATAACATAATACCGATACGAACAATGAGTGACGAGAGAAAATCAATCATCGTAATCGGAATACGCTGCCTAGTATGAAATTATAAGTGGCAGCACGATGCCTAATTCAGAATACAATTTAATTATTACAATCATTCGTATCTTAAAATTCCGTCTTTAAAATAATGCGATTCTGCCATTAGGTTAATAAGTAATTGAGTAAAAATTTAATGTTTCATTACCGTGCTTCGTCGGCAAGCTATTGGTGTAGAAAGAAAAAAAAATAATAAACAAAATGTATAAAACAAACTGAAACTAAATATGAAAAGGCAATGGCTCCTAAGAAATAAAATTATGGCTCCTAAGGATAAAATTATGGCAATAATGAATACATTTTCCTGCTTTTTGTTTTTAACTATTCGTAAATAGCAAAGAGTGCTATTATTTTCTGCATTAGAATCTTTTCTGTGAAACTAATAAGCATTCTGTGCAATTTGGGCCCTATTTACCCAAAACTGACCTTAAAATTGATGTAGCAAGCACCAAATTCGAAAGAACACAGCAACATCGACAGTCCGTATCCTAACTGTCTTCAGTGGTTTTAAATACTGAAGTAGTATTTTTCTTGATTTAAAGGAACAATTTCCAGGTATAAGTGAGCTCAAGATTAAAGAGGGAATTTTCATTACTCAAACTAAAAATTTTTTTAAAGACGTCAACTTTGGTACATCATTATGATATTGCCCAGATGGAAAAATGCTCAACAGAAAATAGGGCCCAAATATGTTAGCTAACTACTGTTTGATAAAGTCTTTAATTTTGCTTGTTTTTGTATTTTCTTACAGTTAAAAATGCAAAAATTAAATAAGAAGCCACCTGAAAACATTCATCTTGATTATTATCATAAAACTGCAAAGAGCAAGAACAAATAGAACGTTGCAAATTTAACCCTTTGATTTATCATAACTTCCGTTCGCAAAAACTTCTTTTTATTTGCAGATTGAATTAAAGGCACCACGTTTTCTTTTCATACCTCGTTTAGTTTAAGAGAGGATTAATCAACGCCTTTTGATGTTCGTCAAAGGGCTTATCCCTTTTTGCACTTATTTTTAAATTTCTTCCGTTCTTTTGATGTACGAAGAAGGATGCGGGAAAGCGATCTAATTAGATTTTTTAATTTGGCCGTCCGTCGTTCGGATATTGGTGCTTACTTTTTGGAAATTGTTTTTTGATCGGGATTGAAGATATAAAGGGCAATATGCTGGCCTGAAATATAGCCGTAACAAAAAGTTATTGCCAAAACAGTAGACCGAGGAAATAGATACAGTGTTAGAATATTTATTTATTTTCACATTGTATTTTACCTTTGTTCATTTTTGTACGTTTTACCTTGCTGGTATATTTTGAGAGAGATTGTCATTGCCATAATTTTGTTAATGAAAAAAATGTGTCATACAGAAAAGATAGTAATTTTATTGGAAAACTGAGTGAAAGAGCCAAAGAGGGTGAAACAGTGAAATCCTTTTCTTACATGGTCCTTCGCAGCTAAAAGAATCGCACGTGAAAAAAAGTTATTATGAGTTACACTTCGGATTGCATTGGATTTTCCAAAAGTACGCCTGGATTTAAAGAAGAGTTTAGAAAGAAATATCCTTTAAATTCAGAAGAAAAGAGATTGAAATCAAAAGGTAATTCAAAGAAAGATTCAGTTAAAACTAGTTCTTCCAGATCACGAAAGATATTAGAATTACAGTTACAGGCACTTAAAAAAAGTGGAGACTGAAAATGATAAAGATAAAGAAGTAAGAAAACAAGCTAAAGAAGCAGTGAAACAAACTGAAGAAGCAGTGAAACAAGCTGATAAATATACAAGTGATAAACATAAAAGTAGTAATACATTAGCTGAAATTAAACAGCAGATAGTTGATGTTAAATTAAAAATGAAATTAAGTGGATTGGGAACCCAAATAAGTGAAAGAAGTATGCCACCATTTGAGAACGAATGTCAATCAAGTAAGTTGTCATGTGATTATGATAACCACAGCATTGTCAGCATAGAAGATTCTAACATAAAGGTTAAAAAATGGTTAATAGGTACTAATGAATGTCTTACTTATAAATCTAAAGATCCTAAACAAATTCCTGATCAGAATCCTAGGAAATTAAACACTTGTGAAGAAAAGCCACAAAATAAAGCACAAAATATTTATCGAAATTTGGAGAACTATTTTCACAGACAAGTAAGGAAAACCGATTTACCAATATTTGATGGAGATCCTGAAGAATGACCGCTTTTTTACTCAGAGTTTAAATCATCAACTGAAAATTGCAATTTTACTGGTAATGAAAATATGGTACGACTTCAGAAATGTTTGCGTGGAAAAGCTAGAGAAACAGTCAAACCTTTATTAATAACTTCTAGAAATGTAAATGAAAATAATAGAAACACTGGAAATGACATTTGGGCGACCTGAATTTATAATATCTATTCTTACAGCGAAAGCAAGAAAAATTGCATTTTTAAAAGATGTAAGAACAAATTCCCTAACAACCTTCGCAAATATGGTTTTGAATTTAGCAACAACTATTGAAGTACTTAATTCACCAGGTCACTTGTGGAATCCTATATTACTTTAAAAATTAGTTCAGAAATTACCTTTTTTTCCTAAAATGAAATGAAGAAACTACGCATACATGAAAAAGCAAGTAAATCTGAAAGATTTTTCTCTTTGGTGTTGTTGACTTTTAATACTTGTATAAATCTTATGCTTGGCTTGGAATTAGAAAGCATTCCTTATTAACAAAATATAGTAAGCTAATAAACAAAAACAAAGAAGACACATGTGTTTCATAGAATACCCAATTGGGACAAATAATATATATTTGTGTTTCATAATTTATAAAATTGTGAGTACATTTTGTAGAATGCAAGATTTGTCCAAATATGTTGTGAAATTATGAGGATTAATGAGGAATATGTAGTAAATGAGGACACACGGCTTTGAGGGAACGGCCTGTAGAAAGCATAACTGCGGCGCCATCACTAAGAAATACTAACACTTGAAATTAAAAAGTAGATAGTTGATGTTGAATTAAAAATGAAATTAAGTGAATTGGGAAGCCAAATAAGTGAAAGAGTATGACACCATTTGAGAACGAATGTCAATCAAGTAAGTTATCATGTAATTATGATAACCAGAGCATTGTCAGCACATAAAATTCTAACATAAAAGTTAAAAGATGGTTAATAGATTCTAATGAATATCTTAATTATAAATCTAAAGATCCTAAACAAACTCCTGATCGGAGTTCTAGTAAATTAAACACTTGTGAAGAAAAGCCACAAAATAAAGAACAAAATATTAATCAAAATTTGGAGAACTGTTTTCACAGACAAGTAAGGAAAACCGATTTACCAATATTTGATGGAGATCCTGAAGAATGACCGCTTTATTACTCAGAGTTTAAATCGTCAACTGAAAATTGCAATTTTGCTGATAATCAAAATATGGTACGACTTCAAAAATGTCTGCGTGGAAAAGCTACAGAAACAGTCAAGCCTTTATTAATAACTTCTATAAATGTAAATGAAATAATAGAAACACTGGAAATTACATTTGGGCGACCTGAACTTATAATATCTATTCTTACAGAGAAGGCAAGAAAAGCGGCATTTTTAAAAGATGTAAGAACAAATTCCCTAACAACCTTTGCAAATATGGTGTTTAATTTAGCAACAACTATTGAAGTACTTAATTCACCAGGTCACTTGTGGAATCCTATATTACTTTAAGAATTAGTTCAGAAATTACCTTTTTTCCTAAAATGGAATGGAGAAACTACGCATACATGAAAAAGCAATTAAATATGAAATATTTTTCTCTTTGGATAAGAGAAATGTTTTTCATTAATCCAGATATTTGATGCAGACTAAACCAAAGTTTGGTCATTTGTAAACTTCTAATCTTGGTTTGTTACTTGTTGACTTTTAATACTTGTATAAATCTTATGTTTGGCTCAAAGAATTAGAAGGCATTCCTTATTAACAAAATATTGTAAGATAATAAACAAAAACAAAGAAGACACATGTGTTTCATAATATACCCAATTGGGACAAATAATATATATTTGTTTTCATAATTTATAAAATTGTGAGTACATTTTGCAGAATTCAAGATTTGTCCAAATCTGTTGTGTAATTTTGGAAATTTATATCTTTACCATATGGTCAAAGCAGGGGGCCCTGTCATCTTAGTATTTTATTAAAAAATTAAAACTAATTTTAAGCTTTTCGAACAATTTTCATGTTGTTGATGCGAGGTCTGATAATAAAGTTTATGCATAATTAATTAAAACAAATAAAAAACTATTTTTTTAAAAGCCGTCATTAGAGCTGACCACTTGAATGCCACACCAGTGGCGGCGCCGTATATAAGCAACTGATAAGTGTCTGTACTTCTCACTTTTTGCACGGGTTTACTCGGGTTTGCAAGAATTCACCAAAGGATAATGAAGTATTTTGTAGCTTGTTTATGGCATTGGTTAATTCCGCGTAATGTAGCGGCGTTCGGTTATTCAATCTTTTTTATCGTTGCGCTCGTAATTTTTGACAGACACGTGATCAGTCGTACTGTTTAGAACAATAAGTCATGTGCCTGTCAAAAATTCCGAGCAAACCGATGAAAAAAATTGAATTGCCGAACGCCACATATGGATAGTTTTTAAATCTGCTTCTACTTGTGCATTTTGAAATTTGATCTGACTTTTTCTATGTTATCATCGAACTGTAAAATTAAAGCTTTTGTCTTTTGAAAATGTTGCACATAATAAAACGCTGCCCCTAACCATGTACCCCTGGTTCTGGAATACTAGGCTACTGTTTATGAATTTCTCGAGTGCGCTTTGGAGTTTTACGAAAAAGTGCTTTGGTGTTAGCGATTAATGTATGTGCTGTAAGATGTAAGGCATGCAGTATATACGTAATATGTAGTAAATGAGGACACACGGCTTTGAGGGAACGGCCTGTAGAAAGCATAACTGCGGCGCAATCACTAAGAAGTAGTAACACTTGATTCGTTGACAGCTGAAATTTGTGTAATGTAGTTAATATCAGATGCTGAATTGCTTTGCTAGTACATTTTTCTAATCTTTTACTGACTAATAAATACGCAGGTCACGGTTCAAGCGGATCCAGTGTACGTACTTTAACGTTGGCCACAGATTGTTTTTTAGAATCTGTTGTCTCGTTTACGGCTAACCACAGTTTTGTATCGTGTAGTTGGGATGCAATACGACTTTCAAGTCGTTCGCGCGCAGCCGAGCTTTCCAGCGTACTTCGGACAGGCAATTTCCATTATTTAGGATTATATTTTTTTCCAAAGCGAACGAAATGGTCCTTTATTTAATAACAGCACATTACACAAACACAGCATAATAAGTAAATCGAAAAGAAATTGTATATAAGGGCGTTAGCCCCGTTTTTATTTGATGTGTTACACTGTTTACGTGCCTTATATATAAAGATTTCGTAAAGGCCAATAAGCTTCGCTGACAAACCATACATATTATTTGCGACCCATTATATTTTAAATCAGGAAATCCTCATATAAACCATCTAACACTGTGCGCAAACAGTCGCGTGTTACAGTACACTTTCGGCATATTACTACTACTACTAAATTCTCAGCCAGGCGATAGAACAATAGAATCAACAAATAAGCGTGCACACCACACAGGATGACAAAGCTAAATTGAATTTGCTGCTGCGGCCGAGTTCCCCCGATGTAATGCCACTGGCAACTGGAGCGTCACTCACAGTGGGCAGCTTTAGGCATCATCTATCACTTTTCATTTCAATGAAATAAAATTAAATATTATAATTTTTTTTATGTGTGTAATATACTGTACATGTTGGTAGACAACCCACGCTGTGCTTAGAGCTTTTCCAGCCAATAAATAAGAATCTGACGTACCCACACACATACTTTAATTTAATATAGCAGTTAAGAAAAATGATTTTTGCGCCCTAGAAAATATCGTTTCTAATTTTACTACAATTTGTTTGAGTGCTTTTTCGATTTTCGCCGTATTTATTATTAATTATATGTGTTTTGATATGTACGAATGTTACCGCCTAAAATAGTAATAAGATATGTTTTTATTTTTTCATTACATAAGCTCATATGCTAAATTGTTATCATTTTAACGTTGCATAAAAGAGTGATAATATATATTTTGAAATGGGTATGGGTATGAGGGGCTTAGACACCTTCTACCTCTTTATACGCTTTTTCTTTTACATTTTCCCAGACTTCGCTACACTTTATCAGGAAAAAATTCAGTCGGATATTAAAAGAATAGCTTAACCAAATTTCTAATTAAATTAAATTAAAAATCAAAGGATTTTTAATACTAAGAGGAGACAGACTCACAAAGAAGTGGTAGATACTTCAAAGAACTTTATTTAATAAAAGAGATATTACAAATGGATATTAAAAAGCATTTAATATAATACAATTTACATTATTTCAGTAACAAACTTTATTAATGCTGTGCCTTGCTCGTACATAAGGTTATTATTAAACCACACCCTTTTTCTGCTTTTATTTTTTGTTTCCTACATATTTTATAGTATTTTTACAAACTAATTAATTAAATCTATAAAACGTGTAAATAAAAAATAAGGAAGGGACAAAAAGAAAACTGACCAGTTGGTTTAAACCAGTGCTATGTAAAATAGCACACGTAAGTTTGACTAATGAATGCCCTAACAGGGATCATTTAAAGCGTTATTTTGCAATATAAAAATCATAATTTTTCGGTGAGCAATGATTTGGGTATCACAAGCTAAAGAAGAATTACATAATATTTTTTTTCGATCACAATGGAGTGATTAGTCTACAATAGCGAAAATGCAAAATTTCAATTGAATCTGAATATTGATCTAAATCATATATATTTTAAAATGATTTTTACGCCATACACAACTACAAAAGGGATGTAATCCCTCTTTTTGAAACGGTTTTAACATGCGTATATAAAATAAATATTTTCATTATTTAACTTTTTATTTTCAGGATGTTAAAGCTGTGATAACTCACTCCATCCACAGTACGTTAAATTCAATTGGAGGCATTCAAGTTTTGTTTCCCCTTTTTTCTCAGCTGGATTTGCCTTTTGAATGTAATGGATCGTCCGATATTAAAAGGGATGCAACTTTATGGTATGTGTATATTTAAGACCGATATACTTAATAGCTTTTATAAATACAGTATTATCATCAGTAGACCAAAAAACTTTATATGAAAAAAAGTTTATGTAGTAGAATACGCAAAAACTAAAGGTACAAGCACTATCGCTGCTTGCGCTTGTATATTTTTGTTTTGACTTCTTGATAAAATTTACTTGGCTCCTGCAGCGGCGACTGCAAGTTAGTCTCAGGCCATCAAGTACGAGAAAAGACACTATTTCTTAGGGAACATAGACATTAGGTAAAGGTAAACAGACGATAGCTGGAAACATTGTTTTTTTTTATCTCTTTTATTTATATTTGATGTTTCTGACTATTCCACTCTCACATCCTTTATCGCTTACGCAGGTAATCTGATGCTCATAATTGCCACACTTCTTATTTTGTTGGTTTTGCTATGTACATTATAATTTTTAAAGAGGTTTGCCGGGTTGGCTCGTGTTTGTTGTCGTTGATATTTATTAGGCAATTGTCTAAGGATGGAAAAGTAAAAATACATGATGATCTTCCCCAAGAAAATACTACTAAATCAAAAGCATGGTTAAAATGACGCCCAGTAGCTTCGTAATATATGTCAACTTTTGTTTTAATTTTCCGCTACACCGCGTATATACATTATTTGAAATTATTCATGGTATGATTTTGTTTCGTGATTGAAACCAATCCATTACTAAATACAGCAAGATAAATATAATGGTTACTTACGGAGAAATGAGTCTGTACTGCAAGTGTTATAAAGTAATTGTTGATAAAATATCGTCAAACAATAGGGTTTAATTAATTTTTTCAACTCGTGTCATTTTAATTATTAATTTTGATATATTTTCTTACAATTTCCAATTTGTTG
Source organism: Philopedon plagiatum (assembly GCA_963971165.1). Taxonomy (NCBI): domain Eukaryota; kingdom Metazoa; phylum Arthropoda; class Insecta; order Coleoptera; family Curculionidae; genus Philopedon; species Philopedon plagiatum. Next base: position 109,100,515 of record OZ020192.1, on the reverse strand, counting down.
AAGACTTTATCACGATGTTTAAATAATGAAGGGCAGTATTCAGCTGTCATAAAAAACCTATGACTTTTCGGTGAAGACGGAAAAAAATATGATTCATTATGGAAGTTAAAATTTTATTTTGATCTTCTCCTTTAGAGCCACTCTCGCAAAAATTCAGTAAGTCTGTTAAATTTCTGCGGCGCGCTTTTAAAGGAGATAAATAAAATAAAATTTTGATTTTTTTACTAAGTATTCTTAAATCTTTCTTTCATTAAAAATTAATTTAAAATATTAGCAATGGACGGGCGCTGAGTGAGTCAATCAGTTAAGGGGAATATATAATAAGATTTTGGGAAAATGTTCCTAACTTTGGGTTAATGAACTTTAAAATAGAATATTCGCACTTTGGGTAAGGCACATTCAAACTCTAAGATTTTCACCTATAAAATAACAGATTCCCACTTTGAATAAAGTGTGTTCAAACTTTGCGCTCGTCCACTATAAAATAATAGATTCGCACTTTAGGTAATGTATATTTAAATTTTTACCTTACACACTATTGGGGAGAAATACTGTGAAGGTTTACTTATGTTTACTCAGTATTGGTTAATCAGTTTCTGTTTTTAATGATATAACTAAAAAGACAGAAAAGAATCCTGAGCAAATCTGAAAAAACCTACACAGCGTGTATAAGATTGGCCGGCCAATGTCATTATTGTCCAATTTGCATGACTGTCAGTAACATGTTTCTCTATATTATTAACTAGTGCACGCTTGGCGGTAATGTTCCGTCATTGACGGCACGTTTCAGATTGGAACCTATCGTTTATTAGTCCGAACAGATTTTATGAAAGCATGTTAAAACCATTTCAAAGGTGAATATTTTTGGTTCAGGTGTATTCATGTTCAGATTTTATAGTTGTTGTTAATTTTTCACCGGACATTTTTTCTTTCAAAACTAACATACATTATTTTATGTGCATGGTTTTTTGGTAATGTGTGAAATCTTTTTTATCACGTTTCACTATCTTTGGAATACGTGATGTATATTACTTTTCGTGTAATACATCAGATGAAGAAGCTGTAATCGAATTTAATTCGAATTATCGATAGTTTTCGCCATCCTTAGTGCAGGCATAGAAGATTTTTTTATAACTGTCAAGATGAGACAATGACGAGGTTCATAAACGAAAAGTTACGAGCAATTCAAAAACGTGCCCTACATCACAGGATGCCCCAAATCGACTAGATAAGGCGTGAAAATATAGATTTCGAAATTTACGCACCCTGCTTACGAGAACGGTAAAATTGTACTTAAGGCAAGGCCGTATAGTCCTTAATGTTTTGCGACATTCCCCTGGGAGACCTTTGTAAAACCCGCCGCAAGTTTAAAAAGGTTTTATGTCGTGGCGATAATTTTTACGACGGGTCCTAATCGGTTTGAATATGATCGTTTGATTACGCGAATTTAATTAAGAGAAAAGATACTGCATAACCGTTTTTTTATTTGTCATAAATATTGTAGTAAATCATAAAAACTGTAGCACCTATTAGTAAAAGTTAATGTGCCTCCCTTCTTTAAATTGAGTAATTTAGTATATATATATATATATATATATATATATATATATATATATATATATATATATATATATATATATATATTTATATATATATATATATATATATATATATATATATATATATATATATATATATATATATATACATATATATATATACATATATATATATATATATATATATATATATATATATATATATATATATATATATATATATATATATATAGCAGAGGTCGCCCGCTCCCCAGACGCGTAGCACTCACGGAGCGACTTTTTTATTTTATGTTTACATCGTCAGTCATACAGTCAATGTTTCGATAAAAGTAATTTAAAATACAACAGAAAATAACAAAACACACAATAAGTACACACCAGTACACTCACAAGGTTAAAAATATGAAATAATCTAGTTTAAAAATTATGCCGCAATACCGATCTGCTCAAAGTATTCACGCATGGTGTAGAATGGATTTTCCAATAAAAAACTTTTAATTTTCTTTTTCAATTTCTTTATCGACTGATTGCCGTCTTTAAATTATTCTGGTAAAGTATTGTACATCTTGTAGCTATGATATAGGATCGTGTTCTGTGTCCTAGAGAGCCTGAACCTGGGACATTTTAATATATCTGCATTTCTTCTACGTTAACCATGAACGCGCATTCGTCGCGCTACCTTTTCCTCATAAAAAGCAAGGCATACGCCATGCTGGAAAATGTTTAGCTGATGTTATTCTGGATTTCTAATAATTACCGGGTAGGCAGTTCACAATATATCCCTTATCAGTTATGTGACTTATACGCACTTACCTATTTCTTCCATCGCCGCCTCTGGTTATTTATTCCAGAGGCGTTACCACGACTTATTGAAAATTTTGCGTTGTGTGAAAAGTCACAATATTGTGTGTGGTACGGAACCCTCTATGCGCAACTCGAACTCGCACTCGACCGTTTTTTTTTATTTCACACAATCAGGGCAACCCTTATGAATTAAATTATTTTTGTCAAATACCGTGTACGCACGTACTTATTTCCGGCTTCGACGCCTCTGGTGATAGACCAAAAGTAGCCAAGCTTATTTATTAGTTATGGTTAGAGAAATGTATTAGAAAAAAACATTAAGATAATTATTAGCTTAAACTATGCCACGATTTTTGGGATCTTTAAAACATAAAACGTTACTCTGTAACTTAGTAAGCATATGGATTAACTGAAAGAACTCCTATAGGCAGACAAAATATTGTTTTCAGAATCAGGATTTTTTCGTTAGTCGGTAAATAAAACTTTAGTGCCATTCCCGTTTTAAAAATTAACCTAGTGTGAATCATTACCCACTCAATTTTACGTTGAAAAAGAAAATAGACTTTTTTACTTGTATTTTGTATTATTTCGCCTATTGCCTTTCATGGGCCACCGAATGCAAGGGTAAAATATGTTCTGAATAAGCCCTTTAAAGTCCCGAACGCCGTAAATCCAGATGGATAGGACCGGACGCTTTATATCCACTAGATAGCGCATGCAAATTGGGATTTCTGGTTTTCCGGGGTAATGCCTTCTTTGGGAAAACGGAAAATTTCTCGCCCTTTAGGCAACCGAGATGAAGTTCCTAAATTTTTGATGACTATCTTCGAGAAACTGATGTACAATTTCTTGCTAGAACAAGAACATCTTAATGGCGGTAAAAGAGAATTTAATCCCTAGAAGGTCCGAGATTGTCTCTAGATATAGTCTTGAAGAATATATGGGAAGGTATGAACAGACTCCTAAAAAGGCAAATGCAATAATTGCATCTGCCGGAAAACTTATGGCGACCGTTTTGGGATGCCAAACGCATTATTCTCATAGGATACATTTAAAAGGGAAAAATAATAAATTCAAAGTACTATGAGAGCTTACTTGACCAACAAGCCTAGAACATCCTACTTCTCTCGCTCATTCATACCTGGGGTCTCCAGATTATGGAACAAATTGCCTTCCCTTCCCAACCTCTAATCCTTTATATTCCTTGCAATAGATTACATTTCCCTTCTCTTTAGATGCCCACGGTACGTTATTACTTAAGTTTGAAGTCTACGTCGCACAGTGTATCGATCTTATGGGGAATTGGGACAAAAATCAGAACTCGGAAATAAATTAATATTATCATATAAGTTATTTACCACAAATTTGTCGGCTATTAGTCTATATTTAAAACAAAACATATTTATTTTCTATGGTAAGGTTACAAAAAAAATCGGTCAAGTGCAAGGTATAGTCAGTCAGTTAGTGTTCCGTGCCATCAGCCCCACTTAACCTTAGCAAACCTCGGCCGCCCGATCTCCGTCCATCTGCCGCGCTACTCGCCGCCGACAGCATCAACGCCGTATCACATCGCGCATGCGCGGAGCTGAGTGGGCCAAATTATTAATTCTGTAAAACGTGGAAGGACATAAGTTATTCCTTACATCGTGAGAAATATTTTTTGTGAAAAAACTCTCTATAACCAATGGTTCAGCAGTTATAAGAAAATAAATAATTAAATTATTTATAACAATAATTGACCGCACTAGAACTTTTCGCTCAATCTACACCTAATTCTTGTCGTTAATGTTTTTGTTTTGCAGATTTTTCTGAGCGATCCTTCTGGTGATAAGGTTGGGGGACAGCAATTTTTAATCGTTTTTCCAGAAAAATGTTGTAAAAAAGTCAATAAAAAAATACATCATATATATCGTCGAATTCGTGTTTTAGTAAGCATTCATTTGACACCCCACCGACGCCCTTGAAATTTTTTTTCCATTGCCCCATTTTCCCCCTGAAATTAACCCCAGAATCAAAATTCAACTTTTTATACTTCACGGCTATAATTGGGCCACCACACTCTATCTTTGTGTCAAATTTCAAATTTTTACGGCGAATAGTTTAAGAGAAAGTCGCCTGTGACAGACGGACGAACGGACGGACAGACACCGAATTGATTCCATAAGTGTTCCGTCTCACGGAACAATAAAAATGGATTCGAATTTATGCGTCCATAATAACATATTAACAGTGGAAATGATTCTTAAAATAAATAATATTATCAACTGTAATAGTTAATGGAAAGAATATATTGGAACCTAATTCAGGAAAGAACAAGTATATAATATGTTGTTATAATATATATCTTATTCTGCCCCTGAGGCACTTTCTCTTGCTTCGCTATCTTCAAGAGTAGTCGTGATATTATATGCTGACAAAGGATCAGTGTCTTCTGTAAACGCAATGTATTCTTTAATGGTACTGTCATTGACTAAATGTTTTTCTTTTTTATTATACTGTTGACTGTTCTCTGTAATATATCTTGAGTATTTACTTTACAGCTGTCTCAGAAGCGCAGAAAATTTCAGCATAAAAATTGCTTTTTAGTAAGGTTAAGTCTGTATAACTATATAACTCCTGTATCTCCTTCAATAACTGAGAGATCAGAGTGAATTAAAAAACAAAATGTTAAGAATATATGAGGCTACGGTCTAGTTGTGAATGTGAATCGCAGTTACAGCTGGTGTAATCCACAGGGCGCTACAAACTTTAGGGAAACTTTAGGAAGAAAATCGAAAATTATGATAAATTGTGGTGCGTTAATTAATTGGAGTAGTGTATTATTTCTAATATACATAGGTTACGAGGACGCAAAAACTGCATATTTACGCTTGTGAATATATCTGTCTGCTCGGATTTCCACAGCAAACAACGTGAATGTATTTTAACAATTCTTAAAGTAGTGTTATGCAATGTTAACTCGACCTAAAAATGCTGTTGCCCTTATATTCTCAAACGTTCCACTGCTCCGGATAGCAAAAACAGCTCATTCGAATAGAACACGGACCACTAACCGCCCTTTTTATTTTACAATTTATTGGTTCTAGCTTTTATGTTTAAAACTTAGTTTTGTGCTTTTGGCAATAAAAAGAATAGGACAGTATTATTGTTCTTTCGTAAAACTGTAGTACATATTTTAGAGGTATAAAAGTTTTACCGTCTGTATTAACGGTATTTTGCTTGACATTTTTTTGCGTTTTCTAGTTATAAAAGTAAACCTATTTTTTAAAGTGAATTTGTATCACATACCAGCTTTTAGAATCGTATCTTTTTAAAAAGTTTTTATAATCTGAAAAGTATATTTATATTTTCTCTTTCAGGGTTCCATCAAATAGCAATTTTTTAGCTGTAAATCTGTCTTTTCGTCACAAAATTCTGTATATGTTCAAATAAAAACACCTTATTCTCCTCAACTGACCTTATCAAACACGTTGACACTTACCCTATAAACTTACGTTCCACGGCCTTTTTTGGCAGTTTTTTATCTTACTTAGGGGAGACCGGTGACAATTGTAACAAGTGTCAATTGTAACATTCAGTATACGTCAGCCCTCCGCCGGATTATCGCGAACTGAGTTACACATGTTCAACGGTTGTTGACAGATCTTTCTTTAGAGTGTTAGTTGCTTTAAGAATTCTGATGAATACTGTTGTTACGATCTGAAACGTGACTTTCAACACCTAAAGTATATATTTATTTTTATTTTCTTTTGTAAATAATTTCTTAACCATATTTTCAATACATATTTAAAATATACCACTGAAATATGGATTATATTGACTATATAATCTTATAATAAGAACACTTTAGGAATTAGATTACATAGTTTAATAATGTAAACAAATCATATATGTCCTTTGGTGTCAATTGTAACATGAATAAAGGTGACGATTGTAACATGTTACAAGTGTATCCAATGTAAAAAGTGTGTATCCTCATAATGTATTTCTTTATAGAATGCTTTACAATATGAAACCAAACATTTGTGGAGACCTCATACCGTGCATACGGAAGAAAAAATACTCGTATATTAACTTAAAATTAATAATTTGTAAATTTTTTTCATAAGAGTCTAAGCCAAACATTTTGAGTTAAAACAGACTTCTTCCGCACGAACGATATACTTAACTCAGGTGAAGAGTTAGGTATTTTAGTAGTGTTAACATACCCACGTTTCTTATCTAAAATTTTTCATTTTAAAAGAATATTTTACTTTGCATTTGTATATTTTCAAATATTGTTATTTATATTTTACTAGAAGTTACTAATACAGATTGTTACGAATTGGTCGTGTTTTTTTTTGGTATATTTTTGTCTACTTTAATAACAGAAAAAAACTACTTTTTTATTTGTGTAACACTTTGTTTATTTTTTAATGTTATTATTTGTATTCAAATAGGATATTTAAAATAAAATATAATATGTTTGTACGTACTGTTACTACTGACACCTGTGTCCGTTACAATTGCCACCAGTCGGGTGTCAATTGAAACACTTGTCATTGACTTGAATTATATGTTCTAAACAAGAAACTAGATATTTTTTCTACATTCTGAATTTATTAGGTTACTTACAAAGCTCGGGGACATCCTCAAAAAAAAAATCAATAAATTAGAACTGACAGGTAAGGTTGTAAAAAATCACATGTGTTTTTTGTTACAATTGTCACCGGTCTCCCCTACTATGTATTGACCACGGACATTTATGCAATTCACTATTATATTACATACACAATCAAGGGTTTTTTTTAGAAGAGTTTTACAAAATTTTTCTTTGTTTTAGTTCAAAACTTCTAGGCTTTATCTGCGAATTGGTGGAAACATCCCAAACTGTCCAGCAACACATGATTCAAAATCGAGGATTCCTTGTCATAAGCTTCATGCTACAGAGATCGTCGAGGGATCACCTGACGATTGATGTTTTGGGATCTTTTTTAAGCCTTACGAAATACCTTGTCACCTGTTTAAGTGCCAATAGCGAGTTACTATTAAAGCAGGTAAAGGAGCCTCATTTTTGCATTTGATTGTATTGATTGTTTTGTTATATTTTATTTAGTCTAATTTTCATTGTTTCTTCATACAAATGCATGAATTAACGAGAAAATTATACTTCGTTTAAAATATGCCGTTGACCTATTGATTCCAATAAAATTTATAGAACAAGACACCGTTCTGTTCCTAAACTATATATATATATATATATATATATATATATATATATATATATATATATATATATATATATATATATATATATATATACATATATATTTGTTGTACAAATAACGGCCGTGTAATAAATTAAATGAAATAAAGATTACGGGGATTCGGCCAGAAAGTCTTTATTATATTATTCTTATAATGTGCCTAGCTTTCGAAATGTTTCATTTCTTCCTCAGGGCACTAAAAAATTAAATTAATTTATAATTTATTATTTAAAATTATAGGAAATTAGTAAAACTTACATTATATTTAAATATAAAGACAGCTAATTTTCGAAATTTTATGAAAAAATTGGTTGAAAAATATTCTACTTGGAATTTTGACAATATTTTTTGAAGTTGATAGTAAATAAAAAAATTGGAGAAAAAAATAGGAAAAAAAATATGTTAACTTGATGCAAGAGGTAGAAATCAGACATTTGACAAAAAAATATAAAATATAAATTTACCATAAATATTTTTAGAAAATTAAAAAATTTTTTAATTTCATGAATAACGTCACATTTTTGACAGATGTTAGAAAATCATGAATACCTTCCCATATATTTTTTTGTCAAATGTCTGATTTCTACCTCTTGCATCAAGTTAACATATTTTTTTTTCCAATTTTTTTATTTACTATCAACTTCAAAAAATATTGTCAAAATTCCAAGTAGAATATTTTTCAACCAATTTTTTCATAAAATTTCGAAAATTAGCTGTCTTTATATTTAAATATAATGTAAGTTTTACTAATTTCCTATAATTTTAAATAATAAATTATAAATTAATTTAATTTTTTAGTGCCCTGAGGAAGAAATGAAACATTTCGAAAGCTAGGCACATTATAAGAATAATATAATAAAGACTTTCTGGCCGAATCCCCGTAATCTTTATTTCATTATACATATATATATATATATATATATATATATATATATATATATAGAAGCGGTGGGTAGTTTTGGCTGACTAGTTGATAAACAAGAGTATATTTTGGGGTAACAGCCAGAGGTATTAGGGCTCAATGAATAAGAACTCTTATTTACTACGCTAAGCTTTCGGAAGCATTTATTCCTTTTTCAAAGCTACAAATATGGAGTACATTAGATATATTATGTCTAATAACATTATTACTTATTATTACCTGGGTGTAAGTGAGTTTCAATAAAATGAAAAAAAGCAACTCATCTTCACAGTAATCTTAATGCAGGAATTATTGACTAAATTGTGCAATGATACTACAAAATCTTGTTGAAAACTTCAAAGTGACAATTATTGTCAATTGTCATAAGATTCTGTTGAGAAGGAGAGTTTTTTACAATGGTGGATTATTTAAATATTACAGGTTGCTAATTCAAAGTAGTAGATAGGTTGCAGTGTGTGTTTATGGTGAGATAATTGTTACTTATTACATAAAGATGTGACAGATCTTAGCATAATTTACGCAAATTTAATAACTTTAAAAAAACAAAATCCTAATAACTCTCTTAGTATTACAGATGTTGAATAACAATATGCACAATTTCATTTCTCCTGGTACACAACCATTATACATATAAAGATTCAATATTATTTTTATCATTTTTCCTCTTTTAAAATGTATACTAAATTATGTAATAAGTAACAATTATCTCACCATAAACACACACTGCAACCTATCTACTACTTTGAATTAGCAACCTGTAATATTTAAATAATCCACCATTGTAAAAAACTCTCCTTCTCAACAGAATCTTATGACAATTGACAATTGTCAGTTTGAAGTTTTCAACAAGATTTTGTAGTATCATTGCACAATTTAGTCAATAATTCCTGCATTAAGATATATATATATATATATATATATATATATATATATATATATATATATATATATATATATATATATATATATATAGAGAGAGAGAGAGAGAGAGAGAAGGGTAGTCGTTGCTGACTAGTTAAGGAGTAAACTAGTAAATATTGGGGTATGCAGCAAATGAAAGTGTACTCTTTGCACACTGAAACTTGAATTCGTGTAACCACTATACACATTTAGTCCCTAACCCTACAAAAATGTTAAGAATAAAAAATAAAAAAAATTGTTTTCTCCTGTCATTGACAGTATTCAAAATGAAACCTAAGATTAAACTCAAATAATATTTTATATAACTAATGCCTTTTTTCCTAATAATTAAGCAATTTTATCAGTGTTTGTGTGTTCTGTAAAAATTAATTTTAACTTGTTTTAATGTTTTGGACCCAAATTACGGCTTTTTGTCATGACAATGTTCAGTTCTACAATTGATATCTTGATGACCAACCTCAACAAAGTTGTAAGTTACTTTAAGCTCGATTAATGTAACACACTCCCATTTAACTATTAATTGTAGATTCCCTGATGATGGAAATAAAAATTTCCGAAAGCTCGGACTAAACTTTAAAGAGTACACTTTCATTTGCTGCATACCCCAATATTTACTAGTTTATATATATATATATATATATATATATATATATATATATATATATATATATATATATATATATATATACATATATATATATATATATATATATATATATATATATATATATATATATATATATATATATATATATATATATATATATATATATATTATATTATATATATACCTCTAAAGTGACAGGGTTCGACTTGCTTCAATTTTAGCTAATAAACTAGTCTAATTTGCATGACTCACTAAAACATAGTAAAATTATTTCTATGGTTTATTTATTATTATATAATAGAATTTAAAATACAATTTTTAAATATTTACAGCATTCCGCTAACTAACCAATTATGTTTCGCTATCGCCGTCTTCGTCATCTGCACTAAATATGTGTGTTTGGACGTTATCTATATGAAAATAAGAACTTTCAATTTCAATTACATATCTAATTGAGATTTTTCACCTTTCCGTAGAAGCGGAATCAATAATTTGTTTAATCAATTTTATAACGCTAGCACTAAGTTTGAAGGTGAAGGTGAAGGGGAAGTTGTTCTAGATCTTACTTCTGATTTTACTTGACTCCACATACAGGTTGTCAATTTGAAAACGTACCACCCTCAATATTTCAGCCCTTCTACAAAATATGGAAATATGCAAAAACACGTCAATTTTATTTTCAAGGGGGACATCGATTAAATAACATCAACCTTCTAGCGGGGCTCGAAACAACCCCTAAAATCTTAAATAGGAAAGGGGATCGAGTGATACCTCATTTTAAAAGTCGTTCAATTACCTTTTCAAAAGTACCACATACTTGACCCAATTGTTCTTTTCAATTATTCCAAATCTCAAAGGTGTGTTTTATAAGCAACCCATTTTAGATGTGCAAATGATGCAAAAATCTAAATGCGTTAAATCGGACGCTCGTGGTGGCCATTCAATTGCTGGCAAATTGAATTTTTTGTTTATCTCGTGCCTAAATAAAATTGTTCTGTAGCGACAGAATTTTCCAAAACATATTTCATTTGCATTTTCTCAAGTTTAAAAACAAATCAATGATTTTAAGACACTGACCCTCTCTGTGGTACTACTCATTTTTCTACATTATTACTAAAATGTATGTGAATGTAGCAACAATCCTTATAATAACGTTTGATCACATAATTACTCGCTAAAGTTTTCACTACTGATTTATTTATAACTATATAAATAACTTATCAAAATTTAAATTTTTACTTATCTCGTACCTAAATAAAATTGTTCTACCGTGACAGAATTTCCCAAAACACATTTCATTTACAGTTTGCCGAGTTTAAAAACAACTTGATGATTTTAACAGACTGACACGATAAACTCTGTCACATTATTACTGTCGCTTCAGCTGCTGGAAACTGCTAAATTTATCAATTTTGCATGTTAATTTTATTAGCAGAATTCCCTGCAGTAATACCGCATGAAACTTTATTCGAACATTTTTATTATTTTAACAGTTGTGACCCGTTTGTGTTCAGCTTTTTGAAGTTTTTTAATAAATGTATAATTTTAATCTGTATGAATATATTATTAATAGAATTATTATTATTTATTATATTTTTTTAACACCGATTTTTAGATGTTAAGTCTTTTAATATGCTTTAAAATCAACGGTTTACTTAGCACTTACCTGTAGTCACTTTATGTTCTGAACTAAATCTTTTAGTGAAATAAGATAACTAAAATATTAACAAAATTTAAAAAATAAAAAAGCGTGAGCCTGATATTTTGTAGAAACTACAGAAAGGTATGCCAGGTATGTCATAGATACAAATGACGTAGTCTACTTGTATCAACATTTTTTGGTCCAATCCGTTATTACCTATGATATGATTATTTTATTTTAAAACTAAATAATAATTAATATATTAAATGTATGTTAGTTATGATCCTCTTATTAATCCTGTAAGCACCCTGTATAAACTACAAGACACCATTTGTTGACCACCCCTGTACTTATCCACGCATGTTATTGAGATAAAAAGCCTTTGCTTAATATGCCTCTTTGAAAGCTTTGACTTTAATTTAAGTGCCCCAACTAATTATCAAAATGTATAAATAAATTATTTGTTCCAATACTTTTTGGATATAAATATTCATAAATAGGTTAAAAAAATTAAGAGAATGAGTTTTCAGGAAACTAAAAGCAATAATACTTTCTTGAATATATTGTTATGATTCATCATAAAAGGTTTTTTTACTTTGTATTTTGATTTTATTTTCTGTAAGTACCTTTAATGTAAATATCGGGGATAATACATTTGTGATTTATAAATTATAGAAACTGATACTAACGAAACCGAGTTTTCAGGTCTATGTAATTAAAAAAATACTGTAAAAGATAACAAATGTAATATAAAATATGCATTTATTTATTCAGTCAACAGAGCACAAAATATAATTACTTATTTTTATCAGTAAAATTGCTTTGGGGGATATTTGCTTTATTAAATTACCATGAAAGAATATCAAAGCCGCAAAATACAGAAAAAAAAACCTTTATAACAATATATTTACAATATTTTTAATTAAATTTCTGAAAAATAATTAATTCACGAAAAATGTTTCAGGCTAATTTTGTTCCGTTTTACTTTTTATCTTGCACGTTTTTTTTTTCAAACCCCAGCCGATGAAAACACATAACACCCAGAATATAAAGGTAAGTCCTGTACATTTACTTGATGAAATTTTTTTTGCGCTATCCTACGGTTAAGAATTCTAAATTTTCACTATTTCAAGAGAAATCCTATATAGAAATTTTTTCCAGCCATATACTATAATATTAAAGTAGTAACTAAATCATGTTCAATACCGTGAATCTTTCTTATATAATAATATTATTGCATCTCCGTCCTCCGATTTTTCTTCAGGTTTAAATCCCTTTTGCTATTGCTCTTACTTACTTAATCCTCTTTTAATTAAACGCTTCTCACGCATCTTACTTTTCTCTCTTCCAACTACCTCCTTGCAATTTTATTGTAGAAGTTGGGTCTAATATTTGTCTCGCTTCGGAAAAGGAGATGAGATAAAAGCGATATACAAAAAGCCGGTGTTTTAAGATAGGTTCCGTTCAGTGTTGCCAACTTAGGGATAATATCTTTAGCGAAACTCTTAGTAGAGGTTGCAGAAAGAAGATGAGATGTATATTATAGTTTAACTTTCGCCCATATATTAAAGAAGAAATAGATGGGTCACTGGAGTTTTCACAAAGGTTCTAAAACCTTAAACTACGAATATAGATTATAGATGATTATATTATAAATATGTACGTTTCACTTTATTTATAAGGCAAAAATACCAAGTTAAGCTGGAAAAATAAACTGATTTTCTCATCGCTAGATTTTAGAAAAAAATCGATACATCGACCGATATATCGGTACATCTGGCAGCCCTTCTTGTATAATACGATTTCTGTTATCCACTGCCATCTGTTGATCTAAAATGCTAATAATAATAATTGCGCCCTCACTGTTAAACCTCCTCAATGTTGTTTGTATATTTGGTTGTGGGTAAAACTTTCTCCATTGCTCTCATATGAATTATCTGTATATTTTAGGTGTTATGTGGATACTAATTCTAACCTATTATGTTTATCCTTGTTACAATTTCTAACTTAATCTAAATTATCCTTAAGCAAAATTAAACATGAATGGGTAAGTAAGGGGACAGTGTAAAATAATTTTAATATAGTTATTTTGCATTTCATTTTTAACGTGGCAGCTACTAGATCACGTGTTATTCAACCCCGCCTTATGGATATACACCCCAGCACCAGTTCAAACCCGGCTGTACTCCTACTTGGCAACAGAATTTCTTTCGGATACCCAGATCTACTCCAATGTGAGGAGGGTGTCTACTGTATTGCAAACTGTACACACTCTAAAATACTACTATTGGGTTGTGAATCCTAGAGCGAAAAGTGGAATTTCACCAAAAGGTTTAGGTAAGTTAAATACATTTTTCTGCGCAAACCTAGTATCTCGTTTGAAAAAGGTTTTATGTGAATAAAAAAGAACAGTAAAAATACACAACGTATTTCAATTTAAAACAAGCCTCCCTGGATAACTTCGATATTGACATGATTTTTACAAAAATCTTGCAACCTGTCACCTTTGGTTGCTGGGGGAGACATTTAGATGGTAAATGTCAATTTTCTGCTGTTACTCCCACATCAAAATATTTCAAATAAAAACGGGTGTCGAGTAATCTTTCATGTGAAAGAATGAAAAAGAATATTAATTTAAAAATTTAATCAAATATAAACTAAATCAGAAATAAACACAACGAATTATTTTATTAATAAATTATTAAAAATTTATCTTTTGGGATTCAATTACTTAAAGAATTGTCTTCATGGTACCTGTTATTTATATAAAAGGGCTCAACTAAATGAAATATGTATGACGGATAAAAGAAAATAGTAACAAAATTAAATAAATATCATAAAGTCTTAAATTATGATAATATTATAATTTGTGAGTCATATGCATAAGCATTGGTAAGAAAAACACATCAAAACACATAAACTCTTAAGCCGGCTTAAACTTGTGCTCCTCTTAGACTATTATCTTCTCCTAGGTTATAGTCTAAGAGTAGCTTAAGTCAGTTACCTTTGTAAAAGTTGTAAATTTTCTGGTTATATTTCCTTTCTTCCTATGTAGGATTTAAAATCATCAGCATCCCAAGAACCAAAGTACTATTTATTTATACTCAAAGCTGAACGCAAATTTATAAAAGCCGATTTATATATAAAAGTTGTTTATTTTAAATAAAATTAACTTACTGCCACTTAGCCTGCTGCATTAACTAAGCTTTATTAATTTTTTTCTTTGTTTTTTCAAAACAAGTTTTAATTATCTTTCAAATTAAAATGTTTTGCCAATTATCGCTGATTTGTTTTATTTGTAAATTAGTTAACTCTAATTAATTACTAAATTAAATTTATTCACTGCAACTCTGTTTTTAATTAAAAATTTCCTCTGTTCTGTACAAATATACGGTTGGATCATTCAGATATTTTTGATCCATGAATTTGTAGAAGCATTCAAAAAATAATTTAATTAATAAATTGTTAATTAGCAGCTAAAAATTAATACATATTTAATGATGGTTTTGTCATTCGCCTAATTTTAGTTATGGTCTAACATGGTCTAATGGTTAAAATTAGGTGATTTTTTTGCAACGTTGGTTGTTTCCAGAATGATGTCCCAAATAAATTTTGACTTAAAATTATATGCCCGGAAACATTCTGTTGAGCCAGTCCACAGTGCAAAAAATATTATCCAGATCGGACACCTTATTAAACAAATGAACCACAACATAATTAATAAAAATTGCATTTGTATATTTTAAAAAATTTTAATTGTGTAAAGTTCAGTTTGTAAAAATTTACCCATACATGTTTTTAGATGGCCCAAGGCCCGCTCAAAAGGACATTCTCGCAATCAGAGCATATATTTTACTCTTTCTGAAACAACTTATAATGATTGGTAACGGAGTAAAAGATGACGAATTGCAAAGCATTCTGAACTATTTGACGACTGTACATGAGGATGAAAATTTACATGACGTTTTACAGATGTTGATCTCTTTAATGTCAGAACATCCATCAAGCATGGTGCCTGCTTTTGACGCTAAGCACGGAGTCAGAACGATTTTTAAATTGCTGGCGTCAGAGAGTCAATTGATCCGACTGCAAGCCTTGAAGTTGCTCGGGTTTTTTCTTAGCAGGAGTACGCATAAAAGGAAATATGACGTCATGAGTCCTCATAACCTGTACACGCTTCTAGCTGATAGGTTATTGTTAAATGAAGAATCACTCTCTTTGCCAACGTATAATGTGTTGTATGAAATAATGACAGAGCACATCAGTCAACAAATTTTGTACACAAGACATCCCGAGCCTGAATCACATTTTAGACTGGAAAATCCAAGTAAGCAATTTTCGGTGCAGGTAAAACATTAGGCACAATTATCTCAATCGAACATAATACAATAATCCAATAGACCTGTTTAAATTCAACCAATTGTGATCTATCACATTAAGTAGATATTGAATAATCTTAATAGAGATAAATAAACATTTAAAAGCAATTGTTATAATTTATTAAATAACTTTATTATTAAATGGTCTCTTCTAGTGATACTTAAGGTGGTAGCAACGTTAGTCCGCCAATCAAAACAAACCGATCAACTCTTGGAAGTTAAGAAGCTTTTTCTATCTGACATGACTCTACTTTGCAACAACAACAGAGAGAACCGAAGAACGGTACTTCAAATGTCTGTTTGGCAAGAATGGTTAATCGCCATGGCCTACATTCATCCTCAAAATAACGAAGAACAGAAATTGTCGGATATGGTCTACGCTTTGTTCAGAATGCTCCTCCATCACGCTATAAAGTACGAATATGGAGGATGGAGGGTATGGGTTGATACGCTAGCTATTGTGCATTCCAAGGTAATCCCATTAGTTCGGCAAAAAATTTGAAAATTAACTTTTAGACCTTTATTTGTTCTGGACAATTCTCCACTAAACTATACCTACCATAGTTTTGAGATGATAATAATAATAATAAAGTTTATTTAAATTAATTACAATTTAAATATGTTATATATACCGGGTGCCCACGAGTTTACTGGCCAGCTCGTTATTTTGTTAAGAAATAATATTTCGATTTGAAATTTTGGGAATTCGTATGGTTCCTTTAGATGCAGATTTTGAGTGCTCGAACATCTGACTATCGCTTCCGGTTCAACCGGAAATACAGTCAATTTTGTTATTTTAAACGAAACACCCTATATATTTTTTAAAATTTGGATTCTACGTAAAATTCTAATTATAAAACATGTATCATACCCCATACCTATCTTTAACAGTTTTCAAGAAAATGGCGTTTGAATATGTCGGAAGAGCCGCAAACTATACTGTTTTAACATAAAACAAATGAATATGCGAAAAGTTTAATATATTATTCTTACTTCATTTTAGGAGCCTTGTATGCTTGTGTCATGACAGTCTCACTTCCGGTGCAACCGGAAGTGCTACAAAATATGACATTCAGGCACAAATTACTTCAATAATTTCAACTGAACGACCTACTTTAAACTCTAAATTCTAATTTATCTGACTTTTCTCTATAATTTTTGTATACACCATCCCAGGTTTAAAGTTGATAGTTCTTGAGATATGGACAGCTAAAAATTTAGATGCATTCCAAATTTCAATCTTTCTAATTTTATCTAGGCGGCTATGGAGACCATTTGCATTAAGAAAATGTAGAAAGGATACACATAATTAATAATATCAGAGTAGTGCTTGAAGAATAATTTTATTAGGGTTTCATTATAAAAAATAATAAATTAGTCATAAGTTAAGTGTTCGAATTGTTGACCGTTTTCTCTCAGACGAACCCTTTGAAATTCCCTGAGCACGCTGTTCATTTGTTTTGGGGGTGATATTATTAACAGAAAATATGACAAGTGTCTTGTATTCATAGCCATCTTGATTAAATAATTGGAAATTGACATGGTTATGATCATGAAGCAGTTCCAACGACAAATGATCTCCATAGCCGCCTAGACAAAATTAAAAATATTGAAATTTGGAATGCAGCTAAATTTTTAGCTGTCCATATCTCAAGAACTATCAACTTTAGATCTGGGATAGTGTATACAAAAATTATAGAGAAATGTCAGATAAATTAGAATTTTGGGTTTAAAGTTGGTCGTCCAATTGAAATTATTGAAGTAATTTATGCCTGAATGTCATATTTTGTAGCACTTCCGTTTGCACCGGAAGTGAGATTGTCATGACACAATCATACAAGGCCCCTAAAAAGAAGTAAGAATAATATATTAAACTTTTCGCATATTCATTTGTTTTATGTTAAAACAGTATAGTTTGCGGCTCTTTCGACATTTTCAAACGTCATTTTCTTGAAAACTGTTAAAGATAGGTATGGGATATGATACATGTTTTATAATTAGAATTTTACGTAGAATCCAAATTTTAAAAAATATACAGGGGGTTTCGTTTAAAATAACAAAGTTGACTGTATTTCCGGTTGAACCGGAAACGACAGTCAGATATTCGAGCACTCAAAATCTGCATCTAAAGCAACCATACGCGTTCCCAAAATTTCAAATCGAAATATTATTTCTCAACAAAATAACAAGCTGGCCAGTAAACTCGTGGGTACCCGGTATATATATATATATATATATATATATATATATATATATATATATATATATATATATATATATATATATTATAAATAAGATGTTTAACTGACATTAATACCCGTTTTATATATTAGGTGTCTTATGAAGAGTTCAAACTACAGTTCTCCCAAGTCTATGAAAACTATGAACGACATAGGGCTGACGAAATAACAGACCCACTTGTTAGACAGCAACATCCCATAAGCACGATATCAGGATGGCATGGCCAACCGCAGGATATTCACAACGGGTGTCATCCAGAGGAGGAAAGTTGGCATCCTAGCAGACCAGTGATACAAGAGATTGAAATGAATGAAAATGATAAAAGTGAACAAGTGTGCAGCTGTGATTACAACTCAACTCTTTCAGAAGGAAGTCCAGTATCTTACATTGCTAAACATGAAGACAGTGAAGGTGTATCTTTAGATTCAAGGACTAGTGATTTATTCAGTGATAATAAGATAGGTAAAGAGTCGCCCTTTTCTCAAGATTCCCCTTTAAAGTCGCAAATCGATGAAGATCAATCTGCAAGCTCTCCGATATGCAATGGTGTTCATACGGGTAGCAGCACAAGTTTTGGCAGTCCTGCTCGAGTGGACTACAATGAAGAACAACAAAAAAGTCAGATTATTGAAGAGATTGTTCAAGAGATTTTGTCCAAATCTGAAAAGCTCTTGGATAAACAAGAGGATATGATTATTTGCTCAAATAATGACGTTAGTGATACCCATAAGCCTCACGAAAAAGTTGTTAAAATTGTAGATAATACTGTAACTAATATGTCTGATAAGGACAAGGAAGATGAATTAAATGCCAAAAATATTGAAGAGATTTTAGCAAAGGAAGATATTCTTAGCAACCCAGATATTCCTTTAAGTCCAGTTAAAAGTATTGGAAATGAAAAGGAAATGATCGACAGTGAGTCTGAGAGGTATCTAACTCCTACGGAAGAAATTGTCGAGAAGAAAGATGGTGATATAGATTGTAAGGAAAATAGAGAAACAGAATCTGGTGAATGTGTGGAAGTTTTCGAAGAAAGCAAGGAAGTTAAGGACACAAGTGGTGATAGTGAAGAAAACAATGTAAATATTCAAGTGACGTTAATAGAAGAAGGTCAAGGTGATGTAAGTGATAAACATAATATTAGTGATAGTGAACTTGTTATTAATAAATCTAATGCTGTGCCAATTGTTGAAAATAGTGCTGTGTCAGTAGAAATAGAGCCGTCCAACAAAACCAATTCTAGTCTAGATGAAGCAAACATTGCAGTCAGTGATTTAATTGATACTAAATCTAACGTAGAAAATACAGGCACGCCAATTGAAGAACAAGTGCCTACCGTTGAAAAAATTCCAACGATTTCGCAATACTGTGATCCTAGCTATTCTACTACTACAGATACTGCTACAGATGTTATTGTTGATAATGTTAGTCCTAAAGAAGATGTTGTTATCACGGAGAGGAACGAAGTGCCTCAGCAAGATGCTAAAAGGAGAGTTAGCCTCCCAACTAATCACATAGAATCACAATCCGAAGATCATACAAGTAATTCACATGTGCCTCAAGCTTCACCGCAGCGACGACCTAGAAGCGCATCTATTTCGACTCAAGTGGATTATAATCAATTTGGTAAGTATTTTAAAGATTATATTATATAATATAGGCATTAAAATGGAATTTTAAATGGTCAAAAAATCTTCTAAATATTGTTAGTTACTATTAATAAATATTTTTTCTACTTTCAGAACCTAAAAACTCAAAGTCAGATTCGTCGTCGGGTAGACCTATGTTTAGTCCTGGTCCAACGAGACCACCCTTTAGGATACCGGAATTCAAGTGGTCTTACATACATCAACGACTCTTGTCAGACGTACTCTTTTCCTTAGAAACCGACATCCAGGTGTGGAGAAGCCATTCCACGAAATCCGTTCTCGATTTTGTTAATAGCAGTGATAATGCCATTTTCGTAGTCAACACTGTTCACCTTATATCGCAGCTTGTAGATAACTTGATAATTGCCTGTGGTGGACTGTTGCCTCTTTTAGCTTCTGCTACATCACCAAATGTAAGTAATTATTTTTAGTTAGGTTTTTAAAAAAGAACTTATAACTGCATTTTTTGCTAAAGTTTCACCAAATTTTCTAAGTTTTTTTTAGCAGCAAAGCATTAGACACATTTTTAAACTAGAGCTTGTTCTCGCAAGCCTCCGTGAAAACTTATATATTTTATTATAACAGTTGTCTGCATGCGCGGATTTAGGGGGGCGCAGGAATCGCCCCCCACAAAGCCTTGTACAAAAATTATCTCTATAGAGAATTTTATAAAAATAAATATTGTAACATAACAGTAACAATTCCTACATATTCTACAAAATATTATAATAATAATAGTAATAAAGTTCATTTAAATCAATTACAAGTTAAATATGGTTGTATATATATATATATATATATATATATATATATATATATATATATATATATATATATATATATATATATATATATATTAGGGTGTCCGTTATTTCCCGACTTTAAAATTATTCAAAGCTCGGTAGTTATTTCGGTTCTAGGACCCCAAAAACGAGGTTTCCCCGAGTTTCAGCTCGATCCTTTGCAAATAGCCGTGCCACCGCACACTTCATTTTTCCCATGATATTTAAATGGGGAAGGGCATTTTTCTTGGTATTTTTGGGATTACAAAGTACTAATTCAGACAATCCGTTTACTAACTGTTGAATACCATTCTACAATGATATATATTTACATGTAGGAACAGCTATTTAGCCCATTCGTAAAATTTAAAAAAAATATACAAAAAAATAAAAAAAAAAATTACTCTTCAAGACAGTAATATGCTTTTTTTACCAAAATCTTTTTAACTTCATTTTTAAATTTTCTTTTATCCTTTATATTTTTTATATGGTTTGGTAAGTGATTAAATACTTTTTTGCCTTCGAAAAAAATAGATGATTTAGTTAAAGATGATTTAGGTATTGGTAAAGGAATGTTATATTGAGTTCTTGTCTTACTTTTACTCGAAGATAAATTGCGACCATTTTTATGCAATAATGTTACAGTTTCTATAATAAATAAACACGTTAGAGTCAAAATCTCATATTTTAAAAATAAAGGTTTACAGTGAGACCTCGAATGACTTTTACACATAAATCTTAGAGCCCTTTTTTGTAAAACAAAAACAGAATTAAACAAAGCTTTTCAACAGAGTCCCCAAAAGGGAATTCCATATATATATATATATATATATATATATATATATATATATATATATATATATATATATATATATATATATATTTATATTATTATATATAAATTAAATTAAAAAATATATACATATATTCCAGTACATACATACATATTTCTTTTTGAGGACAAGAGAGATCCTTAAAGGAAAATAAATAAATAATTTTTATATTATACAAAATAATATCAAAGTAATTCCAAAAATTTCTTTAAATCGCGTTTGTTATTAATATCCAAGCTTTTATTTCAATTTTATATTTTTTTACTGATACAATTCTTTTAATATTTACTGGTGAATAATCGTTTAAATAAAAACATAAATATTTATAATTCTTTTGTTCTATAAACTTATGTATTTTTGGTTTAATAGAAATTTAATTTTTATGACTCGTCATGGTTATGTTGTTTAAACTGTATTAGATTTTTATTTTTCAAAACGTATATTAAAATATTATATTATATTATATTTGCCTAACGTCCATTTTTTGTTTCTGAATATAATTCCTTTGAAGGATAAACATAGTCTTTATTAAATATAATTTTTAGAAATCTTTTTTGTAATACTTCTATTTTTTTCACTAAAATTCTACTTATTCCTCCCTAACCTACAATTCCGTAATTCAAATGAGTTTTAACTAATGCATAATACAATGTTTCTAGTTTTATATTAAAAAAAAAACAAACCTTTTTTGGGTTTGATCATGTTTCCTTAGGTTAGGCACGTTACTTTCTCGTAAATTACTTTTTCAAAAAGCCGTTGCTTGAAAAAATACCCGAAAAGATTTATTTCGAAAATATGTTCTCTGAAAAAATGTATTTTTGAAAAATGCTTTAAAAGAAATTCAAATATTGGTTTTAGAAAAATTGTTCTCTCGTAAGTACTCGTATATCCCGTGAAATGAGCAGAAGTCATAAATAAAAAATGCTACAATATTTACATTTCCATATTATTGAAACAATTTGTCCTGTCGCGTGTAAGCTAAGACGATCAATTTTTCTGTTTTTTTTTTCAACAAACATCTTTTTTTATGTTAAATTAGGTAAATTTTTTCGAAAAATAGCTTCTTTGAAAGATGCTTTTTCCGAAATGGATTTACAAAAATTTTTCGAAAATATTATTTTTGAAAAGAATCTCAAAAATACATTTTCCGAAAAAATATTATTTAGGAAATATAGTTTTGTCAAATTTAAATTTTAATCTCCACTTACTTAAAAATGCCAATGAAAAAATGACAAAAAGATCCTGAACGAACCGTTTTTGTGTTCGGTCAGGTTTACGTTCCCTTGTGTCTGCTATGTTACTCTGTAGTAAATTACTTTCAAAAAAGTTTTTTTTTTAATGAATATTCGAAGTCTTTTTCAAAACAGTGTTTGAAAAAATTAACTTTCTAAAAAAATGGTTTTTTAAAAAATTTTGATTTCGAAAAATGGTTAAGAAGAAATTCGAAAAGTTGGTTTCCGAAAACCAAAATTTGGAAACATCCCTAGTTTTCGCATAACTGTATGTATTATCGAAAAAGTTCTGTTTTCAAGAATATATATTTTCGAAAAAACGTGCTTTCAAAAAATGCGCTTTAGAAAATTTTTTTATATATGAGTCCAAATGGACAGAAGGTATTAATTTAAAAAAATGCTAGAATATTCATAAGTTAATATGACAAACTATTCTGTTTTCTCAAGAATAGGTTTAGTTATTTCGTCCATTATGAAATAGTGTACATTTTTTAGAGCTCTAAACAATACAAAATAATGTCGCACGGGAACTTGTACGTTTTTTCTTATCTATACTTTTGTGTAGCTCGAGGTGACATTGCGCTCCCCCCCCCCCCCCCGGCGATATTCTAAATCCACCACTGCTTGTGTAAAAACATGTTTGTATTTTAGAATGAGTTAGATGTAATCGAGCCCACCCAAGGAATGCCTATAGAAGTAGCGGTGAGTTTTTTGCAAAGGCTGGTTAACATGGCCGACGTCCTAATATTCGCAAGCTCTCTTAACTTTGGTGAACTTGAAGCTGAGAAAAACATGTCAAGCGGTGGAATATTGAGGCAGTGCCTTAGACTGGTAGGTAAACTGTAAATAGCAAAATGTTTTTAATTTTAAAAATAATATATAAAAGTGTTTTGCTTTGGCTACAACATATTATGATCACTTGCTTTTTTATAAAGTGTACTGATTGTTCTTTTGTAAATATATATGTTTTGTACTTTGAATGTTTTTACACTACTTTAAAAGACCATGCTTCAGACTAATTCAAAAATGCTAAAATTTATTTATTGTCAGATTAAAATAAAAAAATATGTTTTTCCAGTATAGATTCTTGATTTTGTCATCCGTACTTTGCAAAAATATCGATAATAAAGCATATTATTATATCTTTTTAAGTGCAATGTCATAAGACTAACAGCGGTGGAAAGTCTACATTAAAAAGTGTTTTATTATAAAATTATAAAACCCACTTTTAATAACAAAGTTTTATTTATATTTTATTTCTCAACATGTTAACATTGATTCGGCCTGTTCATATTTAACAAAGGATATTTTCCCTTTGAATGATTATTATGAAAAATGCAGTGTTTCATGTTTATGTATACTAACAAATTCATTTACATTGCCAATTTTATCCGTTTTAACAGTTGAATAGTGTTACTCATCACTCACTCAACCAAGCATTCAATTTAGGTTTTGAAAAAGTATGATTAAATAATTATGAAAAACTTACAGCCGGTTTCGCAAAATTATCTAGCTGAAAACTTGTAACTTAACAACACACAATCATTCTAGTGTCATTGCCAAAGGTGGCAAAACGTCAATTAACTTTATTCCATGACTAGAGGGTTAACAAATAATATATCATATATATATATATATATATATATATATATATATATATATATATATATATATATATATATATATATATATATATATATATATATATATATACAGGATGTTACGAAATTCATTGCATATATTGAAACCGGTAAAGGCTGGTATGAATTCAGACTGAATAAAAATATTCATAAATGGCGCTTCATGATAAAGAAAAGGTAAATATCGTCCCTCAAAAACAATTTGTTTATATTGCCATAAAAAAAACAGCGACAACTGTCAGTTACAGAAAAAAAACTTTTGTTTTGACGTCAGTAGTCACTGTGACGTTGCCAATTCTCTCTAGAATATTCCCATGTAAGAGGTTTGAAAAAATAATATTTTTGCTATCTTTAAAGTAAGAAATGATACTAACTCTTTTAAAACATTCAATTTCAAAAAGTTAAAATTCTATAACACAACAGCTGTTCAAACCAAGACTAAAATTTTGTTCAACTAGGCCGACCAGAAATTTTTGGAGAAAAAAGAGTACCTATACAAAAATTTTAGTTCCAAATTAGCTTTAAACAAACAATGCCAACACTTAAGCATGTATTTTTTTTATTTGCCTTTTTTTAATCATATTTACAGAAGATTTGGCTTTTATTAACAGGTTTATTTATATCGACCTTAATTTTTAAGCGAAATTCCTCACAACTTAAATCTCGGTGTTAAATCAAGCCAAAATTTTTCTGATACAAGGAATAGCTTTCAAATGCATCATTGTATTTACACTTACCTAGCGCACTTATTTACGATAAAAAATGCAAAAACTCGACAAAATAACTATAAAAACGAACGCGCTTCCAAACTACGCACTACGAGGCTCTTGACTGGAATTAAAATCCAAAAAGAAACGAACTTTATCTGTCGGACTCGCATGCTGTTCAAACAATAATAAAGTTTATTACTATTACTACACAAAACAACCCAGCCGTTTGGTTAAAACATGAAATTCCAACAAACACTACGAAGTGTTTTGTTTTCTTATAAATGGTCATCACTATAAACACATACCATAGCACCATTAATAAACTGAAATTTTTTTTTCCACTAGGAGAATGACAGAATTTTGAAAGCCGGCCGATCAAAGTGCGCCAGAGGAGCTAACTGACCGCTGCACGAGCCCGACGTGACGTCATGATGTTGCGCGGTCATTTAACGCGTCGCTATGCCAGATATTCAACCAATCACAGCGTGAGCTTCCGTCGCTACGGCGAAAATGGAATCGTGAAAGTCGTAGCTGTTGGCTCCTCTCGGCGCAAAAAATAGATGGAGAGAGCAGAGCTATAAAAATGAGAACGAGGAAAGAGAGAGCACTGCGTCCGAATATATGGTCAAAGCGTGTCGCCTTGTAAAATTTTAAAAAATTCAATCGGCGATTATTATCGGGAACAAAAAAATTGATTCGTAAAAAAGCGAGCATTAAAAAAGATATGGAGAATATCCTTCAACTGGTTCTGGACAATACGCTGCGGACGCACACTTGTTTGTAACCAAATAATGGAAGACATTTTCAACATACCTAGTCTCTACTAGATAAGTATCATTATTTGAAACTTATTTTTTAGTTTTACTTATTGATATTTAAATTATGTTAGGCAAATATTGGTAAGCTAAGGCTGCCCATAAAAAGGAGTGATTTTGCAGTAGCCTTTTTACTAATTGTTTTTCTCTGAGCTTACGATTTAGGATGAGGTTAATTTTTTTTACCTGTGTCTTAAATTACACTTAAAACAGAAAATAAATTATCCCCAAAGATTTATATGTCTGGCAACGTCACAACAAATTCAATTGTTTTAAGTTTTTCGCGCCCAATTTTCTGTCAGGCGTTATGTCGGGCCATCTGTTCGAACAGCCAGGTGCGTCGAACATGGACGGGTTTTAGGGTATTTTTGAAAATTTTTAAAATGTTCTATTTAAGAAAAAAAGTGTTGGATATGTCTGTAGACTGCCCCAGGAGTCACTCATTTCAATATATGAAGAGAATTTCATAACACCATGTATATAAAATTTTAGAACGTTTCTTGGTAAGGTGATGATCAATGCAGTTCATTATAACGCATCTCCACTTTTTGTTCACTCTTTTTTTTAAATTGTGCATTTATACATTGAACAAGTATGGTGGCAAATACATAATCTTTAATATTTAAAGAAAAAAACTAGATTTCTCTGGAAAACCAAAATCCTTATTTTTGCAGCATCTTGAATAGAGCGCTAAAAATTCCAGTATGTAGGTACTAACCTATAGGATATTTTAACCGTCAGAAATTTAGTATAGTTTGTGCTTAGATCATTTTTATCAGAAAATTGGCCTGACTATATCGGAACATAGGGCGAAAATGGTCCATTTTGATGTGTAGTGTGCAAATTTATCTCAAGCTCGGGATTTACCTACAAGGTTGAAGATTCAGTACTGGATTAAATTTAGGTATTCTAGTTGATCACTTACGGCCAGATTCTCCAACGGTAGTCCGGTCTAATTTGACAACCAAAAGTTTGAAACTGACAAGTGTAAGAATAAGACAACTAAGTTTTATACTATGAATTTATTTCAAAGTTTTTCCACAAATTTATAAAGAAAATGGTAATTTTAGTATGTGCTGCCCACAATAATAGAACTAAGTTCATCCTAGCAACCCGTTTCAAGATGCAAATCATTTGGAATCCAAGCAAATCACTGAAATATCAAAATAATTCATAAGTTTTTAATAACGACTTATTAACAATGACGGAACAAAAACCTCTCAAAACCTAACTGATCAACTAGAATATCTTAATTTAAACCACTACTAAATCTTAAACCTTCTTAGTAAATCTGAACTTTAGGTTTTAAGAAGTTTTTGTCTAAGTTGTTCTGAGTTCGTTTACTATTTTTGCGATTTTCTTGTTTGTCATCTAATCTTTATCTTGAAACACGTCCTTATGATGAATTTAGATCTATTATTGTGAAAAATATTTCTGAAAATCCCTGAAATAAATTTATAGTAAGAAACTCATTTTTAGTTGTGTTATTCTTACACGTATTAACTATACATTTATTTTTTAAATTATTTTTTGGAAAAAAATAGGGCCTATTCTGTGATAATGTAAGGTCTGGCACACAAAAAATTTTCAAATCACCTGCTAACACATCAGGAATATGGAGACGCTGGTATTTATTTAGTAAACTCTGTTTTTTAAGGTTTGTTCAGGATATCACTAATTTTATATTTGCCACCATTCTTGCTACGATTCAAATATTTTATTTTTGTTTTTCTTGTCTGTGATTGTTGTGTGGCGTATTAGGTATGCACATGCGCAGTGCGAAACTGCCTGGAATGTAAAGAAAGAAGCCGGCCACACCACGCTATTGCACCCACGTCACTTAATGCAAATCATAAGGCAGCCCACTTGCAGTCATTTATCAGAGGAGTGCAAACTTCACCTAAGGTATGTGTATATTGTACAGTTATAGTCAGTCTAGAGCCAAAACGCATCTTGCGTCAATAACAATGATTACGTCATTCCCCAGCAATTTATTGCTATTCGTCAGGTGGTAATAAAATCGCTTAGTAACGGAATAGCCATTTCATTAAGGGTTGTACATAGTTCTCTAACTTTGCTAATTTACTGTGGTAAAATAACTGTGTTGATGTCGTTTTTGCATATCAGGCTGCTGCTTTAAAAATCTCGGTAATATCTTGGCACCAGTTCTTAAATTTATAAATTTCTTCTATCAATGGCATCAGGGTCATTTTTTCGCTTTTACTGTATTATGTCAATTTGTCAAAACTGACATTTAAACAACGGGACAAACTTCACATCAAATTTTAACATAGATGCGGATTCCGTGACAAGAATAATCCAGATGTCTTCTGTCCTTGTCATAATAAGCATTTTAGAAAACGGCAGAATACAGCGATGGAATTTATAGGAAAATTAAAAAAAAAACCTTGTCTTGATGTTGCTTCTCGTTGTCAATTTTATTGTTAGCATTTTATTTATTTTAATACTTCTTGGCTGAAAATGTGCTTCTTTTGCTTCAAGAATCTGCTGCAAGTTTGAATCTGTATCAAAATCGTTACCGTAAAATTATTGGTAATGTGTAATCGGCTTTATTATTTGAATTGCGACGATAGGGCTCTTTGCACCGACGAAAATAAAGCTCGCAAGCCTCGTTGATTGCGTTTTTTTCTAAAAAATACAACTTACAAATGTGCAACATTTCTTGTTGATATTTGACTTATGTTGGTGTAGTTTTCTAATGTCTTATTCCCTATATATATATATATATATATATATATATATATATATATATATATATATATATATATATAAATTTTAAGGGCAGATTCATCTACATCTAAATAAGTTTATATAAACACAGATCCTCAAACGCTTCTTTTTATACGGGGTGTTTAATATTTTCTCACGTTAAGTATTCCGAAGCGTTAAGAGAAATATGCGAAGACGATTTAGAGCATGTATTGAAGCACGGAGAAATCATTCCCGGCATCTACTATAAACTTAAATCAAAAAATATTAAAAAAAAAAGATCATTTTCATTCTGTTTTTATTGCAAAAAATAAATTACTTTTTATCTCGAAAACGGTGCATCAGAACAAAAAAGTTCAAGAGACACTTTTCACGCAGAATAAATTGGGCTTAAATAAAACGATATCCATTTTGCCAAAAATCAGTGGCGTGCCATTTTTTCGCTAAAAAAGCCTTACCAGCACTCACGCCACTGATGAAAGTACTTTAGAAAATAAATTTTTCCACGTAAAGGTACCCTTTGATTATATAATAATAATAATAATAATAATAATAATAATAATAATGTTTATTCAAATATAATATACATATATATATATATATAAAATATTCCATTTTATGAATAAACTAAGAAATTTAATTTTAAGGAAACTCACGAAGTTTACCTTGTTGTGAGTATATATATATATATATATATATATATACTGGGATGAACCAAAATTCGTGTCAATACCTCAACGCATTTTCGATAAATTAAAAAGAAACTTTTAAAAAAGAAAATATTAAACACCCTGTATCCCGAAAAAGAAGCGTTTAAGGATCCCTGTTTAAATAAACTTATTTTCATATTTTAAGATGTAGAATCTGACACTAAAATTTCTTAATATCTTTTTGTAACACCCTGTATATATCCCCCAGTGCTACAAAAATTTACGAGTTCATGAAGTACAAAAAATTACTTTAATCACCTATTTATAAACGGTTTTGCTCTTCTAAGTTTTGCTATTATTAAATGCTTGCCGAAAAGTCATTATCGAAGTACATGTTGATTAGTTCGTTCATTTTCGGAAGTAACTTTGCATCTAAAACATTCATAAACTCGGCGAATGAGAGTGGGTAGTTTAAACTCTGTTAAAACTCATTAGAAGCTTTAAAGTTACATTATGCTGTAATGAAATTAGCACTAAAGTGATGCAGACGCATTATTTACATATAAACCATTGAGGACAGTGTCAGAAGGCTTTAACCTGTAACGCATCGTTAGGAAAACTTTCATAATTTATGTTTTATTCATAGATTTTGGCGAATGTTACTAATAGCTTAAGGAGCCTGAGATTGCAGTTAATTCTGCACTATTTGCAGCACGAATAATATGGATGTCTAATGTCCAAACAGTTTTTAAAATATTTTCATTAACCTTTTATTTAATGAGTGCTTAAATAACATTGTGTAATGTACATTTTACTATCTACAAAAAGTCTGAATAATACCAGCACTATTTACATACAGTGTGTAACAAAGATTTGAAAACCTCGGAATATCTTGCAAACCGTTCATCCGATTGTTATGAAATTTTTTACATTAAGGTACGAAATTACGTCCGACCCAATGGTGGTCGCATTGTTGTCAAGTTTGCCGTTTTCCTGAAATCGACGGGCCCTTTTTTTTTAAATGGGCGCTTTATATTTTATTTGATTTTCGGATTCAGCTTAAAATTTTGAATACTTCTTATTGAGAACAATTTATCCAAAAGTTAACAGTTTTTAAGAAAATGGTGGTCGAAAATTGTTATTTTATTGTATCTTACCTTACACTACCTGTACACGAAAGTTTACCTGAATTGTCTGACATTGTCAGTTTCATTTATTTACAAAAAAATGGATCATTTAACAGCAGCTCAAAGAATTGAAATTTTAATAATACTGGGTTATGGGGATAGAATGCAAACGCAACAAGAAGTTTGTAATTTTTTTAATGACAAATATCCTGACTACTGATATATTATTTTTAATTTAATTACGAATAAATTTTACATTCTAAAATAGAATTGGTCCAACAGTAATTTAGCTTAAATAACTTACTTCTGTGCAATTTTAAACGATGACCGAAATAGAATCAAAATTTGGCCGAAAATGTCACATTCATACAGATCACTGTGGTTCTAAGGCTGACCAATAATGGAAGTCGTCCTTTTTTACTCACTGTAGACTATAACATTCAGGAACGTCAGTCTACGTTGACTCGGTCTTGCTATCCGCCCCGTACTGTGTCTGCAGTTTTATAGATTCTCGAAAGCGGCAGGACAAACGATTTTAAATTTGAGTGATCCAGTGGCGGCTGGTGAAATTTCAAAGTTGTATATTTCTGTTCCTACTTACAGGACCCGTACCAAATGTAGGGGTTTTAATAGGGAGCCCACTGGAAATGTTTTGGTAAAGAAAAAAAACATTTTGTACTTTGCGAAAAAAGTTAAATTTTTGGTGTGCCCCTCCTAAGAAAAAATTGAACACGTCTAGATATTTTATTTGTTATTTTTTCTAAAAACAATTTACATCTTTTTGTCGACAGTTTTTAAATTTTGAGAGAAAAATGCATTAGTAGAAAGTTATAGTCATTTGAATTTTCTTAAGCCTAAAATATAATTTAAGAAAAAATTCAAATGACTATAACTTTCTACTAACACATTCTTTTCTCTCAAAATTTAAAAACTGTCGACAAAATAATGTAAAATTTGTTTAGAAAAAATAATAAATAAGATACCTAGACTTGTTCATTTTTTTCTTAGGAGGCGCACACTAAAAATTTAACTTTTTTTCGCAAATTACAAAATGTTTTTTTCTTTACCAAAACATTCTCAGTGGGCTCACTATTACAACCCCTAAATTTGGTACGGGTCCTGTAAGTAGGAACAGAGATATGCAACTTTGAAATTTCACCAGCCGCCACTGGAGAAAATATTTTATTAGGTTTGTAAACAATAAAAAATTAATTTTTAAAAATCCTAAGCGTCAAGGCTTAAGTCCATTTTTCTTAATTTTTTTCTTAGTTACAGTAGTTAAATCCAAAAAACATATTGGCGTTCCACAAACTTCCGTAAAAAAAGTACCATGTTATTCCTAAGCATCATATTTCCAAACACAAATAAAAAATTTTAACTTTTTTTTTTGATACACAACAAAGTGGCAACCTAGGGACATTTTGCATTGGACTTTTCATTAAGGTAGCCACCTCGAATACTTCGAATAATAACAATGGCATCATATTTCGAACTTATTTTCTAGAATATGGCAGACAACTTAGCAAACCAATCAAGTCCCGTCAAAGATCCCGAGAAGCTCCTGCAAGACATGGACGTGAACCGCCTCCGAGCTGTAATATACAGAGACGTGGTGAGAACGTTTATACAGGCATGTCAGTAGTTTTCACTAAATTCACCCTTAACAATTATTTTTTCAGGAGGAGACAAAGCAAGCGCAATTCCTGTCGCTGGCTATAGTTTATTTTATATCTGTGTTAATGGTCTCGAAATACAGGGACATTCTGGAACCACCTGTGTCAATAAGGGCCCCAAGTCCGGTACCTGTACGGAGTAATGGGACGTCTCATAATTCTGGAAGTCCACAGGGTTAGTTTTGCAAAACAGTTTTTGAGGAAACAAGCTTCATAGTTTAGGACTGATGGTTCCTAATATATTTGGTCACATCTTATTATTGGTCTATTATTTAATATAAAGTGTATCCCAGGTATATTAAATATCCATCTCAAATAACTCGAAAACAATTTCAGTCAGAGACAGATCTAATATGACAATTAATAGTTTTGCATTGACAATAAGGAATATGCACATAATTTTTATATTGCATAAATCGTTTACAAACCCAAAAAAAAAAAAATATTTTGAAAAAAATTACTAGGATAATTATTTAGCTACAAAAAATGTGTACTTTTCGATATAATTTATTATAACTTAAAAAGCAGCCATTTGCCCTCAGTGAATAATGACGTCAGATCAGCAAAAAGAAGTATCAATCAACATGTTAACGTAAAGCTTAACCTAAAGTCAAACAGGTTTGTTTTCCTCGGAAACAGTCAGAGGGGGAGCAGTTGAATTTTGTGGGTTTATAGAGTATAGAGGAATAGTGCAACTAGCTTCGGTAAAAAATTCAGTTATACAGGATGTTTCGTTTCGGAGCTATTAAACGTCACAGTTGAAATTTCCGCGATTTCCTTTGAAATCGAGTACAAGTCGCAAAAGTGAATTCAATCGATGTACATTTTCGGAGGTTATAGAGGACCCGGAGCTTCAGAACTCTATTGAAACTGGTAAGGATCGGAAAATGGCAAGTAATTCTTTTGAATTTTTTTAGGTCGAAAAATGCCATTTGCAGACCCCTCTTTGGTACCTAATAACTCGAAATCAAAACGCGTCGGTCGGATCGAAAAACGGATTCATAAGTGAAACTTTAAAATCTCAAATAATTTATTTTTGCAATACATCTACCTAAACATAAAATCACTGCAAAATGGATATATTGGGGGAAAACTGGAAATTTCGATTTTTGACCCAAATATTTCACGGTTTTTAATTTTTTGTGGGGTCAAAATGGTTCAAATTAAAATCCTATATACGTCATCGGAAAAAGCTCGTCGAGATATATGATTTCCATATTTTTTAGTTTCTTTTTTCTTTATAGGAAGGGGGCAATCGCCAATTAAATTTCGATTTTTTTACGTTTTTTGTCCTCGACCGCGGTACATTTGAATTACTCTGTATTTTTTCCTATCTAATTTTTTTCTAATTTTTCAGCACTATCTTATAAAGGGATAATCACACTGTAAAATGAATACCGAATGGGTCATCCAGA
The DNA here is from genome assembly GCA_963971165.1 of Philopedon plagiatum. NCBI lineage: Eukaryota > Metazoa > Arthropoda > Insecta > Coleoptera > Curculionidae > Philopedon > Philopedon plagiatum. The sequence goes on along the minus strand of OZ020192.1, from coordinate 109,066,938 downwards.
GGCGTATTTAAGGGGTAAAAACCGAATTTTCTTGAGTTTTCAACAAACCCAAGCAAACCCAAGCAAACCGACATTATTCTACACTATTTTCCTTTTTAGTAATTCTTTTTGGGTTTATTTTATCCGTTAATTATCTGAGAATACTTGTCACTAATTTATATCGCTTATTTTTCGTTAAAGTTATAAATACATATTTATTTGCGTCGGGGACATGCAAAATTTGAAATTTTTTGTATTTTGGGAGATGACCATGAAAACAAAGAATTGCAATTTATTCACTCGAAATTACTAAGATGTGATGTGTCGCAAAAAAACAGTTTTTGTTGTAAAATTGAAAGGTTTCCGTACCGATTTCAGCTTGAAATATACACCTTCTTCTTTAAGTGCATTGGATGAGTTTACGCATTACATCCATTTTTATTGAATTTTTGATGACCCTACAACACTGGAATTCGCCATGTACTCATTATGAGTTATAAATTCACTTTTGATGACACAGCCAATGGGATCACGTTTTCCAAGTTTCGAAATTCGCGCGAAAATTTGTGGTAGAAAATCCTTTTTTTTTTTTGTTAATAGAGACCAAAATAAATGGATAACAGCAACCGCCATAAACATTTAATTTATGTAGAGAGTATAAAAAATATATTTCAGATTTATTTGGGTTATATGCATATTCCCTGTTGTAAGAATACGACAACTAAGTTTTGTACTGTAACTTTATCTACGAGTATGATTTGTTCCATCAATCACAGCTACTGTAATTTGGCTCCCAACGTGGGACAAAACTAAAAAAAAAACCGCTTTTTTATTTTCTTTTTGAATGTTCTTGTTTGTTATTATAATCCTCCAATAATAATTATTAATAAGAAAGTTTTGTACCTGTAATTTTTTGTTACAAAAGTATTAAAAGGATTACTTCATGTGCATTTTTGTCCACAACTGTCTGCATGTGTTCAACCGACTTCCATATTGAACTACGTTTTAATAAAACTTAATTTCACTTAAAAAATAAGGTGTTTCTGTGAGGATAAGGGGATAAATACACCTTCAACGGAAATATAGCAAAATATATCCTTTACCAAATATTTTTACCTATTCCTGCGTTTTTTCATAAAAAGAAACTTTTTGAGTTATTTGAGGTGAACAGTTTTTACTAGGAACTCCGTTTAATGTGGGAATAGATTTGTCAAGGTCTGTTATGTTAGGAATTATGTTCGTTTTATAAAATCACCAATAAATAAATCAGCAGCTGCAGCTGCCTTCTATATGTGAACAAATATATTTTGGAGTCATTTTATTCTGACCATAAGGATATGAGAAGCTTTCACGCTAATTAGAAAATACTGCTTCATTAAAGTTCTTTTAGGTTTCAACATTTGATTTGATACGCATCGAACTAACATCAGTTCAGTAGATAATCAATCACTCTCTCACTACTCACCATACACGCTTTTTTGAGTAGAATATTGTTTTTATGGGTTTAGATCTTTAATATAGGGGTAGTAAAGATCGAATTTCTTATAACAAGGTAGTTTTTTGTTGAACAACTATTGGGCTCAATGGAGACATCAGATTCATTTATGAAAATTAACTAGTTTTAATATTGGTCTCAAAGATAGTGAACCTTAAGCTCGCAATATTTACGACGTAAATTTTGCATTAATGGATTTTTTGTAATACTTAGGTACTTAAAAATGGTTCCGGCAGTCTTGCTTAGCAAATCCTGTCCGAAGCTGTATTGCGTTTTTTTACTATTTTGGTGCTTTTAGGCTCGCCAGATCTATCAGGCTTATAACCTTTGTTCCTATTTTTGCTTTTGAAGTATTCAGAAAAATTTTTAAACGGCAACCCCGTCACAAACGAGACTATTTTTTTTTATCTCAAAAAGTAGAAAATAGTATATAGCAAAATTTTAATAAACAGAGCTACATTTTTTACTTACAATTTTTTTTAAGCTTTAAGTAATTAGGCTCTCTTGCCAGACTATTGGAATCGCTTAAGGTAAAATCTTTTTATAAAATTATTTAATAAGGAAAAACATTTCTGCCAAAAGAATATAAAAAAGTCAAAGATAAAATGCCTATAAATAAAGGCCAAAGATAAAATACCTGAATCCAGAATGTTGAGCTTAAGAAAACGCTTCTCAAGATAGCGTTATCATTGTTAGGCTGAAGAAGGAACAATCATAATCCCCTTACATTGGCAACGTTCTGTGAGATGCATTCTCTCAAGCTCAGGAATCTAGAACCAGTATGTGAACAGTGAAAGGTCTTTTTACTAGAGCACTAGGCATATTCAGTTTTTACTTAGAACTACTAGATGGCGGCGATGGCGCCTTGAATACTACTTAGTTATACAGCTTTATTGATTTCTTGTGTGTCTGTGGGTTTATTCACTTTCGGCCGAATTGATTGTTGACGGTAGGGTTTGTTGTTCTACTGAGTATCACTAGATGTCATCCTGTTCATTGAAAATTCAATGTATTGTCACTGGTATAATTTGTTGTTATTTCATAATTTAATGTTTTAAGGCAAGTCGATTTTTTGACGAAAAATTCTCAACACAATTTTGCCATTAATGAAATGCATTCTTTTTCATAGAGTTAAATATGGTAAACGGTAGGTGGTGGCTTTAAAGATTGGAAAACTATCACCTAGATTTACTAGACTAAAAAAAACTGTCCAATTTGACAGTCAAGGACTTAAATTGACAAGTATAGGAATAAAACAGCTACTTAGGTTGAGTAATATGAAATTATTTCTGAGTTTTTCTTTAAATTTGGATAGCAAAGGGCAATTTATACAGCGTGTGCGTAAATTTGCTTGCCAAATGGAAAAATTCTTTATTATTAATATTGGGAAGAATATTACTCTTCATGAAAAGTGTTGCTTCCAAAAATATTAAGATAGAGGCGTAGAGCTTTTTTGATATTATATACAGGGTTTCTCAGAAAAGGAAAAAATTAAATTTTAATTGTGTGGGAGCGACCAAATTGAAGAAAGGCAAATCACAGGCAGATGTCGAATTAAAGTTGATAAATAATTTTAGTATACAGGATATTTTTTCAGTAACTTAAACGTATACTCTTTTTCTTTATATATAGCCTAATAATTATAAATTAACATTTAACCTTCAAATAAATAAATGTTAAGGTAAAACCTGTAAAGACACACTTCACGAGTTGACACGAGTCAATATACAGGCGCGTCCATAAGGTCATTTGGTCAATGACCCACCTAAAATTTTCAGTGATCTACCTAATAATTTATTTTTTAATTTTTTAAAACCTAAGAAGAATCTTTTGTTTCAAAGTTCCATGCGAAAATTCCCCAAGAAAGAATCAAGCCAAGCCATCGTCAAAGGATATCCAAGCTTGCTCCGGGCTGGGTCATATTTTAAATTGATCTTATAGGTTTATATGGACGATATAAATTCATTAAAAGTAAGATAGAAACAGACATACGCGCTTGAGAAAGTTAAAAAGAGACACAATTGGTCGACGGCCCACCAATAATATCGGGCCATTCCCACTATGGAAATACTCAAACCGCCCCATAAAATATACTATTTCAAAACATTGGGTTCGGAAAAAGAAAAACTAATTAGGTAGCTAATATGCGCATTGTATTTACATTGTATTAATAATATTAATTAGCGGTTAAACATAAAAAATTATAAATACGATTTCTGTCAGGCCAGCGCCAGGCATCAAATTTAACGGTATCGGACCGATTTTCTTACATTACCAGCGTAGTCCAGAGGTACAATCAACCAGAAGGTCGAGGGTTCGAATCTGTGTTGGGGCAAGAAATTTTTTTAAATTTTTTGTTATTTAAAAAATTAGATCGGCTCTAAAAGGTGTATTGGCAACAAGTTGTTCCTCGATAAAATATTTTTAAAATTGTTGGCAATCTCATATTTACTACAGCTTACAGCCTGTACGTGCGTAGACAAATATCGTATTACTATGTCTAGTCGCCAGTATTTATTAAAGAAAACGGAGTTTCGGCAGCGTTTCTCAAAGAAAATAAAAGGGTATGACGTTCCTAATAATCATACTTTTAGTTCAGAATTTTGTTCTGTTTATATTCTGGGCTTTTAGTACAAAGCGCGACATCTATTGAGGAGATGCTAAACTTATCAAAACGGAAGCCGCTAAAATCTACTAATCTAGAGTATTAAAATACATAGAAAAAACGCCATAAACATCTAGAGCAGTAATGTTCAATATTCTGCAGTACCTATTTTATGATTTTTGCAGTGTTTATTTGTAGGTAAATAATTTCTTGGCACATTATTAAAAAACCTTTCTTAATTAAAAAAGTGTATTTTGCTTATTGCGTTGATATCACTAGTTGCCCACAAAATTTTGACCCACCTGTAAAAAAACTCACGGACCGTGCCTGGTCAATACAGTTTTTTTGATTTGTATTTTTTCCTTTAACAATGAGTTCAATGAACCAAAGAAAAGTCGAGATTGTTTTAAAAATTGGAAATAATTATCGCACAACTAGAGAAGCAGCCTAAGAATTTAACAAAAATCACCCAGATGGACCAACACCAATTACTCATCAAATGGCCAGTAATGTTGTAAGTAAATTTAAACGGTGCTCTCCAAACTTCTTTCGGAGAAGAAAAAACCAAGATCAAAATAATCTTTTAAAAATATTTTAATCACTCTGTATACTAAATTAACCTGCAAATAATACATTTACGTAACAAAACTAATGAAATGACAATATTTTTAGACAGCCTCAACTTTCCCGACTTAGTGTTGATAACTGAACACTGGTTAAAGGATGAGGAACCCGTTCACTTGCCTAATTACAAGGTATTATCTGTTTTTTGTCGTAAGAATTCGAGCCATGGGGGAACCCTGTTAGTTGTCAATGAAACTATATAAATTTTATTGGTGTAAACTCGTACAATAATATGATAATTGAGAAAGAGTTTGAATTCTGTATAGTGTTTAGTATAATATTAAATTTGTATGTGATTTGTGTTTATCGCTCACCAGCGTCTAATGAGGGTACGTTCCTGGAAAGGCTTGAGACCCTTCTCCTGAAATTTCCCCCCAATCTTCTCTTATTTTGGCGGGTGATCTTAACATAGATTATGGCAGAGAAAACTGCTTACATGCTCTAGCGATCAGCGATTGGAAATTTGTTAAAATCACATAACTTAACCATGCACGTCCACTCCCCAACAAGATTTTCGCAATACTCTTCTTCTATCCTGGACTATGTCTGCTCCAATATAGAATGTGTCTCGTGTTCGGTGGTGGGGGCTGGACTTTCAGATCACGAGGCAGTTGTGTCCAAATTTGCACTGGATCAGGTGGAGACTCCACAAGAAAAGTTTTTTGGACGTATTTACTCAAAGAGAAATTTTAGTAAATTTGAGCAGGCTTGCGAGAATATTGATTGGCAATACTGCCTGAGCTACAGTGAACCTTTGGTGGCCTTACACAGTGCTATGTATGAAGCATTTGACAAATCCTTTCCATGCAGGAAATTAAAGCACAAAAGTAAAAAGTCCTGGATAACTAAGGGGCTTAAAATATCCTCCAAAAACCTGCGCTCTTTGCACTACATCAGAAAATTTGCTAAAGTGGGTGACTCTATTTTCTGTTATTTTCGTAGGTACAGGAGTATTTATAGAGAGACTGTTACTATTGCTAAGCGAATGTATTATAGAAGAAGGCTAGTGAATTCCAACAATAAACAAAAAGAAAGTTGGTCTATCATAAATGAGATACGGGGCAAAAAAAAAGGCGACAAATCCGGAGCTTCCACCCCCCAATGTGATGTACTTAATAACTTTTATTGCTCCATGGCTTCGAAAATGTCGCAGAGTGTTCAGATGGCGGATGACCCCTTGGAATATATGCCGGATGCACCTATGAATAGCACCTTCTTCTTTAGGCCTACTGACACTAACGAATTAAAAACAATTTTTAGGGAAATTAAAAATAAGAATGCATCAGGGTGGGACAAAATGTCTATTGGAATTTTTCAGCATTTACCTGAATCTGCTATGAGTGCATTGGCAGAGGCTGTTAATGTTTCATTTGTTGATGGTTTGTTTCCTAGTTGTCTGAAGTTTGCTGTTGTTATTCCCATTCATAAGGGGGGCGATTGTGACGACCCTTCAAACTATCGCCCCATCTCGCTCCTGCCTACGTTGTCAAAAATTATTGAAAGGCTTGTTAAGGTTAGAGTTTTATCTTTTTTGGAGCGAAATGAGATATTGACGTCGGCTCAGTTCGGATTTCGGAACGGAAGAGGAACTTCCGATGCAATGTTTTCTTTTCTTCAACAGCTATATCTAGGTCTGAATGATGGGGATGCCGCGGCGGCAGTATTCTGTGACTTGTCGAAAGCCTTCGACTGTGTGAGTCACGGGATATTGCTGCGAAAGCTCGACCACTATGGTTTTAGGGGTGTTTCTCTGAGGTGGTTTGAGTCCTACCTCACGGGACGAAGACAGGTTGTTTCGTCAGGCGGAGTAACGTCCGCTGAGGCGTCCATTGACTGTGGAGTGCCTCAGGGATCGGTGCTTGGTCCTATATTATTCTTGCTCTATGTGAACGACCTTGCATCTCTCAGTATTCAAGGTAAATTCACTATGTTTGCGGACGACACCACAATATTGTGGCACGACAGGGATCGGGAGCGACTCTATGAGACTATTAATAGTGACATCATAAGAGTAAAAATGTGGTGCGATTCTAACTTGCTGTCCTTTAACATTAAAAAGACAAATATCATGCCATTTAAATGCTCTCTTGATAACATCACACTGGAAAATCAAGATATCAATAATTCCCGGTGCTCTAAATTCTTAGGCTTACACATTGACAGTAAGTTGTCGTTCCATGACCATATCCTTAATCTATGTAGCAATTTGGCTAAGGGCTGTTATGCCATAAGAATTATCTCTAAAGAGTTGGATGTCTCTATTGCAAAATTATTTTATTTTTCTTTAATAGAATCACATCTTAGGTACGGAATATGCTTCTGGGGAAACTGCAGTAGGGGTCTGTTAAATTCGTTTTTTTTGCTACAAAAAAGGGCAGTTAGGTACCTCTCCGGTGCAGGATATCGTGACTCCTGCCGGCCACTGTTTAAATCATACAGAATTCTAACGCTTACGTCTCTTTTCATTTTCGAAACGGTTCGTTTAATGTATAAAAAGCACAAATCTAGCATTGACAGCAGGTCAATGTACTCTGGCTATGCCACCAGGCAAACACAAAATATAGAAGTACCAATCCCATACTCTGATTAAAAAATCAGTTGTGTATGATTCGAAAAAAATATTCAATCATTTGCCCCTTAATGCAAAAACCGCTAGGTCTGAGAGGATATTTGTGACAATGGTGAAGGGTCTCCTATTGGAAAAAGCCTATTATTCTTTCGAAGAGTACTTTCACGATATTTTAGTTATGAACTGAACGTCTATATTAGTAGTACCTAATGTTTGTGTCAAATGTCACGATTGTATTGTAGAGGGCTGTGCCCACATTTTAACTTGTTCTTTTGTTCTTTTATATGGCCTTTCTGACCTGAGTTATATTTATATATTATTTTTATACTTACTATTTAGACTGGTCTGCCTAGCTTTGTCAACAAGATTATATCTTATGATAATAAAGCACTTTTGAGTTTGAGTTTAATAATAAATACTGCGATGTGCGATGGTATTCATCCATATTTTATTTCAAAAATTTTAAATTACTATTTAAATAACACTTTATTATTGCCATGTATAATAATAATAATAATAATGTTTATTCAAATATAAGATACATATATATATATATATATATATATATATATAAAATATTCCATTTTATGAATAAACTAAGAAATTTAAATTTAAGGAAACTCACGAAGTTTACCTTGTTGTGAGTATCGTAATATTTTATAGGATACTTTCATTACAGTTAATAATTGTTTTTTTCTTTCTAAATTATGATCAGTTGTCCATCATATACTTCAAATTAGTTGACGATTTAATGCTATTTTATCTTCAATTTGCCGGGTAATAAATACTGGTATAAAGTTTTTTTTTCCATTTAAAATTTAAGTCGATCGTGTTTTAAGACACTCTGGACAATATTAAACAAAATTCTTATGCCAATCCTAATATTTTTGAAAGCAAAACTTTTTATAAAGAGTATCTTTTTTCCTAAAAATTAACAATAAAGAAGTTTTCCATTTGGCAAGCAAATTCACGCACACGCTTTAATAATAATTAACTAATTAATACAATGAAACTTATGTTCTAAAATAAAAATCATTTAGAATTAGAATTAGAATAACTCGTAATTTGACGATTTATTAACAATAACGGGACAGGGACCTGTTAAAACCGAACTATTCAACTAGACGGTCTAAATTTAATCCAGTACTAAGTCTTAATCCTTTTTAGTAAATCCGAGAATATATTTTTTAATCCCATACATGAGATAAAAAGTTATGAACAAGAACACGTTGCCACCTAAAACATTAATAGAGACACCATAACTTTCTAAAACAGAATGCATTCCATTCAAGTATCATTGTTATCATTGTCTTACTATAAACTCGAATGTTAAAAGTTTTTTTAATTCCATCTTTTTCCTCTTACTAACATGCAGAAGGGAGTGCGCGACCTCTGTTTCCTCAGTGGTCCCACCACGTTTATCCCCAGTTCCTCCCCGGGTCCCATCCAAACGCCGTGTCGCACCACAACTACATGCGACATCGGCACCATTCCTATTCCAAGCACAACCATTATAACCTGAACAATAACCATCATTCCCATTATCACAACCACAAAATCGATCATCGGTACCACCGAAATTCCTTGGGTAATCGAACAGGTAAATAATGATTGCGCCCCTGTTGTTACCGTTTTCTTTTTATACGAAAATATTTGGTATCTAAAATATAAAAGCATAAATAGATACCGTGATAGTTATATTAATAGATGTATTAATTCAAATATACTGCTTTTGAAAATCAAAATTTTGTATATACCGGGTAAAACAAATTTGAGGCTCACTTTTTAAATTATGATCAGTTGTCCATCATATATCTGACGTCTGAAACTTTGAAAAATTTCGAATACTTCCGGATATATCTATAAAAATTCTATAATTTGCAATGGTTCTGTTTCACTCAAATTGTGTCAAATTAAACTATTATTTTATATTGGAAACAGGAGTGGATATCAGGTAATTTAATAGCTCTCTTAATGCAAGTATATTATTACACTGTTTTTACCTGTAACAGGTTTTAATCTTTAACTCTCATAAAAGGCTAAAGAAGAAAATACTTCTATTTTTACTTTTAACAAACTAATCTATCTCGTAAGGGATACAAATCACACCGCATTCCATCTAATATAATACTAAATACTATCGCGAGCCGCAAGATACAAAAGTTGGACGGCAAGGCGAACAATGTCACAAAAACCATTTATCCTTTAAATACAATGGGTTTGTTTCGACCTAACCGAGGGCAGGTAAATAAAAGCATTTTTTTTTGATAAAACTTAAAATGTTAATAAAGCTGAAATAAATGACGTCACTCTCCTGAAATGATGATATTCGCTTAGAAAAAATCTTAAATCGGTTTTTAGGGCACTTCTAGAGCTAAAAAATTGTTAATATGTACTTTTGATCGCACTTTTCAACCAAATAAATATTATGACAGAGACCAATTGTCATTTTGACAAAATGTGTCTGTGCACTTCTTTATTTTTTATCTAAAAGAGCACTTAGCTTTTTAATTCCAGCATTTCGGCTTTCCTTAACCGTCTTCAAGTCAGATTTTAGACCTGTACCTTTTTTTGTTAAAACAAGTTTAATACCATACTGCCTTTATCCCTAATTTTTAATACTAAAATTGCAAATCTGTGATTATTTTTTTTATCTTCTGACAGCCCACGAAGGCCGAAGCCTAAGTACTGTGTACTGTGTATGTACTAGGGAAATCCGATCCACATATCCAGAGCTGGAAACATTCGCGATTTATTTTTTACAAAATCCAGAGCCGTATTTCAAAAAGATTTCACTCATCTTCTAGAGCAGTAAAATCGATTCTTAAATACTCGTAAAATTACAAAACAGAGCTAAAAACAGGTTTTTTTGTACTGACGAATCGTCCAATTGTTCTTGTATTTTGTCTTATATACAACATACCTCTTCTGTAATTTATAATAATATTCCTTCTAGTCTAAAGGGCTTAAGCTATATAACTTTCAGAAATAATATCAAAAATTATTTTGTAGGGGTAGGATTGGAAGAATGATTTTTTATAAATCAAAATCCGACCTATTTATGCCAACTAGTATACTACTGTATTTTTTTTGTTTTCTCTTTTACTTTTATCAGTTTTATATTTATATTTTTAATTGTTTTATTGGCATAAATAATCATCTTTATTATTATTAATAATATAAAGATTCTTCTTACTCTTATTAGTTTTATGTATGGTACCTGGTACGGAGAAACCGAATATTTTCGTATAAAATAAATTTACCTTAAGGCTTTTTTTGTTTTATTGCTGCGCACGCTTGCTCACCTTTTTTCTTTTTTTGAATTTTGTGTACGTTAGCCCGTTTCATTTATTGTTACTAACCTTATGTTGAAAATATAGTACGTCAGAATTATTATACTAAAAATATTGTTTTTAGTTACGATAGTTTTGGAGAAATATAAAAACGTATTTTAAATATATTGATTTTTAAATAGGCGACGTACTCTCTATATCTACTACTAGTTGCATACCAAATTTTCCCCTACCCCAATTTTTTTTTAAGTTTTCAGTGATGCATGGTTAATACCGAATGATAAAATTCTAAAACTAATTTTATGCAAGATGATTAAAGAAGTTTAAACTGTAAGGAATTACAGCTCTGGGCATTATTGGTAAATAGAAGAGCCATAAAGACATCGCTTTGAATTTTTTATTGGTCTAGAAATTGGTTAGCATAATACTAATCAAAGACGTAACTACATCTTTATCAGAATCATATGCCACTAAAATTGTAAAATTTGTTTTAGGGTTTTTAAGACGTATTGGCATAATTAAAACAACCTATTATCGCTTGGAAATCTAGTTTCATTTTATTTTTTGTGTTTATATTAGTAGGCTTATATATATAATACTACTATAATGTTTTAAGGCCTTAGTCTTGATAAAATATCAGGGTATCAATTATTTTAATATAAGTAAATTAGTAAAGTAAATCGTAGTAATTTAAATTAAAGGATAATCAAGTTATCTCTCATTGTGATATTGTAATGTATTAACAAACTGCTTACTTTAATTTGTGTGCTGTAGAAGTAAGCCGCTTAGAAAAGATATTTTTACGCGAGTATTGTTTCTAAATGGTTTACTATTTTTACTATTTCTTGTAATATTCCACTTTTATGTTATATTTTAACTATTTATAATACGTCTGTTCTACGCAATGTTTCATTTATGCCAATAAATTTAGCTTCAAGACAAATCCATCACCATTCCCAAGAAGACGGAGACTATGATGTAATTACTGCTTATGTAATGGAAGACAACAACTCACTACATCATGAAAGTGAGTTACATTCTGGACCAGCATCAATAAAGGTAAGAAACGAATGATAGTTTAATATTAAACCAATAGATAATGGTTTTAGTGAATTACTTTAAGTCTTTTAAACTCTGTTTTTTTTATTTATTAAATCATCATTTAATGGTTAGTCGATATTTTTAACAAAACACAACATTGTAAAAAAGTCAGCGGGTTTCACGAAGGCTCATTAAAATCAAATATTTACTAAATATTGATTTTGGAAAATATTTTTGTGTCGTAAAACTAATTCTAGTTTTATTTTGTTGGATTTATTATTTTAATCCAGTGGCTGATTTTTTTTTTGCTCGTAAGCAAAATTAATTGTCGAATTTACTGTAGTATATTATTAAAGAACGAAATAGGGTCAGATAAAAGTAAATATGGTTGTGCTGTATATTAAACAGCGAAACCATATATCCAATAACAGCATTTTGCTTGCTTCTTTCTTATTTTGTCGATTTATTATTTTTCGTTTTCAATTTTGCAGTATTTTAATCAAACATGATCTCAACTGATGCAAAAATTTTACCTATCAGCTCTTAAAACTTTTTTTTAGCTTAAAAACAATTCGTCTCTTTTAAAAGGTTATATTATTTCAAAAATATTTGTTTTTAATGTTCTGCCCTTGTGAAACCCCTTGGAAAATAACACTTTCATCATTTCAAACCACAGCTCTCTAAAAATAAGCAGAATACTTACTTCCCTCGTACGCCCATTCTTTTTAATTTTTTAAATAGTACACCTATGCGAAAGTAGCGGTCTTAGGGGATTTAATTTTTTCACTAAAAAGATGTTGGCAACGTGACAACATTGTCACTTGAAGTTGTATCATCATAAACTATTTCTCGCTGTAAAAATATTCATTATTGAACAATTCAAATCTATTTAAAATGTAATTGTTTTGGCAGTAATAAAAAATATGTTTTTATCAAAATACTCTCTCATCAATCTCCATGAAGTTAGCAGCCGACAGAATTATGTTGCCAACATAAATTTATCTTACAGTAAAAATAAAATTCTACATAATTTAAGGAGGGGCCATTTTTAAAAAACTTAGTCCGTATCTTGGGCGCACCCAGGATTTTCTCTGGAGGGGGCTGATTTGTCTGGAGGGGAGGCTGAATAATGCAATTCGGTGGATTTCTTCAATTATTGGTGCACTTTTTTAATTTTTGTGGGTCTAGGATGTTAGTTTGGGGGTACAATGACACACCACAGAACCCCCTCCCCCCCCCACTGTGTGCACCACTGGTCAGTATTGTACTGTTTTTAGAGGCATGTGTTTAAAACGCATTTTGTTTAATAAATAGAAATTAGATCATCAAAGAACAAAGTTTTTCTATTTTAATGCTGATATCAGTGAAGCCTTTAGCAAATACATTGTAGTATATCATTCTCTTCGGTTTTTAACATGTATCATGTATATAGACAGTATTTCATTTTTCATGTATAAATAGACATAACAATGTTTCTGTTATATATTAGAGAGTTAATAAATTGATTTTGATATTGGCAAAGAAAATAATATATAATTATATATGTGTATATATATTATTTCTTTGGTAAATAATAGGTGTTAGCATTGTTTGTATAATTTTTGATTGCACCACGCCAGCGCTGCTCTTAGCACCAAATTATGTGATTGCTCGTTGGTGAATTCGTTTTTTCTTCTGAAAATGTTAAGTAGTTATCGTGGATACTTTAGAAACTTTAAATCAATATCAGTAAAAGCGTAGTAAAAATTAGGTAGTGTTGCTAGAACAGCTATCAACTGTTAAATAAAAAAAATGTTGGAGCAGTAAATAAGCTACTCAATGGTACATTTGCCACGCCACCCAGGCCAATAATTATTAACACATAATATCTCAAAACTTATATTTTCTCTTTAATCTATTCAATATTCCGCTCCATATCATGTTTAAAAAAATATTAATACAGCTCTCCATCATAGAAATACTTTTTTAACTGAACTGTTGTGTGTGTTAAATGTCTGATATTTCATTGGTATTTATTTATTTATTGAATTTGCATCTTATAAAATACATTATACTATAATTAGATTAGATGGTGGTGTGTTTTTATAAAATATACCTACACTACTAATTAACATAAATACAACAGAAATATTTCAGCTCAGAACACTGAATTAGGTTATCTTTTTGACCTAATACAGAATCGCAATTAATAGTCGAATATTTGAATTTAAAAAACTTTTCGAATAAATGCCTTATATGTCTACTTTCTATTTCTGACCAGGGCTAAAATCCAGACCATTTAATTAAAAAATATATTTTGATCAATTTCTGATATTTCGTTTATAAGCCTTTTAACTTATCGACTATAGAACTAAAAACACTTTGATAAGAACGATTCGATATTATCGTTTCAGAAAATCTATAAAACGAGTTGTGTCATTTATGTTTATTGGTAGTGTAATCGAGAATGTAATTAACTTTAACCGCTCTACTAACATGCTCTGCTTTGCTGTTGCGGCCTTCCGTAACTAGGTAAACGCTAGGCAACGACCCTCTTTGGGACATGGGTTTACTGTAGATTACTCTTTGGATGGGATAAGGCATGCTCGAGGTTGTAACAGTGCTCGTGTTGTAAAAAAGGTAATGCAGTGGTAATAGAGATTTATTAACCGTCTAAAAGTTTATTGGTTCGTAATCTGAAACCCCAACACCAACAAACCAAGCGTTCATACAATGATATATTACATAAAACATCCTTTGTTACGAAAATTTGGTATAATTTAGTCAACCAAAACTGCCCCATAACAATATCCCACGAAGAACAAAGATTTTTTGATGGTGTCAATAACTAGAGAATAGTATATTATTTACAGGCGGTAATGACACTAAATAATAGTCATTACTGCGAACAGAATATTATACTTTTTCTTCAACTATATTATTAAAACGTCTGAAATTTAAATTATTAAAATTTTTATAAATCATATACCTGCCTTTCAATTTAGGTTAACTTCAGGTACTTTTGACACAATGATTCAATGATTTGACAATTGTTTTTATAAGCTTGCTTTGATGTTTTAGAAATTTTGTTAAAGCTACTTCCTGATTGGTTCAAAGAACCGTGATTAATAAAAATGCTTTGTAGTGATTGGTCACGGACCGTGAATAATGAATTCGCTACCCGTAAATAACGACTAATATTATTTTTCAAAAGTTGCGAGACTATGACGTTGTTATTAAATAGTCGTAGAGAAAGTATATTTTTTAATAACTATCTAATTCATAATATTGTTTAGAGCTCGTTTCAAGCTCTTACGTTTTTTGACAAAATGGTAAGTACCTACCTCAATAAATGTAAATATAAATATTTCATTGTTCTTAAAAGGCGGAGTGGTTTAAATCCGGAATAATTTTGGAGAAATTAAAATCTTTTTAAATTACGAATGATTAAAATATTGTTTATTGATTTGTGTTATTCGATTTATTATTAATTAAATTTAATTACGGATTTAATTCGGTCTTGCTGTCCCTTTCATCTACATTAAAAACAGGTGGCTCTATGTTATTAGTAAATAAAATGTTCGACTTTAACAACATGGTAAATCGAATTTTTCCAACTTTCTATACGAATGCAATCTACAACTTTTCTAATTATTGTCGCAACACTTGCACTTAAAGTCGGAGTCTGCTCTAATATTTGATTTTACCTGATGCCACATAATATGCTCAATTGGGTTTAAAATACGCTAATAGGGGAAAAGGTGTAAAACCGTATGCACCATATCGGCAGCAATGGTATCACATACATATTTCTTAATATATTCATCATATTCATATTAAACCAGGTAAAAAGATACTTTATTCATATCCTTTACTGATTATATTAAAATTATATTTACCTGTTATTTTATTACGACCGAACCTGTTTACATTTCTTGCAAATTTACCGGACTTTATTACAGCTGGTGTCAATAATAGATTATTGCAGGCAATAGGTCAACGAAAGAGCTTGAAACGAGCTTTACAGGCTATTAAATGATATTTTAAGGGCGCTGTTCGACTTTTTGTGGACATTTGAAAAAAAAAACTACGCGAATTTTTCGAAAAACAGTTTTTCGAAAATGAATTAGTGAAAGTTAACGTGTTAAAGATATATTTAAGAAGTCCTAATGCTGACTATTTTTTATATAGATTTTAGATTTTAATAGAAAATATTGACAAAAATGTCAAAAAAAGCCTTGGAAAACCGGACCAACCTGAGCAAATTCAAAAAAGGCGAATATGTCCAGGATTGCTCAGGTTTGTTCAGCGCCAATCTTATTTTAATTATCATTTTCTATGTTCTTGGAGTTTAAAATTAAATTTTGGAAAAGTTGTGCTCGCAACAAAATGTAGGTATTTTCGACAAATGTGTTTTTGAAAAAAGCTATTTTTGAAAAATTGAATTTTCACAAAAAATGTAAAAATATAAATTTATAAAAGTATTATTGAAAAATTGTTCTTAAAATTTTTTTTCGAGGATGCTTTTCACATTGCTTTCACTACCTTAGTTTGCTAAGGTTTCCTTGGGTTTGTGTGTATATTGTCGACTTTTAGATGGTTAATTTTTCCATTTGTAAAAATTCTATATAAACCATACATTATTTTCAACAGGTTTGTGCACTAATTGGTTTTAAAAAATGCTGATTATTTATAAATGAACATCTTATTAAATAAGGAGCTCTGTTGACTAACAGAAACCATTTGGAATGACTAACTTTTAATATTTTTGCACGAACTGCATGTACAAAATTGTTTGGTGGTTAGAAGTTAAAAAAATATTTTATTTTTATTGTTATGTATATTATTGTATGTTGCAAATTGCACAGGTAATTCTTTAGTTAAAAACAAGAAGAAACTTTGTTTTCGAGATACAGGGTGATAAAATTTTACTTAATATCATGTAAATTTTTACTTTTTCTTATTTTTGGCCAAGAAATCATCTGTAGAATTTTGCCAGTAAACTTTTCTATCACCCTGTAGGTATCGGACTTTTACTTTTATTTATTCACAATCACTTGTAGTGACTATGAGATAAAGTGAAAGACCACTTGTTGGAGACACAAAATTTTACCCTAAACTTTATATCTAAATTTATCTCATCATAAATATATTGAAATCAAAGTATTTGTCAAATAATGTTGTTGCTTCAATTTTTACTTTTGATCACTCGTTTGTTTCTTTTGCTGTTTATTTTTTTCAAAATGTCTTTCTTTTTCATAGAAACCTTCTAACTGGCTTGTAATTCCAAGAATTCTCAGATTTTGGTAATTTTTTTCTCAAAAAAAGAGGAAGATAAAGTTTAAGAAAACGTATTTCGTTATTGCCACCTTCGGTGGAGTAGTCTAACGTCCAATTGCACAAACAATTTAATCAAGAATTAAACTAGTAATTAGATCCATTTACTGTCCAGGTACAAAAGCCTGGAACATCCCACTTCTCTTGCTCATTCATACCCAGGGTTATGTCATACCTAGGTTATGGAACAAATTACCTGCAGATGTTTTCCCTTTCCCTCCCAACCTCCAATCCTAGGCTTGAAGTCTACGTGACCTGTCCCAGATAAAAAAAACGCATGTTAATGTCATTGCAAAATATTACTCTAAACGTCAATTAGATTTATTACTTGATTAACAGCCTGTTGCTCAAAACACTTGATCAAGTAATCCAGGCATTTAATTGACGGTTTGAGTCACCTTTGGCAATGATATTAATATGAGTGCTGTCACATCACATGTGTCCCATTGATTGATTAAATTGTGGAACTAGACCTAAAATTATTGTTACCAAAATATATTTAAATATCACTGAGATCTCCTTAAAAACTTAAAACAGCAGCGGGATTCCATGTACTATGGAATTCTATTTGTAGGAACAAAGCTATATTTTTATACTGCTTCACGTTTTCTGCCATCTGACTGAAGACAATAAACTGGTTTTTGATTACGTTCTAAATATTGGCTACGTATGTACATTTCACGTACATTGTTTTAAATACTCACTATTATCCACAGAGTACCGACTCAGTGGAAGACGTCAATTCCGTAAATTCTTTGGACACAAATAACATTGGGTCAAACATTGAGCTGCCAGAAGATAACAAAATTTCATCCAACGATGAAAACTGGACCGACATTAACCTCAATGAAGACGATACTCGAAATGATATTAAAGAAGAAACTAGGAACGCGGAAAATATGACTCATTCTCAGGGACTAGATTTGGAAGGGAATATGGAAAGTCCCACTTCTGATAGAGGTAACGTATACACTTAACCCTTAAATACGTCTGCAAATTAAATGTGTTTTCAGGTGAGAAACATCTAGGCCAAATTTCTGTAGTACGAGTACCGGATAACATCTTACAACCACCTGCAAATCAAATTAGACCGGACGATTTACCAGTTAGCAGCTTGGTAGATCATATCTCAATACCAACTCCTTCCAGAGAAGCCTCCTTAACTCAGAAATTAGAAATGGCATTGGGATCAGTGTGCCCTTTACTCAGAGAAATAATGGTAGACTTTGCACCATTCCTTTCAAAGACACTTGTTGGATCTCACGGACAAGAGCTGTTAATGGAAGGAAAAGGACTGACCACATTCAAAAATAGCACTTCCGTTGTTGAGCTCGTCATGCTCTTATGTTCGCAAGAATGGCAAAATTCTTTACAAAAGCACGCAGGTCTAGCTTTTATTGAATTAATCAATGAGGGCAGATTACTATCGCATGCGATGAAAGACCACATTGTGAGGGTTGCAAATGAGGCTGAATTTATTTTGAATCGGATGCGAGCTGACGACGTCTTGAAACATGCTGATTTTGAGGTAACTTTTATTACAATTCTTGAATATTTCTAGTTATCTCTCGTTATTCTAATGTTAATTCTCAATATTATTTTAGACCCAGTGTGCCCAAACACTATTAGATCGAAAAGAGGAAGAAAGAATGTGTGATCACTTAATAACATCAGCTAGACGAAGAGATAATGTTACTGCAAGTAGGCTTTTAGAAAAAGTGAGAAATATTATGTCTAACAAACATGGAGCGTGGGGTTCCCAAGATCCAAATGAATACAGGTAAATAGCTGAAAAAAAATATTAGATCGAAAAAGAGCTTTACAGAAGCAACCTGCAAATCAAGCTAGACCTTAGACTTATGATTTAACGAGTTTAACTGTTTTTAGATTAACAGAATTTTGGAAATTAGACGCATGGGAGGATGACGCAAGAAGAAGAAAGCGTTTTGTCCACAATCCTCTTGGATGCACACATCCTGAGGCTAGTTTAAAGGCAGCAATTGAGCATGGGGCTCCGGAGGATGCTATTTTGCAAGTCAGTGTAACTATCAATTAAGAATTTTACAATGTTCTTCTCGTGGTCTATCAAATTTGATGGCATTTAATGGCAACATTTTTTAGGCTAGGGAAGAGTTTCATGCTCATTTGGCAACTTCAAGAAGCCATCAGCAAAACCAGCTTAGTGAATTAGTAGACGATAGTGAATTGCTGATTGACGATAGAGAGTTGGATAGTGACCTAAATGGTATGTATTTTCCCTTCACGTGCCATTTATGCTTGAATCTATATATACAGGGTGCTATGAAATTCACTGCATATATTTGAATGGGTGACTCCTGGAGTAGTCTACAGACAGTCCCAATACTTTTCCCCCTCAAATCGCACTTTTTTAATTTAAAAAATACCATAAACCACCCCCGTATCCGACGCTTCTAAAAGGCATGACGTCATAGGCTCTAATATTATAAATAAAAAACAAATTATCCAGCCGGGGCATTGCCAAACTTAAATATTATCGCGATATCTCATTTTTTTCAGTTTTAGTAATACCGAAAATAATACAAAGTATTTTTAATTCCACAGACGCATTTTACCAAAAATGTGTATTTTAATTTAATAGGTAGCAATAATTTCTTTACTTAAATGGACTACGGACTAATATCGGTTGAAATTTGTACCATTATTGTACCGCTAACACAAATAATTATTACTTACCTATTGCGTTATTTATTAATGAGATGAGCATAATTAGTACTAGCTTAAACATTGTCTTCAAAAAAGGTTGAAAATGAAACAATACATTTTTGTCTATAACCCAGTTCAAAACAAACTTCGTGAAAGTTCTTTCAGCTGACCGACGCACAGTGGTGAGGCCTTATGTAAGGATCCGGCCAAAACCTATGAGCCTTTGTATGTTAACGTTTTTTTCTATTTTTTGCAATGTTTAGGAAACAGATTAATGAAACATCATTGTCGGATGTGTTTTTTTGTAAATTTGTAATATATGGGGTAAGTATTCAGTATTTTGATTTTATGATGTATCATTGAGGACGGCAAGAAAATTTCACCTATATTAAAATTGCGTTCTAAATAAATGCTAATTGAATTTCTAGTAACTACTTTTAATGGGAATGAAACAAAATTTTACCTTTTACAAAATTATTAAATCAATAGTTCTTTGGCTTCCTGTTCCAAATCTAAATGAGCGTTAGTTTTTATCCATTGATGTCTTAAGCTGGTTAAATACGGATCTGAAGACACGAGCAATGAATGTAAAACATCTTCATTTGTAGCAGTTCGCGAGCACTTCCGGGAGAACATTTCACGAAATCTTTTAAAGTCTTTATTTCGCGCCTCGGCTGCTTCCTCACTAAGTTGCCCAATAGGAAGGCACGCAGACTTAATTATGCCAGTACCGTGGAGAAGTATTTGATGGACAGATGACGGCATATAATACCAATTATATTTTTCTACAAACAACTCTGCTGTACTTTGTAAATACAATTCAAGTTTCTGGAGCTCTATAGCTTTTCCGCACGTTAAAACTTGTAAAATGATAGAGAATCTTTTGATCAGTTTCATATCAACCCCTGTTACTTCTGCTACTATCTCTGGATTCCTAAAAAATCTTCTAGCAGTGTTGCCATCATTGGAGCTCCCACTACCCTGTCGAGGCACATCAACAACTATCCCTAGTCTGCGTTTAAGTTCATTTTGAATTCTTTTTTTATTTATTTTTACTGATTCTTTTTCGGCAACTGACCTAGCACTCCACTTTTTAAATTCCAGTTTATAAGAGATATTAAGAATGCACTCCATGAAACGAACTAGAGCATGCAAACTAGACAGACCATATTTATAAGAGTCGACTTCAATTGTTTTTGTCCGTATTTTTGGCAAATTATTCATTTCTCTTGGCTTGGCCTTGCATAATGGACAACATGCAGCTGAGGAAGTTTCTGTCAAAACTTGGCGTACTTTTCCGTCCACCATAGTAAAAGCTAAATTATGTGAAATTTGAACGTGTCCATTTCTTGTGGATATCTCTGTCTCATTTAAATTTTCAATTTCATTTTTAAATCTCTCGGCAACAATTTTAGTAAGTTCAGGAGTTTCTTTTGAAAATTCGAAATATATTGGCCTGCAATAATTAGTTGACGGTGGATGAGGATTTTGCCAAACTAGTGTATTATTTACAGAAACAAGTTGTAGAGGAACTAGCGATGCCATAAAAATAGATTCATCTATAACACTTAAGTCGCTAAAGTTTTGTTTATAAGTACTGTTTCCCGAAGAACCATCACAACCATATTTAGTATGCAATACAAATGTTTCTGAACCGCTTTCAATAACCTTCTCTAATACATTAGGAATTTTTAGTAAGCGTGTTGTAGTATGATCTAATAACTGTTGAATTGGAATGGAAGCTCCCTTCTCGTTAACTTCTATAGATTCTGGATAACATTCAGCTTTTGCCTTGAAAATTTGATTATAGCTAGGAAAAATATCAGCATTTTTATCTGCACACTGTTGACGTATACAATTGTACTGATATCTTGATAGTTTGACATTTGTAACTAATGCTAAACCTTCATCTCTTGAAAACTTTTTAACCATATTCTGAGAAAGACGAAGTTTAAACTCACTTGCTCCAAGATATAGTGCTTCCTGAATCAAGGCTGCCTCCTCTCGTTTTCCTTCTGCCCTTAACTTTCGCATCAAAAGGCCTTGTAGTTCTAAGAGTGTCATATCACACGATTTTTCTAGATTAGATAACTTTCTTCTCTTACTTCTTTCCGAACTATCTCTAAGATCCTTTGAAGGTCTTCCGCCAGTATCTTTTAAGACATTACCAGTTTTTTTAACTGTTAACTCGCCCATCAACCAATTATTAAATTTTTTATAAAATTCATCTTTCATCCTTTTAGCCTGCTTCCATTTTTGCCTAAACCGAGACAAAAATGTTTTCTGGATGGTATGCTTTACATTTGCAAAATCCGTTGGAGATAACTGAAAATCTTCTTTTACACGAGAAAAAAACTCTTGTTCATTACCACTAGTAATAAAACTATCGGAAAGATATTTTTTACTTATAACAAACATATTTCAAAACGAAATACCGCACAACAATACTACTTTGATAGTATTTACAACAATACGACGCCGCGAGATTGATTTTGTTTTACGTTAGACATGGCCAACAGCCTACTTGAACAATTGCTATTGCAAGCAAACCGGCAACTTTCGGCAGCCAGAATATTTTTTATAAGAATAAGGATAACACAACGTTTGTTTTTGGCCATAATGTAAAACTTCGGCAGCCTTCGATAGTAAATTTCTTCGATAGTGAACTTGAAACAACGAAATTTTGTGTAAAAATTAACACTTCAATATTTATTAGTGTTTTAGATAAAAATAAAAATGTTTCGATTGCGGTATGTTATTTTTTAAGAAGTACAAAGGTTCATTTAATTGAGAAATCAGAAAAACAGTTATTGCATAAAACTTACGTTCATCAAATTTAGGAAGATAATGGTTCATTTCTTTCGATGTAAATTTAATTTCGAGAACAAATTTTTCTGTCTTGGCATTTTATACTCAAACACAAGTCAAGTACAGTTTATTTTTGGAATTAGGTGTTTTTTATACCCGTAGATATTACAACTTCGAATATAAAATACCTGTACAAAAATTTACGGGCATATAATTTGTGAGGTTCTGGCCACTAAATAGCACTAAGCTTGCCACTGTGCGACGCACGCTTCAAAATTTGACTGCACCACATAAAGAGTTAAATCACCCATTTATTAGTTATTTTTTGGTAGGTTTCTGCTTTCGGTATTATTATTCGCATAAACACGGCTATTTCGTCAATGTTATAACAAAATTATAAAAAATTAAGTAGCGACATCAAACAAATTCTTCCACAACACAAGGTTTTTGAGCTACGAATTACAACCTATCTCCCTCTTGCTTTCTGGCACTATTAGGGAGACTTTGCAAGAAGAAATTGCGGACACGCTTATTCATAAACGATAAGATTTAGAGTGGTATTTTTTTTAGTCAGAGTTTTCACCTCATTTGACAAATGTATCTATAGCCTGCCAGAGATTTTGAATTTCTTTTAATTTTTAGGTTTTTTTTATAAATCATGTTATAGAAACACCACATTAAATTTTATCGTTTATGGGTGAGCGTTGCTAGCTGCAAGTCACTATGAAATGTTTTGGCTCGGCAACAGTTGGCGTCGAATTAAGAACGTGGCGTCCTCTTCAGGCGATTTGCTACTACTATAACACGATGCTATAGCGGGTAATGTTTTCGTTTCAGCCTTGTTGTCATTATCGCATTATGTGGCATCTTTGTCAATGGCAATTTTGTCGTCAAGAAGTGAGCCCTTCTTCCCCGTTAAAAATCAGCTGATTGCAGCTGGCTTCCCTAATTTGAGTCGCCGGCACTCTTCTTTTTCCTTTTTAATTAGTTGTCAGTTTTTCATAACAAACCCGTTATTTTTCTGTGGTTTTTTAATAGTGCTGATAGTAAAAAATACCGCGGATTCTTTTAAGCATTGTATGTAATTAGTTAGTGAAATATTTTTTCATTAATGGCTGCTACATCTACGGTTTTGTTAGTAGATAGGTATTGCATACGTGACAAGTTTAATGTAAAAAAAAATTATAATAAGGGAAGTGGATTTTATATTTTACTTTAACAAAAACATCAGTTTTCAGTTTTTAATGGTGCGGGTAGTGACATAATACCGTAAAATCTTTTAAATTTTGTATTTGATGCGTTATGGGAATTTTTTTTGGTGTTAGTCAGGCGTTGGTTCCTTGAATTAAATTAATGGCTGTACTGCGTTGTCAGTGTTTTTTGGTATATTGGTATTTTCAAAAAAAGTGTATTTTAGAGCGATTTTACTACAAAGATAATAATTATTTCTTATGCTAACTTGGGTACATAAAAAAAATTATTGATAGAATTGGCAACTTACTCCGTATCATGTGTTTCTTGCCAGTGGGGGGTATCGCTGGTTAGAGAAAATTTAAGGGGCGATTACCAGCTTATTATCGCGAAGCGCCAAAGCAAGATTTACCGGTTTCAATATATGCAGTGAATTTCATAACACCCTGTATATAAAATAACATGTCCTTACTGACTGATTCATCATCTCCGAGCCGAAACCGCTGAAGCTATAAATATGACATTTAGTCAATACTTTTATTTTATTGTAGAGACTCACTAAGAAGGGATTTTTCAAAATTTGACCCTTAAAGGGGGTTGAAACTTTGTATGGAGAAAAAATATCAGTTGATACTATTAACTTGAAACTTCATAGTAGTACTTCAAAAAATAAATAATTAATAATAATAATAATAATAATAATAATAATAATAATAATAATAATACAGTTTATTTAAATTAATTACAAGTTAAATATTATATATATTTATATTATAAATAAACTTCAAACCCCCGAAGACGTACTTGTTGTGGGCAAATCTTATATTTAACATTAGATTATTATTTAATTATGTAAATTACTAAACATTTTACAGTTTTTAATAAATCAACCCCTAAGGGGCTAAATTGGGGGTTCAAAGTTTGTAATGGAGTAAATTTGTTATACCGCGGCCGAAATCGCGGGCGCAAGCTAGTTATTGATAACGCTAAATAAAAATATTTTAGGGCCTATAAACATAAGTACAAAAGCAAAACTGGTTGCTCCTGGGATTGTCGCACCGGGTATGGTATCTGTTACATCAGCAGAGCTGTATTTTGAGGTTGATGAGGACGACGAAGAATTTAAGAAGGTTGATAGCGAGGTAAGTGATTTAAGTGATTTTATGTATCAGCCTGACAATTAAATATTGATTTTTCATGAAAAAAAAAAGGAAGGTACATGTGTAGTTTGGTATTATGTAGTTTACAAAAATAAAATTAATTTGTTTGTGTTAAGAGAGTACCCTACAATTATCAGGGGGATGGGAATTGAATGAACTATGTTTATTACGATTATGTGTGTTGGATGCAAGGTTTCTTTAGATCGGTGAATAGATTTATTGGACAGGTGCTATCGACTTTTAAGAATTTAGACCAAGTGGTGTATTAATAGGATAGTACTTCTGGCGATAACATCACGTTACGTTTTAATTACATGGTTTGCTTTAATAACGTTACTTTTTTTTTAATTTACCTTTTCAAGATTATAAGTTAAAATGCCCAAACGTTTTTTTTGTTCTTTAATGTGATGGCTTATTTGCATAATTATAAATTGTTTGGTCATCTTTAGGTCTCGAGCAGCTACGAAAAAAATGTAGGTTTAACAATAATTGTTTTCTTTCATAGTGGTCCTTAAACCACTAATATATAACAAATATGTCTTATGGTATTAAAGATGGTGCTTTACAGTACCTAATTGCAACTTGGGGATCTGCATTTCAATAAAATTAAACCTTTAAAGAAATTACAAAATAAATTTATTAAATGTATTCATAAATTACCATTTTTAGAACCAACTGTTAATTTATATAAACCAAATAGATACTTAGATTTAGAACACCTGCATAAATTAAAACTTTTAATACATTTTATCAAAAGTAAAGAAAAACACTCAACTTGGTACAATATTAAATTTAAAAAGCATAATTCATCAACATAATACGAGACAATATAAAACTATACAAATGCCAATGATAAAGAGTAATTTTGGTAAAAAGTCTGTTTTATATCAAGGAATAAAAAATTACAATGATTTGCCGCAAAACATTAAAGATAATATAACAAATTTGTTGACGTTCAAAAAAATTATGAAAATTTTACTAAAAATAATTAAAATAATCATTGTTTATATAAAGTATATAGTATTAATTAAAGATATCTTTTATAAGTATAATTAAACTGTTTTTTTAAATAATTTCTAACAAATTTATAATGTTTGTAATATTGTATTATTAATTATTTATTTAGTTTAAAATATTTTAAATTAATTCCCTGTAATGAACTATGTAAGTTGGTTGGGAAAAAATAAACAAACAAACGAACATCATTTGGAAAAATATTTTAATTTAAAAGGTTTTAAATCTGTCTGCTTATAATTTACGCCTATAAGAATATTTAGTACTTAGTTTGGGATTGGGAGTCAGAAAAACAATCCATTTTATGTTTACCTGAGAATTTTATTCACCAGTCAAAATCAAGATTTTAACAATAAAATACGAGTATTTTATTGTTTGTTTCCGTAGCTACATTCATTATTGAAAGATTATTGCGGCAGTTTTTCTGTCAAAAAAGAAATGATAATTTTTCTGCCAAAGTCATATTCAGAAAAACACAAAAGTAAGTAAACAATGTTTTTACTTTACCACAGATTACTCCTACCAGATGCGAATCTCTTAATAAATTTCCTATATCAAGATTCCGCGGTCTTGGCGCTTCAGACAGTGCGGCCGGCCGGTCGCTTTGAGCGTCGATGCCGTGAATGGAATTTTCCACGCGTTTGGTATGTTTTAATTCAGAGAAATTATGGATTATATTTCAAAATATTAAAACATGTGTGGCATTTTATATAAAATTATATCACGCTAACACCGAGGAATTCAACGTTTGGCGACAGACTAAATATTGTGACTGCCGGCACGTTATAAATTATCTAAATTGAGCCACCGTCGAAAGCGTAAGATTCGCATCTGGTAGGAGTAATCTGTGACTTTACTATAGAAAAAATGAAAACAGCTATCTAATATACCAAAAAATATTACTCATTATTGAAGTTCTGCCAATTAAACACGCAGTTATTGTAGTTAATATAAACAGGGCTTCCTTTTTGAAGCAAATCCTAAGAAATATGGTTCATGAAATTCTCCCACGACTATAACGCGTGTACTGAAAATTATGGGCAGTTTTTGGACAAATCTACATTCATGCGGTTTAGAGCAAGCAAAAGCATTCGTACACTACGTGCACTCATACTTTTTCTGGCTCGAACCGCATTCTTGCGGATTTTCCCAAAAATTATCGATTATTTTCAATGCACTTGTTATGTTATACAGTGTGTAACAAAAATATGGAAACCTCGAAATATCTAATCCGATTTTTATGAACTTTTGCACACTTAGGTACAAGATTACGTGAACGTCGCGTCGCCTGCCAGGCTTTTTTGGAATCGAAACGTATACCCATCCATAATGATTAGGGTTTTGCCCTTAACCCTTCAAACTCCATATTGCACAACCTTATAACTTAATAATACACGATTACCTAATAGTCAAAATTCTGCAACAGACTGAAAAGTGTTTAATTAGAACCCAAGAAAATATATCCTTTGTAAATAACTGCTTTTCAATTATTGTTGCCGGCCAATCTCATAGGTTTATAGGTATAATAAAGATAATAAATACAGTACCTGTCCGTTTACCTGCAGTTTACCTACCTTCCGGATGCAAGTGGGCCATAACATTTTAAAACCCTGGACACAACTGGGATATATTTCTGTCCACGGGACGCAAGTAGGTTATACCGATTTGAGGGGCCTAGTTGACCGGGGAATGAATTTTTCTTGTCTAGCATTTGTAGAACCCAAACCGGGCCCAGAGAGACAGGGGGTCATTGACAGATAAGCCTCTGGGTCTGCTTTACGCCACTGGGAAAATTATTTACGAAGGACCCATCTTACCTTCTAACATCCGTTAGGCATTTCTTCTTTTTCAAAGTATTGAGTGATTGTGTCCCGAAACTAAATTTAAGTTTCGGGTCACATACAATTATTATTGTATATGGCTTTGAAGTGCACTATTTAAAAAATAAAAAATAAAAATTATTCGTGACGAAAAAACAATGGGACAATTTTTCTCTTATTATAAAATTTATATTGCTGGCCCATTGGTTTTATAGTAGCCACATAAGCAATAAAAAGCAAGAGGTATTGAAACCGGCCAAAAACCATAAAGGCGCATTCAAAATGTATATCTATATTAGTCGAATTTCTATGGACCATAAAATATTTACGAAACAATAAAACACAAGAAACAACTTAAAATTC
This sequence comes from Philopedon plagiatum, assembly GCA_963971165.1. Lineage (NCBI taxonomy): Eukaryota > Metazoa > Arthropoda > Insecta > Coleoptera > Curculionidae > Philopedon > Philopedon plagiatum. The sequence goes on along the minus strand of OZ020192.1, from coordinate 109,038,975 downwards.
GCATACGAACAGCATTCGCATTTCAGTTATCGCGCCCATATAAAACAATAAAGTCCCACGCGCAAGATGTTTGACTGGTCATAAAAATATCGGTATAGGATCCAGTCAAGTTATTTCAGGATAGGATTTATTATGCCATACACGAAAGATTTAAACGAAACCCTATTTGTTTTGTTACAATGTGAGTTTACAAAATAAATTGTGCCGATTGTGAGGCTGTATATGTAGGCCAAAGCTGTAGAAGCATGAAAACGAGACTAAAAGAACACAAAACGTCTAGTCTAAACAATATAAAAAAACTCAGGGATGTCCAGGGATGTATATATAATAATAATTTTATAAATTTAGATACATTAAATTACTCCACTCCGAAAATAAAGGCGAAAGACTAGATTTATTAGAACAACTAGAAATTAAAAACTCTTTAAAATATAATTTAACACCCTGTACTAATGACCAGCAAAATTTCCAAAATACTCCAATTATTGACAAATGTTTATCATCTTTGTAGCCCGGACTTCCCTTAGATTTACTGTAATAAGATTTTTATGTTCAAATTCATTAAGAAGGTTTAAGATTTAGTGCTGGTTTAAATTAAGATCTTGACATTTGCAATAGTTTTGATGTTGTGTTTATTTCTGACAGTATGCACGGGGGAAGTTGTCTTGTTGGAGCATATAGTTATTTTTCTTATATGTCATACCTGTTGACGGAAGCAGCACATTTTCTAAAATTTGGAAATATAAATTACTATTTGGTGTCCCACCAATATTCCAGCATACACCTGGACCGTGGGAGCTTATCCAGGCCTAGACATTAACTGAGAAACGGCCACTAGTTTTCTATTTTTGGGTATACTTTTCGTTATAACAGGAATTTGGTGGTCTGTAAACTCTAATTCTTCCACTGTGCGTTGACTGAGAATTTCCTCATCGGAAAATATAACCTTTTGTCAGAACTTTTCATTCTCAGGAATCTCAGGTAAGTATCGCATGGCAAAACCAACATTTTGTTCCTTGTGAACATCTTTAATAAAAGGTTTTCGAGCAACTGCACGGTTTCTTAAGTCGGAACTTTGCAGTACCCGCCTCTGCGCTATTCTAGAGGAGGCTGGAAATCCTGTGTTATGCGCAGCGGACACAACAGTTTCAAGCGGATTATTCTGCAAATATATAATAATAATAATAATATTTATTTATTTGTGCCAGTAAACAATAAACAGTGTAAAAAGTAACAATATAATATCATGCATAAATATTTTACAAAAATGAATAACAATAGTAACACACTAGTTGGCACAAAAAGGTAGAATTTTGATTATATATAATCATTCTTCCAACTCCACCCCGATTAAATAATTTTTACAATAAGTTTTAAAAGTTGAAAAAGTAAAATATTTTAGATAGAAGGGAATGCTGTTATATATGATTGCACTATTATATTTAAAAGATGTTTTATACTTTTCTGTTTTGTGTGATGGTATAGTTAAGTTGTTTTGATTTCTTGTATTCACGTAATGAACATTATTACGAAATTCTAATTTTTTAAATAGATAATCAGGTGTTTTAGTGTTTATGACTTTGTAAATGAAACAAGTTTGCATCTTCTTCGTTTGTGGTTTTTTTGGTTACTTAAACTTGTTCCTCTAGACAAGTGATTACCAACCTTTTTATACTTGAGTACCACCTGAGAATTTTGTAGGGTCGTGGCGTACGCACTGGCTGGTTACGTTATAACTGTTTAAGGGTGTCAAATAAATTCTATACACATTTGAATAACTTTATGAAATGTATTTAGGTATAAATAAAACAAAATACAGAAAATAAATCCATAAAACTATAAAAAGCCGTTTATACTCTTATGCAATTATTGTTATTAACAAATGGCAAATACAGTTTCCCAACACTAAGATGTCTTTATCAGGAGGCTTAATAAAAAGTTTTAACCCATTAATTTTGCTTTGTATTATTATTTTACCCTTCTGCGTACCACCCGAAATGCTCTCGCGTACCATCAGTTGGGATTGTTGGGAACCACTGCTCAAGACCTTTCCACTAATGTCACCATTTTTCCGAAGTTCCTTGAATAGTACTTTTTGATTTTCCATATCTATCTGCCACTCTTTGATAAGACCATCCTTCTTCTATTAAAGCAACTATTTTTTTGTTTTTTCGAATACGCATAAATCATTCATTTTTAAGTTGGTCTTTGAAATTAAAATATACTTTGACAAATTATTCAAGTGACATTGTCAAATAAGTTGTTCGTAAAGAAGGTCTAAAAAGTTACATTTACACGAAATCACTAACGGCATACGAATTTCTCTGACGGCCACTGTATCTCGGAATTACAACTTCTTTATTATTGTTGGCCAACGAATCGCTTGTCAATGGAGTTATGCATCACCCTGTAGGGCATACTATGCCTAGTTTTTCTACCCTTTGGAACAAAAATATCGGCCATATGGGCGGTATTAAAATTAGATCGACTGGTTCCAGCAATTTTTAATAAACATTATTCAGATAGCAAATTGCATTATAAATGTCCACGCGAACAAAAAATCATTTTTATGAGAATTAATTTAGATTCCTCTTCTTTTACCATATTTTAAAGAAACTTTTAAGTATTTATTTGAATATCAGCGGTCCCACCGCGACGAGCCAATTTATATGATACCGCAAAACGAAACTGACGCTTAAACTGGTACTAAAGACCAAAACAAACAGAAATTTGCATAAAGTTATCGGTCATTAATTCTGCTCGGCAACGATACCTCGAACGGGTTTCTGAATAAATTTATAAGAGACCAAATGCTTTTTCATATTGTCTGATTATAAAGCGTTATATAGAAATAGATGCATCTTCACGTTGATAATAAGTGCGGGTTTGGTGCATTGTACATATCCCCTTCACAGGATCCCCAACTAATTTTATCGTGGAGTATTAAAAACATTGTCCAGCTCTTCTTTAAAAAATTTACAGTGCTTATCCCATCCAAGGTTCAATACTGGCACCAAACCTATTCCGGGCCCAAAAATATTTCCCGTCTTTAAAGCTTATAAACTTTCTGTTTCCCAAATAAGACCTAACCTACTGTTTTCACATCTGAGCAGCGACACCATCTTCGACAATTAAAAACTTTGATTCTGTCCAAAAGACACTCATCTCATTAATGACTCTTTGCTCACGAGAGAACTTACTTCTCTTGCTTACTGCCGCTAGTGCCGCTTAGTGGCTTATCTGTCTCTCTTGTACAGATATTTTTACAGATTCTACTCGGAAGAGTGTCATTCTCCCTTTGGTTGTTCCCATTAAACTTTGTTTAATTTTGAAAAAAGCATGACTAATTTTATGCTCAGATAACTGATGCCTGAAAATTACTATTAATAATGTATTATGTAACAATGGAAACGTATTAATTTTGTATTGTCTAACTTGACGCGTGTAAATTCAATGTGTTGGTTTTTTTAAACATTCAAGCTTCAGTGTGTCCCGCTTTTCATTAATCAAACCCAATTTCTCTGTTATAATAATGCGATTTTCTTTAAAATTGGGTTGTATGTTGGAAAAATTAAATATTTGGCATAGTAAAAATTTACATTTATCATTGGCGTGCTGCTTTAGGGGGTAGGAGGGGCTCGATTTTTCGGAGAAAGTATATTAGGGCTTATTTTAAATATTTTTTGTTGTCATGTTTATGGCAGGAAGGAAAAAATTATGAAGTTAATAAAAACACCTTCAATTTATTTCAGTTTTCTTATAACTTGTTTATTTCATTACAATAATAAATTCAAAAATTGCTTTTTTTTAATTCTGATCTGTTCAACCGTCTAACACTGGTCGGTGTGCTTTCTGAGGTCGCAGTTTTGTAAGGAAATTTGTTATTCATAATTTTTTCCGTCTTGCCGTAATCAGTTGTTGAGATTTTGAGAATATGGATTAAGGAGTTTTTGAGGATGCTGAATCTAGATATAACAACAAGAATTATTTAAAATAAGCCCTAATATACTTTTTCTGAAAAATCGAGCCCCTCCTACCCCCTGAAAAAGCACGCCAATATTAAATATAACTTTTTACTATGCCAAATATTTCATTTTTCCAACATTCAATTACCACCTAAATTCGAAGAAAATTAATTACAGAAATTGGGGTAGATTTATGAAAAGCGGGACGAACTTATATTTTGTATCTAGTAAAAAGTACACAATTATGAGTGAATTTTTCAATCCTGGAACTCGTCCAGAACTGGCGTGTTTTTAATAACTTTTGCAGTATACTAACAACTGAAAGAAATATTGTATGTATGTATTTCCTTATAGTACAGAAATGAATATTTCCTAACAGTTATTTTTTGTTGCCTAGCAATGACTAGATATATTGTAATATTGACCATTTTATACGAGAAATTTTACAAAATTGTCAACATGTTTTAACGCGATCGGCGGGAAAACCATTCAACCAAACCGCGAAAAACGCAAAAATTTTAGAATAACTCATAGATTTTTGATGACCACATGCTGAAAATTTTTTCGAAACCTAACTGATTAACTAGACGATCTAAATTTAAATAGCGTTCAACGTTTTTAGTGGATCACATAGGCAATTGTTGAGAAAATAATATAAGCACATAACGCGCAGGCCACCCTATACAATTTTTAATAAAACAACAGCAGATTTATATTAGCATGCACTGATAACATCAGAGAACATACCCTGTCATAGTTATGCGTTTCATGAATAAGAAAATTTATTAAACTTGACATTTCGCGGTATGTACTTACATTGAATCCACTTTTAATTTTCGCGATCAAGTCTACCTCGACCCTGCCTTCCTTTATAATAACACTGGTAATAAATATTCTACATGAGTAATCTCATAATCATTACCCATGAACAACAGAATTTGATTTACTGCAGAAATTTATTATTTGTTTAACAGCCTATAATTTTAAATTTTAAGAAATTTCTCTGGATTTTGTTTATGATTTTATCGAAGATGTGAATTATTTTCTGGGGATTTATTTGCGAAGAAGGTTTATTTTACATAAAATGTGTGTTTTAATTTATTTCTTACATTTTGGCACAGTACAAAGCTGAAAAAACACAGTATTTAAAATCTCCAGATTTGGCGACGCAGAATTTTTCAACCAATCAAGCCAGAGATCAGACTAGAAGATGTCTACATTTTTAAATTTTAATTTTATATGTACAGGGATGTCCAAATAAAAGTGGACAGGCCTTATAACTTTTTTATTTTTAAAGATGGGAAAAATATTATCTATGAAAGTTTTGGGGATTTTTACGGATCATTCATATATCTTATCAGGAAAACAATTGTGCATGGAATAAAAAAAATATAGTATAAACCATCGATTTTCTCGCTTATTTTAAATTGATGGTATGATTTTTATCATATTTTTGGATTATAGAAGAAGTTCTAGACACATTTTGTCAAACATACCCTATGTGGTCTTTTAATCGTTTTTGAAATATTTCAAATTAAAAACTATTTCGCATAAATATACTTTAAACGTAGCTCTCCAGGTTGCGAACGAAATACATGTCACCTTTGTAAATTTTCTTCGTAGGTAAGTCAAAGCTAATGTCAAGGTTGAGTATAATACTTGAGTCACCGTGAATTTATAATTTTATTTTTATGCAAAATGAGTTGTTCTATTAAACAATAAATGTTGATTTTTATTACTTTTTAATATTTGAAAGCAGTAACCAGTGATTATAAACAATAACAAATACATTATAACATAAACAGATAAATGGCGATAGTTGGCGAATAAATATCAAAATAAATTTTTAACATGTCCGCCATTTCATTCTTCTCACTTTTCATACATTCTTCTCTGCCTCTGAAGTGTGTTTATAATACTTTCAGCATCATTTTCGTTCAGATTTCTTACTTAATTTCTCACTATCCCTTGAATTTCTTCAATATTTTCATTATGATTGCTGTATACGACATTTTTCAAATCACTTCAAGAAATGTATCGAAAGATGTGAAGTCTGGGCTATTTGCAGGCCAATGTTCCATATCTACCTATCCATTTCTTATACTGATGGTTTAAAAAATTGCGAACCTCGATTATATTATAGGGAGGCGCTCCATCCTGTTGCCATATAATACGTCGACGTTTTTCAAGTGGCAATTCGTCGAGAATATTTTCGATTTCGTTTTCTAAAAAGTTAAGATACGCTGGCCAGTTAATACTTCCCAAAAAAACAATGGTCCTAGAATTTTATTTTGTAATATCCCACACCAAACGTTGATTGAATTATGCAACTGAAAAGCAATATCTTCGACGGTGAAGAGATTTTCATCCGTCAAAAACATGAACATTTCGTCTATCAATCATTCCCGCAGTTGAGAAAGTTGCTTCGTCTGTCCAAACGATAGTATGAAATAAATTATGATCTTGCGGCATTCTTTCGTTAATATTTGTAACAAAACTATATCTCCTTTCTTTTTGATTGGCACTAAGCTTTTGAACTGGCATAATTTTATATGGTCTACTTACAATACTTTAGCGTTCCTTGAACTGTTCCATAAGTCAACATTTTATCTCTTCTTTCATATCTGAGATACCGCACACAATATGGAATTGATTTTTTTGGATTCTCTTGAAAATATAATAAAATCGCTAGGTCCCATTCTTTTTTTCTTGTTCCATTGCCCACAATTCCTCTTTCTTTTAGTCTTCTACTTGTATTTATTATGGTGTTTAATGATGGAGTTCTTTGCTCCTCTTCATTACTTTCTTCATATTGTCTTTAAGCCTCTCTAACATTATTCTTATTTTTTAAATATAATTTTAACATTTTGTATCTCTCATAAATAGAATAACTCATTTTTCATAAAAATAAAATTATAAATTCACGGTGACTAAAGTATTATTGTCAACATTGACATTAACTTTGGCTTAGCTACGAAGAAAATTTAAAAAGGTAGCTGGTATTTCGTTGGCAACCTGGATAGTTACGTTTAAAGTATATTTACGCGAAATAATTTTTAATGTGAAATATTTCAAAAACAACTGATGCAAAACCGCATAGGGTATGTTATACAAATATGTCTAGAACTTCTACTAGGATCCAAAAATATGACAAAATTATACCATCCAATATAAAATAAGCGAGAAAATCGATACCATATTTTTTTTATTCGATGCTCAGCGGTTTTGCTGATAAGATATATGAATGATCCATAAAAATCACCAAAACTTTAAAAAAGTTATAAGATATGTTCACTTTTATTTGGATATCCCTGTATATATAAAATATGTTCAGCGTTGGCACTTGAAATACAACAAAATTCATAACCATCGCCCAACTTGATTCAAAAAAGGTTTTTAAAATGATCTCTGTAAAGATAGCCATGGTTTCAAGTTATGTCCCTTTATGTGGGATGTTTTTTTTACATAGGTTTTTAGTACTTGCGGAATATGCTACGCTATGTAAATGCCCGTAGGCAAACAGACACGCGTAATTTATAATATTTTTAAATTGAACTATGTATTATGCCATTTGCTTGACCGATTTTTACCATTAAACAATAACAGAAATCTGCGGGTAGTTAACGATCATAAATATTGGGGGAGCCTCCAGCTAGCCGAGTCATCTATCAGGCGCGTAGGGACATTGGGCTCGGCTCCATGTAATCGAGTGCTGGGTAATCACTAGAATTAGCGGTGCCGGTCTCGGTGGTCCCGCAACTACTGCCAAAGTCCCACGCAGCATCATAACACCCTGTCACAATCGCCATATAATTATGTTATAAATTACGCCCAATAATCGAGTCCGACTGCCCGCCCGACCCTGCGGCTATTTGGTTTGTTCGACGACCGCTAATTGAAATCGACTCTGAAAAGTAAATCGGCTGTTTACAAGCAGAGGCGGAACCATTTAATCAGTTTTACAATTTTTTTACATCTGAAGCGTAATATCGATACGCGAATATGCTTGATATATTTGCTCCGGAAACATAATTTTTGGTGCACACGGACACACCGGTGCGGAGCGGAAATATAACTAATAAATAATTATTTTCATAATTGAATTATAATTCGGATATCTATACGGAGCTATGACTTAATTCATCGGCGTAGATATTCCGATTGCGATAGCCGATGTTTTTTTCATCGCTCATTATTGGCATCGACATATTTTATTTATAATTTAAATTTATGTTGCTGCGAAGAGCGAATCCCATTGTGGCCGATTCTTACAGTTTATTACAATCCCCGTACCTATAATTATATTATAAATTGCGCCCAATAAGCGGGTCCGCTTCGCGGCTATTTGGTTTGTTTAACGACCGCTAATTGAGATCGACATAGAAAAGTAAATCCAGGCACGTAACTACGGGTGGGCCTGGATGGACACAGACCCATCCAAAAATGGTGGTGCCCACCCAAAAAATTTTAGAAATTTATTTATTTGTAAATACTGAATTTCTACCACGCCACTCTATACCAAACAGAAGGAACTGCCAAAAGAGCACCCAAAATTTGATTCATTTGTCCTCTTGTAAAATCCATTTGCGGATCTGCGGACATAATGTATACTATACCCTTTAAAATTGCTTGTCAAATTATGCGAAATATATGTACGTGCCCACTTTTAATTGTCAGGTGCCCCTCCCAAAAATTTAGGTCTAGTTACGTGCCTAAGTAAATCGACTGTTTACAAGCAGAGATAGGTCTTGATCAGTATTAGAATTTTTTACATCTAAAGCGTGACATCGACAAGCGAATATGCTCGACGGATTTCCTCCGGAACATATTTTCTGGTGGACAAAGGGACACGGAGACACCGGTGAGCTGTGTGACTGTAGGATGTAGGATTAGCACGAGAAAGAGGAAAGTAGTTTATAAAACAGTAGTCAGACCTGCAATAATATATGGACCGAAAACATGGCGAATAAATAATTATTTTCCTGATTGAAATATAATTCGGATTATATTATCTATACTGTGCTTTTACTTACACCGACGTAGGTATTCCGATTACGATAACCAATGTTTTTTCATCACTCATTATTCTTATCGACAAATGTTATTCATAATTTAAATTTACGCTGCTGCGAAGAAGAATTCCCATTTTGGCCGATTACAGTTTATCACAATACCCGAATAAATATGTTATAAATTAGGCCTAATAATCGGGTTCGACTGCCCGCCCGACCCCGCGGCTATCTGGTTTGTTCGATGACCGCTAATTGAAATCGACGCTGAAAAGTAAATCGGCTGAGTTTATAAGCAGAGGCGAGACCTGATCAGTTTTACAATTTCGTTAAAAGGTTAAGAATGAAAAAATGTGTCAGAGTTGTAGAAATCTTCAAGAAGATACAGGAAAGAAAGAACATTACAACCCGAAACATTACAGGGATCTGATGAGAAAAGGTAATGGTTATATCGTTATAAAGGCAATGATAGTGAAAGTGTGTGGGAGAAGAGGTGGTTGCGGACTAAAGCAGAGATGGGTACATGCATGCCTATTGCAAATTTTTTATTGGAAATTAATTTATCTGTTACAGTCGTGGCCAAAATAAAGTTTAATTTTTCGTAAAAAAAGAGCATTAAAACTGAAACCTTATTTTGGTCACAACTTTACCAGGATGTGCCATAAACAAACCTGATAAAACCTGCACCGATTCGCCTTTTTTGGATTTGGTCAGGTTCGCGTAGGTTTGTTAAACCTACGCAACGTCACGCTCAGGCTCTTTTCTTTTTTCATATCTACTCTTAATATCTGATATCTAAATAAAAAAGAGAAGCATTATCACCCCACAGTATATTGTAAAAACATTAAAATTGGACAGTAGACTATTTTTTATTATTATTTAGCGTTGGAGGGTGAGCGGAGGCTCTACGGCACTTAGGCCTCATAAGACCCATTGTGTATCCTCCAAAAATAGAAGACTTCCTCTCAGCGCGCCGACCAGCCTACTGATTTAAAGTTGATAACGTCGCCGAGAGGTGCCTCTCTAATGTTGGCTAGGGTGGTCCAGTACTCGCCGAAGACGGATTTTCTTAAGGGTGAGATGTCGGGCAATCACAGAGGATATGCTCGAAAGTCTCGTCTTCTTGTTCACATCCTCTGCATAAGGTGTGTCAACTAGTCCCATTCTATGAAGGTACTTGCGGAATTGACTGTGATCTGTCAGAATACCCGTCGTAAAACGCAGGGTCTGCCTTCTCATCGTCAAGTACTTTTTAGCTGTTTCGCTGTCGAGGTTACTAGGTAGTTCCTTGACGAGTTTTGCAGCTTCCCGTTTCATCCCATACTTTTTAGGTAGACAGACTATTTTGAATTATGAATTTTCGGAAAATGAGTTTTTCACAAAATGAATTTTCGAAGAAAATGCTTTTCGAAAGAAATGTTTTTAAAAAAATCTAAAATCTAAAAACAGTTTTTCAAAAAAATAATTTACAAAAATTTTCTAATATTCGTATTGTCCTGTCGCCAGATTACCGAGAAATAATAATAACAAATTAGTTTCCCTATATTAACATATTAACAAACTACAGTCGCGAAGTATAATGCTATCGTGCGGAAAAGCGTAGGAAAGAGTTCAAAACCGTCCTATTCACACCGGTTAAAGGCCAGATGAGATCGAATATCTCGTAGGATGAAGGCGCCGTTTCAACTCCCCAGTCGGTAAGTAAAAAGACAGCATAGGGTTGCGCTAAACCAAGGGTTGACAGCCCTTGACGGTGCATGCTCTGGTTGTCGTATTACTGAGGATAGTGGTTCGAAGCCCACGTTAAACTGTAGTCCCAAGGCCAATACACTAGCTTGTCGTGCCAACGTAAAAAAAAATAACTTTAAGTTTTTTAACAAACTACAGTATTAAGTTCTGAGCATACAAATAAATCGTTTATCATGTTTCGCGGTATTATGAAATTCACTAAAGATGTGTGAAGCCTATATTCTTAAATTATAACAAATCCTTATTTAATATGACAAAACAATAAAAGCCAGATCTAACCGTCCGTTTGACAATTCTGCGAAATTGGTCTAAATCGCTAATTCAAATCTTCATTTAAGGATAATAAAAAATATCGTCACGCCGTCCATCTATATCCAACGCCACACCCTGTAGATAAACGTATATATATATATAAATATATATATATATATATATATATATATATATATATATATATATATATATATATATATATATTATGCTGATAAGGCAACACAGCTTATAATATAATCTGCAAAATAACAATAAGCTGAGTAAAAATATTTCACCGGTTTAGATCTCTTTTTAGAATTTAGATCTCCTGGATCATGTTTAGAGAAGCCTTTTCTTCTATCATTGTCAATAAGTCGCCATTAGAAATGTGAATGATTCTATTATTTCTGGGATCTACTTGACGTGTGAATTTAGTCCTATTATTGTGAAAAATACTATTTATATTGCCCTTTTCGTAATATATTTGACAGAAAACTAATAAATAAATTTATGGTACAAAACTGAATTGTTTTATTCTTATACTTGTCTATTTAAATCCTTGATTGTCAAATTCAACCGGTCTGAGTAATAGTGAATGTGACCGTTTTCTTTTTTAATCTCAATGTTGACCCCTTTATAATGAAAGTTCTAACTGACAACTTCAGTTGTGTGTTGAAATCTACAAAATATTAAAATTGTGGAAGAAAATTCAGCCTAGTGCCATTTTCCCATAAGGTTTGTGCGCTATCCTTCATAAACAATTAAAAATGTACCCATTTACCGATCCCAAGAAGCTTTAACTGGCGAATTGAAGATTTAGGTTTCCAAGGACACTTAAAATTAATTTAAAAATCGAAATATTAGGTTATGAATTATTTTCATAATTGAATTATAATTCAGATTATATTACTTATACTATGCTATTACTTATACCGGCCGGCGCGGCATAGGTATCTATTCCGATTACGATAAAAGATGTTTTTTCATCACTTTATTCGTATCGGTATATTATTCATAATTTAAATTTATGCTGCTGCGAAGAGGAAATCGCGTTGTGGCCGATTCTTACAGTTTATAGTTTTTATTTTTACTTTCATAAGTTAATTGTTTCTAATAAGTTAAATTTTTTGTTTTTTACGCATAACAGCTATTTATGTAATCAGTTAGGAAATGCTTTACAACAAATTGCATTTCCTAACGTGTTTCATACAAGATTTTTTCAAATTTTGACAAAACTATGTAAATAAAATTATTAATTTTAATTATTGTATCAAAACATCTAAGTAGGCATCAGACGATGACATTTTTATTTCATCTAGTAGGTACCTAAGAGACAGTTGTCTGGATTGTAATTATGTCATTTTGAAGTTTGATTTATAAAGAAGTGCCACCCCAAGTGATATTGAAGAGGCAGCTTAAAACGGGGTATCCTTTGTTGTACCCGAGAAATCAAGAGAGAAATTCGAAATATTTATATTTTTATGATTTATTTTTTCATAACTAGTTATTAAATTAATATTTCTTCACCAGTTACGAAATAATATTTGACTTTTCGTTACTAGTTACGAAAAGTAATGTGTTTCAAAACTATCATCAGTTTTGAGAAGTGTCACTTTATATGTCAAAATTATAAAAATGTTATTTTATTACTACATTATGTTTTAGTGTTGTAAGTATCAAAAAAATCTAATAAATTAAATAAACTTGCTTTTTCTACCATCAAGCAGCACAGTGGCAATATTACAAATGAGGGATGACAAACAAGGCCAATTTATTTACTCTGCGGTAGTTCAATCCAAATTAGTTTGTTTAATATATTGTATGAATACTAGTTAAAATTCTTTCTTTCTCTGTTCGGACCACTAGTGATCAAAGTTTTCGATCAATAATTTAAGTTACAATTGGATAATACCCATTATTAATAGTATCGGAATATTGATATTTTTTAGCTGAAATTATCCGATCGCTACTTAAATGATGTTGGGGAAAAACGGTAGGTAAAGGCACAAAACGTAAGGTGAAAGGTAAACATCGACCGGATATTGTTATCTTGACTACAAAAATCAGAAAATCTTACGTATGTAAAATACCCAGGGCGCTACTGACCCGTCCCATCAACCCAAATAGATAGATGGGTTCTGGGTCTGGTGCCGATCGTATATAAGTATACTGGGCGTGTTGTTTACCTGTGATCGCGCCAGCCCCATAAATCAAATTCAATTTTCGTTGTTTGGGGAAAAATAAATGACCACTTTTGTGTCATAATTAGAGCGTGATTTATTGTTTAACGGTCTCTAATTGATTAATTTGGAAATTGATTATTTTTAGAGTTAATAAATATTGTACATATTGACAACCCTAAAATTTCATATAATAGGTCCTACTCGATTTGTAAGGACGGAATTACTGAACAAAATTTTAAAATACAATTTATTTTAATATAAGTACTTTTGTTGATGCTAAAGGATACCTAATATTCAGAGAATAATATAAAGCAACATAATCCCAGGAAATTTACTTAGTGTTAAGATACTGCTAAACTTAAATGTAGTGAACATAATTGTATAGCTACGTATAAAAACAATATTATTGGTAAGGTTTTCTAGAGTCTATGGCCTTATATTATTCTCTGTGTATTAACTTTTTAAATTAACAAAAATTTATCACACATTTTGTTTTAATTTTGTTCAGGAAATGAAAGTAATCTTATTTTTTATAAGACCGCGGTTTTAAATTAATTATGTTCACTAGTTCAAAGTTATTGTGAATTATTTTAAGTTTTCCTTACTGTTACTTTTTTAAAATTATAGCGTTAATTATAGAATATATATATATATATATATATATATATATATATATATATATATATATATATATATATATATATATATATACATTTTCTTTCAAAACCGACGAAAACATAAAACAAGCACAGCATTCAAAAGGTTTGTTAGGTTATATTGTTTGCAACTGTCCCCTTACCTGACAGAAATGGTTTCTTCCACGATTACATTCATTGCGGACTTCTCGATTCAAAGCCGATAACGGTGTTAAGCTATCCTTTTCTAATGAGGAGGTAATGTTGAAGGATTGAAGGAGTCTGACGTAAATCTCGGAACTTTATGTTGATCATTGAGAGCTATGAAAGTTTTATATCTAATCCTTATATGTCATATGTCAGACATTATGACAACAGAACAAATCGATATATTATTTTATTGATGTGAAATATGGCGGGTTTTAAATCCTTTCAAATTTTCACGGTCAGTATACTGCCGTAGACTTGTTTTAAGAAAAATCTGATTTCATTTTGATAAACTGCACCCTACCCACCATTGTTTATTTATAAATAATCTGTAAATTCGATTAAGTGCAACAAATCCATTCGTAACGCCTCAAAGTTTAAAATTGGATACTTCTAAGGTTACTGCTTAAGGACTAAATTACGAATTAAGAATAAGAAAATTATATCCTGTTGGAATAAAACCTTTTATAATAAAAAGCTAACAATTAAAGAGTTCAATAAACCCGGCCTTATTCTTACACTTGCCAAATTAGACTAATCTTGTAGTAAATCTGACCGTAAATTTTTAGTAAACTCCAGAACACTAACAATACGTCTGTCTAAGTCACAAATAAACACGAAAATAATAATTTTTATTAATGCATTATAAATTAATTAAACAGAAACCGGACAACCGTATTATTTAGATACGATCGCACAGGTAGTACCTACAGACCACCCATGTCTGACTTTTCTATTTAAAATTTTTCGCACAACTAATTTTAAGTAAATATTTGACAGATTGATAAATAATGGGCTGGCTCCCGTTTAGCTTTCCGTCATGTATCCAATTACTGGGCCTTTTTTTATTTTTCTATAAAACGGCTGAACGGCTGATATTCTGGACAATTACTATAGAGTTAATTTACTTTTACATTTAACAGGTCGTTTATATGCGGATATTTTTAAACATTGGCCTGAAGTAAGTCTTTTATATAGTTTATTCTGTAACTAAATTAATGCCTTTTCGATGCAAATTTTCGGGATCTCATGTTGATGGGTGGAAAGAAAGTTTTTTTGTTCTTGTAAGTTTTGTAATTAATTTCAGCATCCCGAGAGTTTAGGACTTGTATTTTGAACATCTGTACTTACGTCAATTAGGTAACACATTATGTCTGCACGAAATAATGGCAGGTGCTAAATATGCTATAGAAAATTGCTAATTGAATACAGAGTGCAGTAAAAAATAATCATAGAGGGGTTAAATCACTAAATGCATAGAGAGCTTACAATTTAGCAATTTGTACATGAATTTACCCAGGTATAATTTCTTTCGTCAGAACATAACTGATTCGTAAGAACTCTATGCCTAGATTACTAGCTCTTTTTGGATTCAGAAACAAAGACGAGATTACAGAGAAGTATAAATAACTTACTCCCCCTAAACATGTACAACAAACTTAGAGATAATGTTAAAAACCTGAACATAAAGGAGTTCAAGCGGGTAATCAAAGGTGTGCTTCTGGAATATGTATTTTATAGTGTAGAAAAATATATGGCTGAAAATTGAATTTTTAAATTTTGATTTTGTAACATTTTAGTTGTTAGGTTGCAAAAGTTTGAATATTGTCACGTAGGGGTTGATAAATTATATAACGGTTTCCTAAAACACTTATATATAGCAGGTACACTTTCGTGGCAACTAGGTATATTGACGTAAGGGTAGCTTCTGACGGGGGTAACTAATTTAGCTTGAAGGGCTGGCGCTACCGGTACTGCTACCGTGACACCACCACCACAGTACCCTCTTCTGTCGCAACGCGAAAGTACCGCGTTCCCTTCTCATTTCGCTGGTACGCATTTGCATGCATTTCGCCAACACCCTGTATATGCATATATACTGCTTGTTGGAAAAAGCCGGTACCCCTAAAAAGTTCCCAGAGGAGATGTTTATTTAAGGATGTCCCACTCGTATCGCACAAGAAATTTTCCAGGGAATCGAATGACGTCATATTTTGGGCCCGATAAGACCTCTGGGCACAATTGAAGCGAAGGATTTTAGGGAGCTGTAACCATACTTATTGCTGATTGTAGCCACAAACAGCCAATCGCTATAGATAAGCATGATCGCGTGTTTAAATTGCCATGCACTGCTCACCTCCATTCTCAAATTCCTTCCATCTGACGGTCTCATCATGATGTCATAGGCCTACCAAATTGGCTCTCTAAAGGCGAAGGCTAGTATTGGGCCCGATATGGCCCATAAAAGTTTGAGATCCTCGTATCTGAACGCAAAATTTTCGGCTGAATCCGAATCGGCAAAAAACGGGGGTCCCCCATATGAAAACTAAAGCTTAGGCCTCACAGGGCCCAGGGTAGTGATGTAAGGATACGTATCCAAAAATCCGTTGGATCCGTTGGATCCGAATATTAAAAGAATCCGGATTATCCGAAACCGGCCGAGAACTTGATTCGGAATCAAAATAAATTCGTATCGGCTGGTTACTACTGCAAAGTGCAAAGAGAAAACTGAGTCGGAATCGACTGTAAGCGAACAACACGGTCTGCGATGTGGCATATTTGATCTTATGCTTTCTCTTTCTAATGACCTTTCCTAAAAAAAGATAGCATAGTTATCGGGGTAACGGGTATCATATGGGACGAGACCCATTGGTTAGACTAGTCCCGCCTCACCCGAACCGAATTCAAACGAGAACGGCGCGACGCGGTGCCTTCCTATCCCTAACCTTCGACTTCGAATGATATGATACCGCATCGACCTACCTAGCCGTGTATCCGGATAGAAAATGTTTTAGTGTTGCATGCATACGTATACATGATCTGTAACCGCTTTCGCGCGGGTCAAGAAATGGATACGTATTCGGATAATGGATACAGATATTAGCTGATTCCGATTCCGTATGATTCGGATATCTAAAGAATACGGATATTTACAACACTAGCCCAGGGGCCTTATTGGGACCAAATCTGACAACGCTATTCGATTCCCCGGAAAATTTCCTATGCTATACAAGTGAGAGAGACATCCTTAAATAAACACCCCCCCTAGGAAATTTTTAGGAGTACCAGCCTTTTTCCAACACCCTGTATATATGTGTATATATAATGTATATATAAATTCATATTTGTACATGTATATGTATATACAAACCCCTCCTCCGTCGTGATTCTGACAAAAATCCTTCGAAAACAGAAAAAAAACTGGTTTCACCCCCTCAGGGGGTTCCGGATCGGATGTTAACCCTCCACAGTCCTCACCTCTCACTTTCGAATAAACAAAAAAGAAGAGCAGAGGACACCCGAGTCAAATGCTGAGCAACGCTAGAAATTAAGGGAAAAATCCTCGAGTGAAAATTTGAAGTATTTTGGTGGTTTACGGTGTCCAATGACCTGATGGGGTGAAACGGATGTCGGATCTAGTCCAGTAGACATGACTTTTTTTTTCGTGGGGCTGTGTAATGGAACTAAATTCATTTTAGAAACCCATTCCAAGATGAAAATCATTTGGAAACGAAGCAAATCGCTGACATCAGAATAATTCATACATTTTTAATGACGATTTATTAACAATGACAGGACAGAAACCTGTCAAAACATAACTGATCAACTAGAAGATCTTAATTTAAACCAGTACTAAATCTTAAACCTTCTTAGTGAATCTGAACGCAAAAGTCCAGGACAAAAGCTGTTTTTAACGAAAATGATTGGACTTGTGCTGTTTTTAGCGGAATCGGTAAATTTCTAATTATCTATATCTTGGGGCATAATATTGTTTGTAGCGTAAACGACTGCTGTATATGATAAAAAAAAACATAAGGTATCCAGGGGCGCCGTTAACACAATTTTCCATTTTTGAGACATAAATGTAGTTTTTCAAATCAACGCCTCAATTGAATTTAATTTTCTGAAGAAATTATGCATATTATGTAAAAAAATTAAATATAACTGAATAGGGAATTGAAAGACCTTTTAAATAAGGGGTTAGGTACTCGACACCCCTTCTTACTTGAAATTTTTGACATTGTTGTTGAAGGGAGTATCAACAAAAGGGCCAAATTTTACATCAAGATTTGTACCTCTAGCAACCAAAAGTGATGCTCTTTAGTGTTTCTTAAAAAGCGTACCAATAACGGAGTACATGATGACTCATTTTAATTGGAATGCTCCTCGGAATGCGGTGTACAGCACATCTTAAGTAATTAAACTAAAACTGGTGCGTAACACTGCGTAAAAAGTACTTAAGTCGAGAAGTCGGTTTCACATTTAAGCTCTTGTTTCCTACTTAAATTTATTATATCATTCATTTTACTTCCAGTATAAGGTCTACTTTATATTGTTTTGTCATAACTAAGGCCCCCCAAGAAGATGAAAATGCCTAATTTAAATAAAATTTTATGACCGCCTTCTTTGCAGTGAATTTTTTAATTAACATTAGAAGAAATAAATTTGTAGACCCGTTTTGTGCTCGGGAATATTGTTTCAGTTTTGACTTTTTCGGTTTAATTTTTTGAAATAATTTAATTCATCTCATAAGTACATGCATTTAAAAAATATATAATGTATTAAATAGAATTTAAAATGCGGACTAAGATCATAACATAACCTTATAAAAATCTATTCCTTAATCTAAAAACTATAAGATATACCAACCTATTAACTATACATATTAGAATTATTTAAAATCAATAACTGGTGTCAGTAGCGCACTCAGGATTTTGTCTTGAGGCGGGGCTGAATAATGCTATTCTGTGCATTTCTTCAAGTAGTAGTGCACTTTTTTAATTTTTGTGTGTTAAGGATGTTGGTTTGGGGAGGGGGAACTGCAGCTAAGAAATTTTCTCACTGATCAATCAGGAATTTTAAAAGCGCTAATGTAGTCAATGACATTCAGGAACAAATGTACACATAGCTGCAAA
This sequence comes from Philopedon plagiatum, assembly GCA_963971165.1. Classification (NCBI taxonomy): domain Eukaryota; kingdom Metazoa; phylum Arthropoda; class Insecta; order Coleoptera; family Curculionidae; genus Philopedon; species Philopedon plagiatum. Next base: position 109,020,059 of record OZ020192.1, on the reverse strand, counting down.
ATTAACGCATACATTTTTATTTAAAAAAAATTGTTGAACTAAGTAATTGAAATGGGCTCCTATGGTTGATAAATATTCATTCGTTATCTTTGAAGTTATTAAGCAACTTTTTTGTATGCCTTTCTGTAAAACCTGTAGAAGTTTACAATATTAGAAAAAATATATATTGATAAAGTTCCTTTAACATTTTGTAGCTATTTATTTTGCTTCGTGTGCTTTCACAGTGAGTCTCGCAATTTTATTTAGTGAAACCAATACAAAATGAACAACCAAGAACGTGGAGCAGGAATGTGCTCCTGCTGTAATTCTTATCGAGGAAGAGTTAACCCAAGATCAAGTGGCACAACGCTTCGGAGTAACGCGATCCACAATTTCCCGAGGCATAGCAAGATTCAGGGAAACAGGCAGCCACCAAAGAAGACCTAGACAGGGACGGCCACAAGTAACAACAAAGTTTTGTGCGTATCCAAGCTCTAAGAAAAAGCCTCGTCACAAGTACTTTATTACAGATGGAATTTTGCCGTCGCTACCAGGTCTTAATTAGTCAGGATACGGTGTGAATAAGATGATCAGAACACTGTGATGCCTCACAGACCCGCAACTGGTACCCTTCTCACCGTAGATCATCCAAGCGGCTTCAGTTCGCCTGAGAACACGCAAATTTGGAAAACCATCAGTGGGCCAACGTATTGTTTACTGATGAGTCCCGATTTTGCCTATTTAGTAAGGACCATCATATCAGAATGTATCGACGCGACGTCCTGGAGAGCGATATGCTCAATGTACCATAGTAGGAACGGTTAGCTATGCCGTAGGGTCTGTTATGGTATCATCTTAGAGGTTCTTACGGAGTTACTGATGGTTCAAAGAGGTCGTCTGCTATCTGCTAGATACATAACAGGCGTTCTAGAACCCCACGCTGTGCCATTTCCCCTATTTATAGGAAAACATTCTTGTTAATGCACGAAACTGCACGGTCACACGTTGCTAAAGTAGTGCAAAATTATCTCCAGGAAGCCGAAGTTCAAACAATGGTTTGGCCTCTGCGAAGTCCAGACTTAAACCCGATCGAGCACTTGTAGGACAACATGGGACGACGTATTAGAGCTTTACTTCCACCCCCAGTAAACATGTTGAGACTTACAAAAAGATGTGACCAAACTGAGCAAGACGAAATCAGAAACCTCATTTTAAGCGTGGGAGAAAGATGTGGGGACGTCATTACAGCAGGAAGTGGCAATACTCGTTATTAAAGACTTTGCATATTTTTGTACATTTTTGCATATTTTTGTACAACTCTAAGGTCAATCAAAAAGACAACTTGATTCTTAATTCTTTTCTTTTCAACATTTGCTTGTTTTGCGCGAAGGTATACAAAACACTATGTTACAGAATTTCGAAAAAAACACGAGTGAATATTTGTCAACCACAGGCGCCTATTTAAATTATTTGGCACAACAAATTTTTTAAAATAAAAATGTATACGTTAATTTTGCGGCGAATTGTATTTGTATAGCCCTACTCTTGATGGTACATAGTAAAAGAACCGCCGCAGTTTCATTTTATTATAAGGCTAGTTCTAGTTACCCTTTCATCTCTAATTTTGTTTCTTATCCTAACATGCTCATTCACAAAGAGAACACATTTTATTCATCTATGGATACACCACCCTGACAACAGCAATCTGTTGATTACATATTATGCGTTCAATCTTACACCGAATATACTATACATTGTATAATCAAGGTTCTTGTTTGTGTACTCACCCTGTACATCGATACATCACTGCCGCGGTGGGTTCTCTCCCGTAACGGTAAAACAATAAAACGCGGCGGGCGTGCGTGTTGTCTGCGGCCGGCGGGCGGTCCTCGGCGCCGAAGCCACGCGGCCAAGAATTCGGAGCCCGGCGGAACCGGACTGCGATGGGTGTCCTGCGGAACACCGAGGTTCGAGGTTCCCACAACCCGAAATTTCGTAGTCAAAGCTTGTGGTTGCTTTCGATTGCAAATTTAATTTGAAAAAGAAGTTTTACTTTTTATATATTGTGCTTCGATATACTCTTATCCTGAACATGTCAATAACAGTCTTATTTTTTTGAGGTTTGAAGAACAAAATGATTTACCAGTTAACTGTAACTTCTTATCGTCTCCCAATAATCGTATTGCCAAGTAAAAATGTTGAAAGGATGCAATGTCATTGCCTTTCAATGCTTAATTTTACAATTTCCCTACATATAAAATTCATTTTTTAAACGGTCTATAGGATTTTACATGATACATTTTTAGGCCCATGTTATGCCCTGTTCTATTAGAAGTATAGAGATAAAACTTGACGTAAATAAAGTTCAGAGTCTCAAGATTATGCCAGTTATATCAAAGAAGCTTGAAAAAATACCTAAGAATGCATTTTTAAGAACATTATTTTTTTGCAACCCTCGTAATTACATTTTTTTTTGTTTTTAGTGTTCCGTGCAAATCGGAACACTTATGGAATCACATCGATGTCCGTCCGTCCGTCTGTCACAGGCGATTTTCTCTGAAACTATTCGACGTAAAAATTTGATATTTAGCACAGAGATAGAGTGTGGTGGCCAGATTATAGACGTGAAGTATAAAAAGTTTAATTTTGATTCTGGGTGTTAATTTCAGAGGGTAAATTGGAAGATGAAAAAAATCAAGGGCATCGTGTAGGGCTAGGGTGTCACATGAAAGCTTATTGAAGCACGAATTCAAGGATATATATGATTTTTGGTGTCTCGTGAGACGGAACACTTCGGTATCCGTCCGTCTGTCTGTCACAGGCGATTTTTTCTGAATCTATTCGATGTAAAAATTTAGCACAGAGATCGAGTGTGGTGCCCCAATTATAGACGTGAAGTATAAAAAGTTGAATTTTGATTCTGGAGGTTAATTTGGTAAATTGGGAAATGAAAAAAAATTCAAGGGCATCGTGTAGGGTATCAAACGAAAGCTTATTGAAGCATGAATTCAACAATATACATATATATGATATTTTATGCATTTTTTACAACATTTTTAAGGAGAAAAACGCTTAGAAATTGCTGTCCCCCACCCCTATCACCAAAAGGATCTCAAATAATCACACTTAAAAATATCAATATTTTCTTGTGTCGTACAGGCTACATGCGCCCACCCCCTACATTGCACCCAGTTTTCGTCACATGAATTTTGCCTGGAATTAGAAAAAACCGTCGTTACCTTTCAGATACAAAAAATTCACGCACACACCATTACACACTCCTAAGGTTTCCAGTCCCGGTATTTGGTTCCGGGATGATCCCGGGAGTTTACCCAAAATATATAGTCCCGGGACCACAGGAAGGGTCCAGAAATTTTGTAATAACGTCACGAATGCCCGACGGCCAATTTAGGGACTCCCCGGCTTTTGGTATTTGGCAGTCTTATTTTACTTCAAAATAATATAAATAAAATAAAACTTCAATATAGAATGCAAGCGCGGATCCAAATCATTAATAATACATATAACTATAAAAATTGAAAATATAAAAAAGTTAAAAATATATTACTGTTCAATGAATGACCCCCCCCCCCCCCAAAATACGAAGTCAAATATTTTTCTGCTGATAATGTGCTTTTCAATGTCCTTCATGAAATAATATCCCAAAATCCCTGCCCAAACATTCACTTTACCCGTCGCTGAGTATGTGTTTTGTAAATACGTGTAGGGATTGTCGCTAGCCCATATTCTTGTATTTTGTTTATTTCTGTCCCATTTATACTTTTATCGGTAAATAGAATACGATTTTGTAATATTGGGATCACTATTAATTCTCTTCATTTTCACCCAGAACCATTAAATATTTTTCGAAATAATGATGCGGGAAGAGCTCTTGAACGTTGTGGATTTTACAAGATTTATAGATACTTTTCTTGATTTACTGCTTTGTACCAACTGCTCCGAGATCATGTAGAATTTTCAAGCTGACTAAGAGTAAACACATGGACTCTCCTCAACTGTTAGGCATAGGTCCATTTTAAAGTCTTCGATCCCTACAGTGGAATTGCTTCTGCGCTTTACATGTGACCTAATGAGACAACTCATAGTCATACATTTTTTCTGAAATCGGAGCATTGTCGTCTTGCTAGGATGTAGGTACTGAACGATCAGAATAAGCTGCTGCAAAGTTATCGACAACTTCTTGATAAGACATTTACGTTGTATAGTTGAGTATATTATTGACTGGCTGCTTTTCGACAAACCCTTTATTAGTCGGCGAAGTCTTTATGTTTAGCACAAGAATGCTTGCGGCGATTTTTATCTAGGCGCGTATTGTTTGTTTAGGTATTGTTAGCGAGACATAAAACGGCTACCGGTTTACTGAAATCTAATTGTGGCAAGCGGAAAGTTTATAATACACTCAACAATACAGCTTGAACCACTTTAATTCCTTCATTAAAAACGTAAATTGGCATTTTTTAAAGAAAATTGTGACAATAAAATATTAAGCGTCAAGAAATGTGTGTCATTTGCAACGGTAAAAAATAATAGTTATGAGGAAAGTGAAAAATTAATGTTTTTCAAAAAATCATTTTATTTTAAGGTATTTTTTTGGGGTAATTGGCCAGTTGACATAATCTTAAGGCTCTGATTATATTTGCGACAAATTTTATCCCTTCTTCTAGTAGAAAAAGGTCTAACCTGGGATTAAAAATTTGAAATATGCAGTTGCTGACGAAAAATTCCGGACACAGTATTTTTTCTAATGTAATTTAACTTTCTGTACTTTGGATTACCTGAATTTTACCTTAAAGTTGTCATGGAGTGATAATAAATGTCAGTAGATTTTAAAAACATTTGTCACTTTAATTTTTGATAAAATGAACAGATTAAATCAACAACAAAGAGCAAAGTTGATGATCTTATTTGAAGAGGGAGTAAAGAGAATATCCGAAGAAATCGGTGTACCAAAAAGTACCGTTCAAGAATTGAAGCAGAAATGGGAATGTACCGACTCTCTAAATAGAATGCCTGGAAGTGGAAGGAAGAGGATTTAAAATGAATAACAAGATAATAACTTGGTAACTTCTTTGGAAAACTATCCATTCCAAATAGCCGTGGAGGCGCAGAGACAGACACACTTTCCTGGCTCTGTTAGGGCAGCAAGACGCCGCTGTAAAGAGATATCTAATTTAAGAAATCGTTGTGCTGTTAAGAAACTATTTGTAACTACTGACAACAGAGAGCAGAGGGTGGTATTTTCTTTGTAATATTTACAGGAAAGGTTGGGGTATTGGAAAAATGTTGTTTTCACGGATGAAAATACCTGAAAATATCAGATTTGAAGAAAAATGCACACAAAGGGTTAACACAAGGGGTAAATTTGCAGTTAATGGAACAACTATAATTCGCATCATGCTCAAACGCTGGTGGCATTCATGCCTAAAAGTTCGGAATTAATTATTGAAAGAAATGCTGCTGAAATAAAATATTAATTTACTCATATTTTTATGTTCTTTCTTTTGTTTGTAATAAATTGTGAAGCAAATTTGCTTTTTGCATTACGATGCAATACAATACTATTAACAAAACAGGCTAAACGAAATGGACCATTTTTCTAAAAATTACCTACATCTTTTGCCTTTATCTAACTGGCCATAAAAGTAAAAAAACCAGATTTACCAAATTTTGTAAATATGACATAAAATGGTAACCTAAGGGTCCGAGGTTTTTCGTTCGCAACTGTACCTACAACCCAAAATTCACTGTGTAGGTGATACGTATAAGGTCTAGATGTTACATCTTTTATTGTCTGCATCGCTGTACCTCTGACTACGATACCCAATTATTTTTTGGCATCCCGGCAAGAATGATTAAGTAGGCGCCCGCCGCGGGCGACGGCCGACGGTCAGATCGGGACGTATCGTAGGCTCGCCACAGACCCGAATATTGAAATAAATGATAATGAGTTCATAATAAATTCATAATATAGGTAACGCTGAAAGACCCAGAAGCGGAAGATCCGTAACGAATGGAACAACTTCGCTCCTGTCTGTTATGTCAGTCAAAGTAGTAATTGATTTTGACCTACAGGGCGTAAACGCCATATTTACATGTACTGTTTTATCTTGTATGTAATTTATTAAGCATTTAAGGACTTAATTAAAAAAAATAATGTAGGTAATTAAACGCCAACGCCAACTTTAATTTGGAATCTTGGTCTTAATTATTCATACATATTGTAACCATCGGGTCTAGGATCATAGCATAAGTTGGTTCTCTAATTTTGATTAGGGATAGAATCCAATAGAAAGTAATAATTCGATTTTTTAAAATATGAAGCTGATATTTCTAATTATAATTAAAACTTCGATTCCCAATACTTCGAAAAGAAAGAAAGAATTTTAACTAGCTTTACAATTAATTTTACATTTACAATTTACTGGATTGGACTACCGCATAGTCAACAAATAAACATTTTTGTATTCCGTCATTTGAGGTATTGGTGCATTTCTTGCTCGCTGGTATGCAAATTGAATTTATTGAATTTCTTGGAATTCATTAATATACTCAAACACTAGCGTCCAGATGCACAAACACTTCCATCAATAAATTAAACTACTTGTAATTGGACAGTTGTAATTCGACATCACTCATGTTAATGACATGACCAAAGATGACTCTAAAAGTTAGTTAAATTCATTATTTCTTTAAAAGCAACGGGCTGCAAAACACGTAAAATAAAATAACAGTAAAAAAACTTAAAAATTAATTTAAAATAAACTTATTAAAAACTAATAAACTTAATGAAACAAGAGTAAAAACTAAAAACTGGAAGAACCCGCAATGCGATTGGCTCTTCGCGGCAGCAGATTGAAGTTATTATTAAATAACATGTGATTTTACATATGAGTAGAACTTAGAAACACGTTGCCCGTTTTACCGTATTTACGTTTCCGACAATAGGCGTCGGAAACGTAAAGCCGTCGGAAAGTAATTGATAATAACATGCATTATACTAAGAAAATTACTTACCCAGTATCTAGGATTATAGGTACATCTGAATGTGCACGGCTAAACACTTGCAGCATAGCGCAATCATGTTTCCACAGTCGATTCTTTGAGGCATGTTCGCCGCTGTGAAAAAATGTGTTCATATACGGAAAATGACATGGTCCTTGAAAAACTGATCTGTAAAAACACTAGTGTTAAAAATCTGTCTTAGTCCAGCCAAATCTGGATTTTTCTGTAGCACACTATTAAATTTTTCGCTAATAAGGACACGTTTTTCGTCACTTAATGTTTGTAGTACTGCTTGTAAGTTATCTAATATTTGTAGTGATTCGGCTAACGACAACGACGACTTTTGTAATGCTGCTATGGCGTTGGTTATTTCTTGGTAGATATTAAAAATAGTTTGCAGATCAATTTTCACTTGAGGATTTTGAAATTTTAACTGACTCTTTGATGGAGGCAGCTTCTTTCGCGTTAAATTGTAACACAAGTAACCGTACTTGCTGAAAATGCTGGCGATAATAAAACGCAGCTTCCAACCATGTTCCCCATCTTATAAGAACATGCTGTGGAGGTTCTGTAATATTCGGACATTTGTCATGAAATTGGCGAATCCGTTTGGGGGATTTTATAAATACGGCTTTTGTATGTCCTGTAAGTGCATCCACACCTGGGTAACAGGAGCGAATTGTTTCTGCTAAAAGATGTAATGCATATAAGATACACGTATAACATGTAGTACATGAGGGCAAACTTGTTTCAGTAAACGGCCCACACGAAGCATAGATGATCCCCCATTAGTAACAAACATTAGCATTTCGTTTGCTGAAATTTGAAATTTTTGTAGGGTGGTTATTAGCAAATTTTTTAGGGCTTCGCCAGTACAATTGTGAAGTCTTTTTACTGGCTAGGAAATAGGGAACTAAAGGTTTACGTGGATCTAATGTTCGAACTACAACATTGACCACTGAGTTTATCTTTAAATGTGTTGATTCATCTGTAGTTAGCCGCACTTTTTTACCCTTCCCTTCACGCCGAATTTTATTTTATATTTCGCGCACACTTGGTAGATAATTGCATAACGTTTGGTCAGACGGCTAAGTCCAATGGGGACTATATTTTTCCCAAAACATATGAAGCGGTCGTTTCGCAAGAGTATAAAATGATATTATATTACAAGCACACATGCATAAATATTAAATCTACTACAAACATAATATATGGTTTGCAGCCGCTTTTTTAAAATTTATACGTTGCACTATTAAAATGCCGTTCGCAGTGAGATCTTTTCCAACACAATAACTCCTTATGATACACTAAACACCACAGATGAGTCCCATCATATTTTAAGTGGAAATGAAAAAATAAACCTCCGAACATTATGCCCTAGCAAAGACGGCTAAGTCCAATGGGGACTATATTTTTCCCAAAACATATGAAGCGGTCGTTTCGCAAGAGTATAAAATGATATTATATTACAAGCACACATCATAAATATTAAATCTACTACAAACATAATATATGGTTTGCAGCCGCTTTTTTAAAATTTATACGTTGCACTATTAAAATGCCGTTCGCAGTGAGATCTTTTCCAACACAATAACTCCTTATGATACACTAAACACCACAGATGAGTCCCATCATATTTTAAGTCTGGAAATGAAAAATAAACCTCCGAACATTATGCCCTAGCAAATTGTTTGTACGCACTTGTACTTTACTCATACTCGCTCCCTAATGTCATCCTCACAATAAATATCGCGACGTACTGTACCTGCATTACATCAATCGACTCCCGGTCCCGTTTGCTAACTGTCGAACCAATTGCAAAATACTGCCTGCACAACGTTACCGGTGCTCCTCTCCGCTCGACGTTCATGGTTGGGTACGAATTTTTGGAGCTCTATATATGAGAGATGAGGAAGAATCAATTACAGTTATCGGTATACGCCGCTTAATATAAATTATAAGTACCTAATTGTATATGGGAAGGTGGTAGAGGAGTTCTTTCCCGGTCAACGAGGTTCACACATCCACTTAAAGGGCTAGTAAAGTCCCTACAGATGTTTACAGCTCTAAATGTGTGTCAGACAGGTACACCCACGGTACATGATACTTTACTTAGGAATTGGCCTTCATGGGCTGTGGAAAGATAAAGAGAAATATAATTCAAATTACAATTTAATTATGAGAATAATTAATAACCAAACAATCCGGTTGTCAAAATACCACCGTCTTGACCACCACTAACTAGCATTATTTGAACTGTAAGTGTTGTTGACAAAGTAGCTAACAAAATTCTACATATTTTTAAACTTTATATTAAAATATCTTTCTTCTTTCTGCAGTGTCTTCTCATGTTTTTCTGTTCTTTTTATTTGCATCTATGAGGAATGTTTAATTTACAACTTTTTTATTTACCCTTTTACATTTTTCTAAAGCCCACATGTAGTTTTTAATAGTAGACAGCGTGCGCTAAAACCCACTCTTCGTGCCACCAACGATAGCTGAAATGTAATTACTGCATCAAACTGGCATGGCCAAAGGTGGCAATCTAAACGGGCCTTCAGCACGATTACTTATTCGAAGAAGTTCTACCTCTAGAGAATATTTTTCTCAAACTGAAAATTTCAACAATATTTTTTTCTTTTAAAACTGTAGAAAATTTTCCATTTTGATTCTTTTAAATGTTCAGATAATGAGTACTTAGTGATAATTTTCTTTGTACCTACATATCTTATAAGAACCCCAATAAAAATTGTATGAACAAACATACTTTCAGTGTTAACCAATTCATCTGGTCCTTTTATTTGTTAAATAATTATATAAATTATACTATATCGCTTATGATTTTGTTTAAATATTATCTATTTACATTTAAATCCTTAAATATATCATAATGTCTTGGCCTTTCTTTTATTAACATTCTGTGTGAACTAAACTGTAATGGTATGGCCCAATTTTTTTGTGTAATTAATTTATATTACTTTTGGTCTTTCATTTTGAATTATTTAATAATTTCTTTGAGAGTTTAAATCAAGATACATTTTGTTTATATCAAAATTTCTGAATCAGAGTTATCCATTATCTTCTTTGGATTCAAAACCACCATATTATATGAGTATACTTACTAATAAGAGGCTCTCATTGAACTCTAGACAAGAAGCTGCGTCTTTATCTTTTCTTTTTATAGTTTTACTACATCCTATCGTGATTAGATGTAGGACGAACCATTCATCCCCAGTACCATAGTTATTATTCCTTCTTCTTAAATACTACTTACTGCTTAACACTTGGCAACCTAAATATTATTCTATTTATTTTTTTAAATTGGTAGTGTAGAATAAACTTGAGTACCTACCTACTTAGTTATATCTCATTTTTATTATCATCATAGACCTCATCTTTTATAACTTTTTAACCTTTTATTCACTTGCTTCCCATGTTCATAAAACCAATATAATGGTGTTGTAGCAATCTGCTTAAAATAACGGAAAATACAAGTTATTCACCTATACTTAGTTGTCCAATGATAAACCAGCTGCTGTATAGGAATCCTCCATTCATTACGAGCTCTTCAGTTGTGTTCTGTTTTTTCCTTGTTCTTTGACTTTATCTTTTCCTAGCCTTATTTGGGGTCCATGTTTCTTGTTAATCGGCCCCCACTCTCCTGCGCTTCTCCTGTTCAACCTCTTTTCATTGGATTATTTTTGACTCCATCTAACCATCTTGTATTTGTATTTCTCCCCTTCCATTGGTACTACCCTTCTGTCGACATATTAATTATCCATTCTCTTTAGATGCCCATGCTGCACTAGTCTTCTTTCATGTATCTTCTTACTTCCACAACATTGATTAATTTCCCTTATTCTTTTATTCCTAACAGTCTCTTCTTGAGACCCCACCCTACTCATCTTAACATTCTTATTTCTGTGAGATCTAACCTTTTTTCATGCACTTTTTTCATTGACCGTGTCTCTGCTACATGTTATACGTAATTTCCTTTAAAACACATTAGATAATGTAACTATTCATCAATATTCAAAATTATATCAAATAATAAAGCCTATTCTACATTCGCATCTCGTTGATAAAGTTTGTGTTGTATTTCAAGCTTAAGCAAAAGCAACGTTCTGAGTAAATATCGACTCATCAAAAGGCGTCTAATTACAGGGCTATCATTATCATGTTAGCCAGGGTAGACGGTGTCTGTCAACTCTCGGTTAAACGCCGGTTGGGCTCGTTCGAGGTCCTGACACTCGTCATTTAGTACATAATTACGAAAACTTCGTTTGTACTATAGCAGTAGGTTACCCTGTGCTTATTTTCCAGCTTGTGGTTTAGTTTAAGACAATATATAATACTAAAAATAATTTTTCTGCGTATATGCAATGTGACAGAAAATTTAGAGTAGATGCTTCATACAATCTAAATAAAGGGCATTGTAAAAGTCTACAGCCAAAATCGTACATACGGTGATTCTTTGGTTAAAATTTTAATTTTATTTCAGTTTTTCTTATTTATTTTAACTGTTTTAAAGATCATTTATTCCATACATACAACATTTTTTAGATCATCTGTGGAATATTCTTATTACCATTCAAAATAGTCTACATAGTGGTATTTTTCTGGGGGCCACACATTATCATTCATATCGGACAATAGATTTAGAAGAATTATAACATCAAAATTGTTACAAATTTCCAGTGGTTCGTTAATATTGCTGGTCATTGTATATATAAAGAAAAGAAGTTAGGTATGTTTTTTTCTTCACAATAACAGGTCTAAATTCATGTTAGCAATATCGAATCATTTGGAAACGAAGCAAATGCTGAAATATTAGAATTAATATGTAATTATACAAACATACTCAAAGTACAATTCAATTAGATTAAGTTAATGTAAATTAATGAAGTAAATTAAGGTGGCCATATTTTTTGTGAGTCAATACAGGACATATCGGGCCTTTTTCAAAATTTACAGGAAAATGGACCGGTTTCAAACGGTTGATCATCAGCCGTTTTGGAATTCACTGGTGACTTAAAATTGCATGTATTTCTGTCATTTTTGTGTCACCTACTCACCGGTCGTTTGGATCGGTAGATTTGTTAGTGAATTCTCAAAAGTGCCTATCATTTTCGCAGAGATTGGTGGAGGAGTTAAGAAGCAAAATAAACAATTAGGCTAGGAATATTCTATAACGAGACAGAGCACGCGTAATGCCTTCATATCTATGACGCTCGTGGCTTTTGCTTGCTTGACTCTTACTCTACCACATCAGTATCAACCCAGTAAACACAAGGTTGGATTGCTCCAGAAGCGGACAGAAACCGCATTACCGAAAGCCGCGTCCGGCCCGAAACACGGCAAACCCAGCGGATTGTAGACCAGGCATGTCCTCTTTGGCGCGGCGGCCCATGGAACGTAATGCCGCTTATGGGCCATGAGCGGCATTACACTACATTGCGCAGTACCATTAGAGACCCGCTGTCTGTCCACTGGTGGAGTTGCCAAGTACAGCATTGGGCATTTTAGAAAGACATTTACTGAAAAATAGTCATTGAAAATTAACAAAAATAATAAAAACTTGCTGTTATACCAATTAAGACAATTTAAATATGAATTAAAAATATTTGTCCCTAAACTTGGGTTATGCCGGGCTAAAATGCAATTAGTTTTGGAAATTTTAACTTTTTTTTAAAGGTTCTAGAATAACCAATGTTAACCCTCTTAAATTATATACATACATTTGAATATATCGTTCAATTGGTTTTTTAAAAAAACGTGCTGAACATCTCTGCTCCCAGTATTTAAATAGCTATTGCAGATTAATAATCCTTGCTCATTTTTGTTAAAAGTGATAGGTATAAATAGTAAATTTAACTCATAGCTTTAAACTAGTTTATAACTTTTCTAGTTAGGAAAGTAGTAAAATGGAAGAAGATAAGGAAAAAATATATTAAACTATAATACTTTTTAAAGTAGTGGGCAGATTTATTTAAAAACATATTTAGGTGCATACAAAACAAGGAAAATAAAAAACAAGATTACCACTAAAAATACTACAATACACATTTCAAAAAATATATATATAAAGCGGCTATACCTACGCTTCTAAAAAAAATGGCGGTTCATGTTGTCGAGTCGTGTCGTCCTGTAAACTCGGAAATTTACTATCACGCATGCTCATTGACAAGTGGAATGATCGCAGTAACTTGGCGGTTAACCATCTCCAACAAAGCCGAAGCCAAGAACCGAATGCGGTGCAAAAGCTGATTTTCGCAACTGGGCTGCCCGAATCGTAACCGCGTTCGATTGGAAACTGAAGTATCATTTCTGGTGTGCTGAGTCCATGACGCTTTAGGTTGAAGGCTGGCAATTTTCGCATGGAAAAGCACGCGCGTACCGTATGCAATCAGCAAATGTCAAAAAGAGCCGCAGACTTCCCACCAGGGCCGACAGGCGGCCGGCTGTTTCCCGACTGCCGTTGGTTTACTGGGAAGGTTGCAATATTTTTTTTATCAAGGACAAAATACAGGACATTTACAGCACGCCCACAATACAGGACAGCAGATAAAAAGAAAGGGCAATCCTGTAAAATGCGGGACGAATGGTCAGCTTAAAGTAAATTATGCAACAAAATTAAGGCAGATTAAGCACTATGCTATTTTTTCCAAATGATAGCTTTCAGTGACATTTAGTTTAGTGTATTTATTTTCTTTAAAGTTACTTTTAATAAAATAATAATATAATTCTGACAAAAATTCACATAGACAAAGAAAATTAAATTTTCTTTAGGTTATAAAAATGTCAAGCATCAAAATATGAGCGAAATTTGTTCAGACAACTAAAAATTTAACATTAACTTAAGACAGATCAAAGTTAATGATCTTCTTAATTGAACTTAGCTTAATTTAAGCCTTAATTTGCTTACATAAATGCTAGCATTTAATTCCATAGGTTTATTTATTAATTGTTAATTTTAATTTAATTCAGTTTGCATAATTCCACCTTAACTCAAGTTTATAAAGACGAGTTGTTAACAGTAACAGGGTAAAAATTTGTTAAAACTCAAATGATTTACTAGAATATCGTAATTTAAACCAGTACTAAATCATAAACCTTTTTAGTGAATCCCGGTGTTGCCGTCAAGCTAGACCGGTCTTATAGGAACGGCGAATCTGGCAGTAAATATTTGTAATAAAATATATACCTAAGTTTGGTTCATGAAGTAATCTGCTAAATCCGCCGAACAAAGTCCACTCGACTTGTGGGAGTTCCTAAGTTGCCTCTCTCCCAGGATATTTTATCTAAAATAATACATCTAATTCTACCTATCTAGTACTACCTACCAACGTTGCGAAATTTCCTAACTTTACAAAAGCAGTAATTCATGAACTTGTTACATCATTCCAATTGTCAAATAAATCATTAAAATGAGGCAAAAAAGACAGGTCAAAAATCCGTTTTTAAGTGGTGGCGCATGTCGTCGCCACAGGTGTTCGGGAACCGCCCGGTAGTAAACAAACATTGCATAAAAGTTTCAATTGTTGTTGCCCATAGCAATAATAAAGATGGTTTATGAGCAAGTTGTCCTTTCTCGGAGCTCTTGACGGCCGTACAATGGTATCCAACCAGGCGACAGTGAAACCCTGTTGTGATCACAGGTTAGTTTGGACCCTCGTTAGAAACCCTTGCATTTTAGGAATATTTTGAAAATTTGATTTTAATTAAATTTGGGAGATAATTTTAATTCGGTTTAATGTATTTGATAAGTAGGTTATACAAGAAGCACACTGCGGTTACAATTATTATGTGAGAACGTTTAACTGGACCGTAGGTATAAAAAATAAACTTGAACCCTGGGGTTCACTATCGCAAAGACCGGTCTAATTTGACAATCAAGGCTTTAAAGTGGCAGATGTAAGAATAAGGCCCCTAAGTTTTGTACCGTGATTTCATTTCTAAATCTTTTTGCAAGTTCGTAAAGAAAACGACCATTTAAAACGTATTTTCCACAATAATGGTACTGAATTTATTTGAACAAATTCCAAGATGAAAATTCATTTGGAACCCAAGAAAATCACTAAAATATTAAATTAATTCATATACTTTCACAGCCATATTCTCCAACGCTAGACTAATTTGACAACTAAACAATTTAAACTGACAGTGTAAGAAGAAGACAAATAAGTTTTGTACTATGAATTTTTTACGAGTTATTTCGCAAATTTATAAAGAAATGGCAATTTTAGTACGTGCTTTCAGTGATAATAGAACTAAAGTTATTCTAGCTAGAAATCAAGCAAATCGCTGAAATATTACCACTCATAGGTTTTTAATCATGACTTATTAACAGTGACATGACAAAAACCTGTCAAAAGGTAACTGATCAAGTACTCTCTATGTTTCCCAAATAAGACCTAACCTAGAGTACTGTTCCCACATCTGGGGAGCGGCATCACCTTCGACACTTAACATCCTTGATTTTATCCAAAAAAAAAGACCATTCGACTCATCAATGACCTAGTCCTCACAAGAAAACTCCCTTCTCTCGTCCATTGCCGCGCTGTTGGAGATTTATACTTTTTCTACCCATACTTCAACGGATTTTGCTCTGAAAAACTAGCAGTTTTTATTCCCCCCTCACATATACATCCCTTTACTGTCCACTACAAAAGCCCAGAACGTCCCACTTTTCTTCCTCATTTATACCGAGGGTCTCCAGATTATGGAACAAATTGCCTGCAGATGTTTTTCCTTCCCCTTCCAACCTTCAAACCTTTAAATCTCGTGTCAATATATTATCTACATTTGCCTTATTTTCAGACGCCCACGGTACGTTAGTACTTACAATTTACAAAAACTAAAAGCTATAAGATCTTAAGCTAGACCATTACTAAATCTTTATTAAACCTTTTTAGTAAATCTCAACGTTGATGACGACTTGTTAACATTGACAGGACACAAACATTAAAAACTAACTGGTTGACTAGCAGATTTTAATTTGAACCAGTACTAAATCTTAAACCATTTTAAGGAACCCTTGTGTAAATATCTGCTGCGAATAAAACAAGACAGCCGGTTGCACAAAACCTTTAATCAAATGTTAAATCCTGATTTAGTGTTAAAAGTAAAATACAGTCAGTTTAACATAGCGTTTCGTATACAGAAACTGTCCAAAATGTGAACTCTTCAGTGATTAAACAGGCAGGAAGGCAGATGCCACTACAAACCCCCTGAAGACGTTTATTGTCTTCATTTGTTTTTAACAAAATGAGTTATTTCTCAACTACAACTAATTCCACAATAGATTGGAATGAAATTTATGGATGTCTTTGGTTAAATTTTTGATAAATTATTAGTTAGTTTCCGATAATTTTGCATTACAATACAAAAATTGAGAGCATAATGTTTTCTTCGATATTTTTAGATATAGATATAAACTAAAGCCAAAAATTCGCATCTATAAGTCAAGTAATTGGATATTTGGCATCGGTCGGCTTCAATCAGCTTATTATAATAAGTGTACTTTAAACGATGATTGTCGCATTTCCTGAAATAATCAAACAGAAGCCAAACATTCAAAAAGCAAAATTAATAGACTAAACCACCAAAAATCAGCATACACGCGCAAGAAAACGCTACTTAATTTATAAAAAATAAATGAAATGCCTGAAGATATAAAAATAACAATAAACATAATGACTCTCTTCAGTGGCGGACTACGCGAGAAAAGATAGTAAACCCTGTTATTGTCTACTCAATAATGAACACATTGAACACCTATTCAAGTGGGTACAGAAGGTGCAGAATGTGGTTCCGACCATTATTTGTTGCCCTCAGCTTGACAGTTGTTTAAGCCATGAATAAACGGGACTGTGGTACGTGCGACGGAGAGAAAGCACTCTCACTCTAAATTTCATCTCCAGACAATGGAAATAGATTATGGTAAACATTACAAACATCCTCCTTGTTTTCAAATCTATGCTTTTTCTAAAAAAAATATATATATTTCTCTCTCACCCCCTTAGGGTTTGAATTTTGAGGAATGGGGAAACTCGTAGTTGCTTATTTCTAATGAGAAGTTTATATGCTAATATTACATACCCACCTTCAGCAATTTTTGATTATAGGCTTTCTCTCAAAAAATGTACACCTCCTTTTTTCTCTTAGGGGCCGAATTATAGAAAATGACAGACACGTGTTTGCTTATTTGTTATGAGGAGGTTCTATGCGGAATTTAACATGCCCATCTTCAGCGATTTGTGGGATAGGATGCTTTGATTTTAAACCTTGATACCCCCTTTTTACCCCTTTAGGGAACAGACCTGCAACTGGGCTCGTAAAAATAAAAAGTACAAAAGCTATGCGAAAAAATGTAGGAAATAAGGGCGAAATACCCTCAAGAATGGCTCAAACAAATAATGCAATTAGACAGTTAAATGGTGTCTTGTGGAGAGAGAGAAATGGCAAATGGCAGCAAAAATTTGTATCTGTAAGCCAATAATTGAAAATATGGAAAACAGACCATAAAGACAATTCAAAAATAAAAGCTACAGAAATGAACTGTTGGCGAAGATTCGGCAGACTAACTAAACTGGACAGTGTGGGAAATAAGGATATAAGGGCAAGAATGGGCATTGATCTGGACCTGAATATTATACAGGGTGTTCCACAACTAATGAGCCATAGAGCAACTGGAGATACAAAACATCAAAGTAGACCGATTAAATCATACAAGTTTTTTCAAAATGATACTCGTTATAGAGATACAGAGTGTTGAAAGGGCAAAATTTATTTTGGAAAATAAGCCGTAATTTGAAAACGGTTCAATGTATCTAATTGAAATTTGGCATTATGTTTTTATGGGTGGGAAATAAGAGTTTGTGAACATTTTTGAGTTTTACAGTAGAGGGCGCTAGTTACATACACTGGGTTTAATAAACCTATGATTTTTTTTCCTACCTTTAATAATAGGTACGCTTCAAACCAAAATTTTAAAGAAGGGATATTTTTAAGCTAAAAAGGTACACTTGCTCGATCTTGATATCGCTAACCGTTTTCAAAATATTGTCGTTTAAACATCACAATCAAAGTAATTAACTTCATATTTTAATTATCACAATGCCATAAGTTAGAAACAATGCAGTTAAAATCTATTGAGGTAAACGGTGGCCACTTTCAACGTCTACTAAAGTGAGTTGTTAATTAAAATATGAATTTACTTACTTTAATTTTTTTATGCATTGTGATGTTTAAACGGAAATATCTGGAAAACGGTTAGAGATATCAAGATCGAGCGAGAATACCTTTTTTTAGGAAATTTGTTTTGAAACGTACCTAATATTACAGGTAAAAACCCGTTTTCAGATTATGGCTTATTTTCGAAAATAAACTTTCACTTTTAACACCCTGTATCTCTATCACTTCGAAAAAACTTATATGACTAAATCAGTCTAGTATCATGTCTAAGTATCTCCAGTTGCTTTCTGGCCCCTTAGTTATGGACCCCCCTGTATATACCAACAAGGGAAAATGACTGAAATGGTATGGATACGACGCATTACCAATGACAGATATCCAAAGAAAATATGGGAGTGGATCCCCCATCAAAGAATAAAAAGAGAGAGACCAAGCAGAACTTGGAAGAAGTGGATCAAGCCATGAAAATCACAGACCTCACACATGCTGACTGGAGGGAAAAGAAATGGAGACTAGGATGCGAGAGACGGCACTAGCAGAAGCAAAGTAGCTGTTAAAAATATAGCTAAATTGACGTGTTTTTGATTAAACCGAATTTACTTTAAATCAAGTGTTGTTAAGTGAAGCCGAACGAAGCGGACCAATTGCCGATATAAATCAAACAATGACTACGTTTCCATGAGTATTCAGTTCGAATTGAATACTATTCCCGTATTGAATACCGTCATGTAAACACCTAAAATTTGAGACTGAAATCGTTTTCAGCGCCGATACGACAAATTTTGGGATCGTATCGGGATTTAAACTTCATGTAAACGCAATCGAACTGAAGTTGGAACAGTATCGTACGACAAATGTCAATTTATGGGTAACCTAACCTCAAATTCAGAATTTAAAAAGCGGTAAAGACGGCGTTTGGTTTTTGTTGTTTTCTTCTGTAAAATATTGCTACACAACTTTCTCCCACCATTCTGAACTTCTTTTTTTCACCCACCACCGTCGTTTACTCCTTTTTTTCGATTAAGCTTCTGTTTAAAATACATGGTGTCGACTGTGTCGAGTTGTATTTGTTGCATAAAAAATGCGGCTTCCTTTTGTCTCTTTTTGCAGTTTCTAAGTCTTCCTTATAACAAATATATCGAAAACCTAGGCATACCTGAATTAATAATAAGCCTAATAAAAGATTTTTGTTCATTTATTATTCAATTTACTTCCCAAAACAATCAAAAGACGAAAACTAGGTTATGTAAACAATTTTTTACAAGTGACAGCACTGACGTTTACTGTCAAATATCAAAGTTTTAGTTCCATTTGAGAAACGTTTTCAGATCGATTTGAAATCGGGGCATGGAAACAGTTTATGAGGTCGAATTAAAAAAATATTCAAATCGAACTGAATACTCATGGAAACGTAGTCAATGTTTTAATTCAAGTCGAAGACCGATTTCTCTTTTTCTTGGGGGCCCCACACTTAAGCGTCTTAAATATAATAGTCAGTCCGCCGCTGGTTCTCTCTCTGTGGCAGTACAGGCATTTAGAGGAAACACCGTTAATGGAATACCATTAAATATTATATGTTTGTTTTGAAAACCTGTTGTCTATTCCAGCAATAATTAATTTAAGGAAATATTTTGACGCAGCGGGATATCTAAATTATTACAGGAATCAAATAACATTAAATTTATGACTGGGCTTAAACTATTCCTGCGTTATTAAAACTATAAAACCTATTAACGAATAATGGGAGGTAGTCACCAGTTGGTCTGCACAAGGAAATGATCTTTCGAATTTAAAAAAAAATTTGGCCGTAGGTTTTTTAATTTTCCTAATATCTGATGGCATAGCTCAAACAAAAATTACAACAGTGCACGTTAATACCAAATAATAGTAATTTGGTAATCAATTTTTCTCTACTATCAGATTAAGAGATATCGACTTCAAAACCTACATAATTTGTTCAGGAAAATGTCTTGTCCCTGTGTAATAAAACTGGTCTTAGTCACTAATATCAGAGTCTGGCTGGCGAGCCGCATTGCGCATCTATAGCGTGGTCCAAGAAGCTTGCCATAAACGTGATGTTTTTATTAATAATTTATTTATAACATTGAAGCCATTTGTTCTTGAGGGAAATTTTTTTCTCGGCGTAACCACAATATCCTTAACTTATTTCGATCAGTTTATTTTGTTATGAAATGTGATACGGAAATCAATCGTTTTTATTAAAGCATATATATTAAATATCTATTTTATTGCCACGATTCATTTAACAATGATCACCGTAACGACACGAAATGTTATTCAAATTTTATGCTGTTCTGCTTAAAACATGTTTCTTTGTTTTAAAGACGGCATTACGATTCACAGAATGTTCGGACCGAGTGAACCTATCCATCATATAGCTTCGAGTATGTACATGGAACCCGTGTTAACATTCTTCTCCCACATCATCGAGACATGACCAAATCAGTAAGAATACGCATACATATTTAAGCACTTAAATTTATCGAGCAACAGAGCTTTGTTTAACAAAACAAATATTATTAATGATATAACTTTTAGATGATCTGAAAATTCAGTGATGAATTGTCTTACCCTAGAACAACAATGGTTCAAATTCATCTTCACTACGTTCCAAAATCTTGTTTTTAATAATGACTTATTAACATAGATTTATAAACAAGGAGAAGATGCCATTATTTACATTTTAGAGCAATTAGAGATTCCCGGTTACTGTTTATCTGGCCAACTATATGTTGCCCCACCTACTTTTTGAAAACGGCTGTTGCCAGGCTTTCGGATATGTGGCACATTTTCAGATTGATAAGCTACACTAAAGTAACGAAATTACATAAAAAAGTAGATTTATTAACCAATAAGATACTGCAATTAAAACTATAATGATTTAAAATATCAAAATAGACTGGGAAGACGTTGTGATGTTGCGAGGCAAACGAGAGGCGTAACATAGGAGCGCAACATCTGTTTGATGCAACACTAAAAAACTGACGACTGGTGGAACGCAGTGATGTTGCGATGTTATGCTGTTTTTGTTAGGTTGCTGCAGTGTGGCATCCAAACCAACGCGAACATGTTACGCGACGGAGTTGCGTTACGGTGTTATATTGTATGTGTGGACGCACCTTTGGATATCTGATTCATAGCTCCACCTATTTACACATTAGTGTACAAAAAACAAAATAAAATGTAAAGGTCTAAATAATGTCAAAGCAGAAACGCCTTAAAGAGGCCGTAAATATGTCTTAAAAATGTACATATTACGTTCAAATTCACAAAGAGGTTTAAAATTTAGTACTGCTTTAAATTAAGATCTTATAGTTCATCAGTTATGTTTTGACAGGTTTTCCTCCTGTCATTGCTAATACGTAGTCATTAAAAACGTATGAATTAGTCTGATATTTCAGCAATTTGCTTTGTTTCCAAATTATTTTCATCCTGGAACGAGTTGCTGTAATGAATTTGATTCTATAATTGCCGAAATTACGCTCTATAATTGCCTTTTTCTTTATAAATTTGCGAAAAAGCTCAGAAAAAAATTCATAGTATAAAACTTAGTTGTCTTGTTTTTACACTTATCAATTTAAAACGTTTGATTGTTAAATTAGGCTGGACTAGCCTTGAAGAATCTGGCTGATTATGTCCTAAGACGTTCAGACCAATTTCAGGCATAAAATAGTCATCTAAAAGACGTCATATGAAATCTGCGGTGTTAGGTTTTATGAGGATTTTATTCTCCCACTACGTATGTACATTTAATTTTTTTTATTGGTTATTTGTATATAAACGTAAAAGTGAACAGACGTTATTGTTTCCGAAAAGTGATACTTTACCGGAATAAATGATTTCTGGTAGATTTGTTAGGCTATATGACGGTCGATTGTAAAAAGGTGAACACCTGCTGTAGCCCTAAAAAGATTCAATCAAAGATATAGTATCAAAGATCATTCTATTCGAGATTTTTATACCCGATCCTGACAATTAAATCAAAGCATCTCCCATGTCAGTGTTAATAACGAACTATGTGTCACCATTCGACGGTCTTTTGTCTTTGGTTAACCAGTTCTTTGCCTGTTCCATTATTTATAACGCTCCTCTGAATTTTGGGCCAGTTTTTGTCGACCGTTTAAATAATTCAGTCATAGGCCAAGCAACAGAGCAAAATATTAGCGATTTTTTGACATTAATCTTATTAGAAAACCGCCTGTGCCATCATCTGAAAGACGCTCCGTAGATGATTGCTGTTATATTTCCAACTCTGAAATTTTTTCCTTTAATTTGTTATAAACATTTTTAAGCAAAAAAACGCGATTTTTTTAGTTTTTTGCTTATAAAATGGAAAGTAATGAAGCAATCTTAATGGTGTAAATGAACGATTTGTAGAGAATACAAATACGAACAAAATCGAACGTCCCGATAGGGTAAGTCGCAACGGATAAAATCCAGAAAAACCGGAAAATAAAGAGTTTTTATTTTAAATTCATAAATCGGCCATTTTTAAACGTAGAGGGCTCAAAAAAGAAAAAGTAGTAATTTATAGCTACTTTATGTGTGCAAAACCCCGACGCTGTCCGACGATTAGTTTTGCCACAATCGTCATTTTAATTTTTCAGCACACTATTTTGCAACAGATCTGGATGCTCTATGGATCGTCCGATTTTAGTTATTGAAACGTATTTGAAAAGTACAAGTTTAATTGGACAATATGTATATTTTAAATTTTTCCATAAAATGATACGAAACCGGTTGAAAATGCACGTCAAGATGCGTGAAAATGGCCGAGCGCGCGAATATTGGCTCCCCTTCGCTCCGCTGCTCTCCCGCTACACGATATCTTTCGCGCGCTCGGCCATTTTCACGCATCTTTACGTGCATTTTCAACCGGTTTCGTAGCATTTTATGGAAAAATTAAAATATACATTTTGTTCGATTAAACTTGTACTTTTCAAATCCGTTTCAACAATTAAAATCGGACGATCCATAGAGCATCCAGACCTGTTGCAAAATAGTGTGCTGAGAAATTAAATTGACGATTGTGGCAAAACTAATCGTCGGACAGCGTCGGGGTTTTGCACACATAAAGTAGCTATAAATTACTACTTTTCCCAAAGTTTGAGCCCTCTACGTTTAAAAACGGCCGATTTATGAATTTAAAAA
This sequence comes from Philopedon plagiatum, assembly GCA_963971165.1. Lineage (NCBI taxonomy): Eukaryota > Metazoa > Arthropoda > Insecta > Coleoptera > Curculionidae > Philopedon > Philopedon plagiatum. The sequence continues at coordinate 108,996,689 of OZ020192.1, read as the reverse complement.
AACAACTCTTAATTTTCCGGTTTTTCCGGATTTTCTCCGTTGCTACTTACCCTATCGGGACGTTCAACCTCTCATTTTGTTCGTATTTTTATTCTCTACAAATCGTCCGTTTACACCATTAAGATTGCTTCATTACTTTCCATTTTATAAGCAAAAAACTAAAAAAATCGCGTTTTTTTGCTTAAAAATGTTTATAACAAGTTAAAGGAAAAAAATTCAGAGTTGGAAATATAACAGGAATCATCTATGGATCGTCTTTCAGATGATGGCACAGACGGTTTTCTAATAAGATTAACGTCACGACAAATCGCTCTATTGCTTGGCCTATCATGGGAGAATTTCTTGAAAACCGTATACTTACTCGTATATCTCACAAATTACTAACATACGAGATACAAATTTAGCATATAAACTACTACGAATAAAAAGTCTTAAAAACAACAAAAGCGATGCGGGCGAAGCCGCGCGCGGGTTCCTAATCATTTAATACATCTAAAAATAATTATTGTCCTTGTCCAATCTTTTTGATACGAGGTATCATAAAACCTATTAAACCACAAAATTTATTTTAACAAACCCCGTATAACGAACAATGTGTACTTATATTATTTCTAGTCAAAATACAAACATTCAATCCCTAAAAGACTCAATACGTAACGATATACCCATCTTGAAAATCAAGAGCTGTATTTTCGTACGCCTGACCTGATCTTTTGTTCGAAATATTATATCTGTAACGAAATCTTAGAGTATTTTATTTAGGGAAAGATCTGTACAATAAGAAAAAACCGTGTCTATACCTTTTCGAGTTTGTCCTTTATCCTTTTTAGTGCAACTAGGCGGAAAAGTGAGGCGCGGTGTCTGCCTTTTGAACACTTAAGCCGAGGTCTCGTCTTTTAGTTGTGTATAATAATTTTATTTTTGGTATATCATTTACAAGTTCCTTAAATTGTATTGACAAAATTATGCGTTGCAGGCGTGGCAAAGAAACTCTAATACGCCAACACTCACGTCCAAAAAAAAAGGTCATCTTAAAACTTAGATTAAGTTTTAAGCTTAATAATTTTTTTATTTTTACTCCGATTTTAGTGATTTTTTAGTGAGCTGTAGATACAATTATTAGTTTTAACATGTTTGCAGGAATTTTACGTGAAATTGTGTTTTCGATATATTATACAAAGATAATCGAAATGTTTTTTTGCCTAATTTAAAAACACCCTGTGGAATAATTAAGTAGCAAAATTATTTCAAAATGCCACTTTTCATTTAGTGTCAATCATTTTTTTTCGATTCATGTCAATACGTGCATTTTGTTCTCACACAAACGCAAAATGATCTTGGTATAAATAATTTAAATTTTTCCATAATTTCCTCATTGTTCTCGGAATACGAATAAAATTTTTGATAACTCACGATAAAAAAAAATAGCAGGATGCAGAAAAACAAATGTAACCAAGATTTAATAATATAATTAATTTACGATCAAAGGCCTGTGTATAAGATTAAAATAATATGATTGTCGCAAAATAAACTTAACAACTAACAACAACATTTTCACTTAAATATACCTCAATACTTTGTATTACCTACCTCCTTTAGCCCTAACTACTACGCATCGGTTCATAACATCAATGAGCCCGCGAATAGCATCTTGCGAAATATTCTTCCATTCTTCCTGAAGTGCCACACGAAGCTCGTTTACTGTGGCTGGTACCACTTCTCGGCGTCTAACGTGTCTACAGCGTTTAAATCCGGAGAACATGCTGGCGAGTTCATTTGTTCAATGCCAACTCAACTGCCAAAATTAACTATTCAATAACGTACATTGCTGAATGTGGTCGGGCATTATCTTGCATCAAGAAAAACCGTCGCCGATAAATGGAGCAAATGGGACTACGTGATTTGCCAATACCTCTTCGTCCTTCGATATACCTTAGTGTGGTCAGCGATCCTCCATCAATAACCACTAATTCAGTACAGGCCTCCCTTGATATTCCTGTCCAAACCATCACGGAATCTCCTCCATAGCTAAGTCGGGGGCTGAACGTATACATTCAGCAAATCGTTCCCCCCTTCGGCTTCGCCATTTTCAGAAAGTAGGTGGGGACTATATCGTTTACCGGGTAATAAATTACTTGGGAATCCCTGATTGCCCTGTACTGTAAATAATGATCTATGTCTATACTTGATTCCAAATTAATGATTTTTATGTACTTGCTTTGTGAGCACTCTTATTTATATATATATATTTTTTTTATTTCAGGTAAGCATTGTTTTTTTGTATTAAAACAAGCCCATCACTCCAGGTAAGATAATACAAATATATTCACTTAATTATCATATTTTATATGTATTAATCAGTCATTGTCGTCTATTTCTGCCTTCTTATCAACCGTCCATGAGGAAATAAATCATTAATTATCATCTATCAAAATACGCAATTTGACATTGCCTCCTCCTTTTAGTTTGTATTCAAATCATTTGCGCCATGTTGCATGTGTAATTTGAATTATTCATGACATTTAAAATGTTCACCGTATACAAGATTTTAATGATTTTTATACAGCTTTTATTATTTATCTGGAAACTGAAAATGTGCCTGGAATCCACAACTTACTTTATTGAATAAATAAAGAATTTACGGAGCATGTAACTCGAGTTACGTGAAGAAAGTAAAGGAATAATATAAATAATTAATGATTTTTATTTTTTGGGCTGGTTTATATTTGATATAAAATAATGCTTTGGTTAGTCTGCACCAATAGGTGGATAGATACCTGCTTGGAATTTGATTACACCGCGCGACAAAATTGACCTTTTTGTCTGTTGCATCAGATTTCTCTATTGATTTTGAATAAATAGTGGGCGCTGTTTTTAAATAATGTACTGTTAGTTTCCCGTCATCAGCTCATGTTTTTGAGATATTTTAATATTACTAATTTTTGAAGTTATTTGGATATGTTTGTCAGTTACTTTGCAATCAGTGAATTTCTGTCACTCTACCGAAATGCCATCGTCGCGGAGGACGTGTGCAAATAGCCTGGAGTGTTTCTGTTACATTTGTGGTGAATACAAGTTTAAATAAAATAGTCTCAAGATATCGGAATTTGTAAAAAACGCTTATTCTGACTACTTTGGATTTTAACTGGAGACATGAAAAAAGACTTGGTGTCCTCATTTGGTGTGTTTAATTTTTGCTGAGGTTTGCTCACTTTCTGAATCCAAAATTGGTGCTATGTTTAGATTAACAATTTTTTTTATGAAATTCTCTAATCATTTTTGATATACTTTTCTAGTACATACCTATTAGTATTATGTTTAGTTGGCGATTTTCTAAATGTTCGAACTCTTTGCCTAACTCTAGACACCAATACACAGAGGTTATGATTATTGGTAATGTTAACTTCCAAAAAGGCACATTTCCCAAAACTTCCACCTTATTTACACCTTCAGTATCTTCTATATCGCTGTCGGTGTCGCTAAAGAACATTTCGAGATTATTCCCGAAAATATTAGTCGATCCCGAGATTTTCGAGCCCGGAATGTCGGGATCCCGGGATTGACACCCCTACGTAATGAGTCACTATATAGGTGATGAGCCCCAGCTATTTCAAAATTTTAAAGGTCTTGATATATTGGAAATATAAGCCAGTTGTATTCTGGATTGTCCTAAGTTTTCGCGTGTTCTGATGGATACTGTGACGTTAGTGATATTAATAGAAACATGACCGCTGATCGCTAAAACAAAACTGGAGTAAAAAACATAATCCCTGCGTTTCACTAAAAAGGTTTAAGTCTAATACTAGTTTAAATTAAGATCTTCTAGTTTTTACAAGTTTTGATTCTGTCATTGTTAATAATCCAGTAAAAAAATATTAGTTATTTCAATATTTCAGTGATTTGCTTGATTTCCAAATGATTTTTATCTTGAAACTGATTTCTGAAATGAGTTCTATTAGTGTAGAAACTGTTATTAACTACTATTGTGGAAAATACAAACTTAAATTACCCTTTTTTTGTTAAGTTTGCGAAAATACTTTTTATTTTAGAGCAATCATTTTTGGAAAGTGGTAGGGGAATTCTTCCTCGGTCGAGGTGGTACCACCCCACACATTCTCTTAAAGGGCTGGTAAAGTCCCTACGGATGTTTCCAGCTGTGGATGTGTGAGTCGGACTTTCCCAGTACACCCACGGTACATGGTACTTAGGCTTCGGTCTACGTGGGCTGTCAGAGGATAAAAGAAAATCAGAAATTCCAGTGTTACAAGACTTTCTATTATGTGACATATTTTTAGATTAATAAACTATACGAAAATAACGCAATTACTGAAGGTTAATATTTGCAATCGTAATTATCACTGTCTAAAGCATATTTCTAATAATTAATAAAATATACCAATATGTCATTATTTTTTGTAATAATAATTTTTTAGTACTTAATTTATTTCCATTGCATTGTGACGAAACTTTGAGTGAAGTCGAATGTTTGCATTCTCTGTCTCATCTTTGTTTATCATACACACGCGCAATGTATCAAACAAATCAAAAGACTAATACTGAATAAATGGTGTCGTCTCCTCGTGCTAAAAGTCAATGGTCAAAACCAAGCACGAATCATTTAAAACCCGATTTAACAAATTCCCTAACCTACAAATGGTGCAGGTAATCTATAATCAAAGTTTAAACAGTGTTTATACGGCACGCGATTGCTTGATCACTTTTACGAGTCTTAATGAGCACACGAAGGGTGATTAGAGGGGCGGTAGAGGGCGTTCTGTCGTTGCGGCCCCTTTGATCTTTCATTTGATCTTGTATCCACAAAGTCATTTGATAGAGTTATTACTGACGCCTTGGGCATGAGATAATAAATCGACTTACATGGAGTATGTTTTTGTAGTGAGGATAAACCGAGTCATGAATTCATTTACGTTATACTTAATTAAAAGTAATTAGAAAATCATTTATTATATTCTGTAGGAATTTCTAGTTAGACTGGTTACAGCATTGGTGATTTAAAATTTTTGGGGTTGGCTAATTTGATAGTCTTAGCGCGGATACTTTGAGCATTGATTAACGCTGATTATTTTAATCAGACGTTTGCAATATGTCAGCAGACATTTGGCATTCTGTCAGATAAAACAGTCAAAACTTTGAAAAACTGGTTAATCAGAGCCAAAAGTACCAGCACTACAGTGCCTAATACGCCTCATCGGACCATATCACAAATCTTCCAAAATTCACATTGGCTTGAGTTTGCTGCAAAAACTAATTGCAAAAAATTAGACGACGTTCAGCATCCCCAGGATGTAAATGTTGAACGATTTTGACTTTATTTGGTCTAAATTTATATTTGTGTAATATAGTTTGTGCTCGAGCCTTGTTCACTCCAACTTCTTTCTCAATAGCCCTACACGATTTAGAGGAGTTGCTTCTACACAGCCTAAAACGTTAACCTCGTCGATTTCTTGATTTTCTTTATTATAGGATTTTGGTCTTGGCTGCATAAACGAACCATAAATTAACTAATTTTTTTTTTAGTTCTAGAAAATATATCGGGAAAAGGTTGCCTTCTGTCTGGATATCTAGAATGAATATAGAAAAAAAGCCAAAGATAAAATTTTAATGGATAAACAATCGTACTACCTGGTAAAATATACAAAGTTCGACGGCATCATGCGAATTTTCATTCGATTCGATATAGCAAACTAACAATATCATGCAGTTCTGATAAATTCTCATTTCAGCCATTGTTTTTTTAAACGAAAAACACAGTAATAACTAACAAGTAGGGGTTTTGAGAACAATCATTTTTTTAGATGACCTCTTACAAATTTTAACTGGCGGTCTGACTAGCAGCCATGAAAGGATAATATACAGGCTGTCCCATTTAAAAAAGCGCAGCTTTGGATTTTATCTTCAAATTGGTTCCTTCTAGAAAACAAATCGACTACGCCACTGGATTTTACGCAAGAAGCTATATAATAATCAGTTTTTACCTTACCGATACGTTAAAGGACAACATAAATATGAGGGGTGCTTTAAAATGACACATTTTCAAAATCGCCCTGTATCTCCGAAACGAAGGGGCTACGAAAATTCTGTTTGTAGCATCATACGTTTTACAAAAAAGTAGCACAGTATTGCGAAAACCGCAGCTCTCTATCTTTAAAGAAAACCGAGATTCCCTGCAAAAGTGTCAAAAACTGGACACCCTGTACATAGAATATGAAATTATGGGTGACAGGCTATATTCCTGTCTAACATCCCACCTATGTTTGCTCCTCCGTCCCAATCTCCACTCTAATTACCACCGCTGGATCCTCGTATATAGGATGTAGATTTACTCGTATACATATCTTTAACCTTTATAAATCTCTCTCTGATCACTTTCCTCTACCACTACTATTAGTGTAGTGTTGTACAATAAACATAAAATTTTAGAATAACACTTTACTTAACGAGACCCTTTACTTAATGATCTATTGTAAGATTTCCTTGTTCATTCGAACTAATATAGAATAGCGCCCCACCGCCATCCTGATATTTAGAACAATGACAATTACAACAAAAAATTAATATTTATATAACCATTCAAGAATACCAAGTTCGATCATCTATCTTAATTGTAAGGGGAACTGCATATTATACAAATTATACTTAATTACATAGTTAATAATATCTATCATCGTATTTGCAATATTGATCAAATTAAACACTGTCAAGCTAATATGTAGGTAAATATAAAGCAATGTGTAATAATATGCTAACACTTGGTGTGCTGTCTGTCGGTTAAATTGCTCATTTGTGCCAAGTTCTTATAGCAATTCCATTACTAAAAAACAATGACAGCTTTTCAAATTTTTAACACTTTTGGTGCTTTCAGACTTGTACACTTGCTAGAAAGTGGAAAGTAAAGTAAAAAGTTGCAGAGTACGAAAAGTGTAGAAGTGTGCTATCATTACACTTAATTCTGTTTTTTTTTTTGAGTAAACGATTATACTTGAAAAATCCCAAGAATCCACTAATTTGACAAGAAGTCTAGCTTATACGGAGATATGGTGAGATTCACTATCGCCTGACCGGTCTAATATGCTAATCAAAAGTTTCAACTGACAAGTGATTAAGGATATTACAACTAAGTTGTGTACCATGAATTTATTTATGAAATTTTTTCAATTTTATAAAGAAAAGCACACTTTTAGTTATGTGTTTTTCCGCAGTATCAATGTTCCGCAGTATCAATGCCTTTATTCATCCAAGATATCAATGATACAATGATAAGACTAAATTCATTTTAGCAACACATTACAAGACAAAAATCAGTTAAAAACCAAGCACGCCGTTAAAATATCAGATGATCTCCTAAGATTTCAATGATGATTGAGTGAACTGTGACAGGACGAAAACTTGTCAAAACCTAACTGATTAACTAGAAGATCTTAATTGAAAAACCTTGTTAACGAAATCCAGTGTAACTTCAATCAGCATCAAAATATGTTACTATGTCTGTCAAAATTCTGTTAAAACTAGAACAGGATACACAATTCTTGTGCATCCAATCAAAAAACAAATTTTAGTTGACTTTCTGTAATTTAGTCACAAAAATGCCTCTTGCTTTAATGCCATGGAATAAATTATAACAGGTGGCTATTTGGACGTCGGCGTTATTTTACGCGCCAGTAGAGCGGCACAACGCGTCGCGACGCCTTTATTTTGGGTCACAGTGTTGCCAATACATATTTTTTGTATAAAAACCAAAAAAGGAGACTTAAAATTTAAGTATTTTGTCTACCTACCGTAGTATACTTTTGAAATTATAAAAATTAAAACAATAAATTTAAAATAACAAAATTAAAAAAAAATTTTGTCATTGACATGGTCACTGGGGCTGTGGATTTTTAAAAGTTTGTTGGGTGAAGTGTGTTAATTTAATTTATTTTAATACGATTATGTGGGGAATTAAAATAGCTGACAAACTGTGACATTTATTTCAGGATAAAGAGTTCAATTTTTTTGAAACTTTTTCCCTAACAGGTACTTTTTATGTCATTTTATATAGACATCGCAGTATCTTTGAAACCATTATATTTGGGTCTTACCTAAACTAACCTATAAGTTTAGGCAGAATCAGAAATTAAAGCAAAAAATAGGGGATTCCATTGAAGAAAATATAGCTTTAATCCGTCACAACTTTGTGAGCAACCCTCTATAGTATAGTATTCAAACTAATTTCTAATTATAGATTTAAGTTCTAGAAATTTTATCGGAAACACTTTTTGCTAAGTTTTTAAAATAATCAGCAGTCCGGGACTTTTACACACATTGTATTTTAATATTTTTTAGTATTTATACAACTTCTGGTTAAATTTTAAGGTAAAGAATTTGAAGTCGATATAAAGTGGCTCTTCACAGCATTAAAATCACCATATAACCAGGTCTGATTCTCATTTTTTTACTTTAAACATAATACAACTGTCATGGTATAACTATGTATTTTATTTTTTCCTCTCATATGGTATTCCCTATTTAATACCCAACATTTTGTTCTACAAATTATGTCTTTAATGTCTATTGTCGATAAAAATCGGCTTTAAAAGTAATTTCAGAATTCTATCCAAATTTGACAACTCCGCAGCTCTACACATAAAGTCTGATCCACTGGTTTCACTGCAATGAAAAATCATATCGCTTCGATGACTTCTGATTACATCTTAAATCTAACATGTGGTGGTCTAAATCCCCATCAAAATGGCTTGTGGGGACGGGGACGTTCATTATTATGGACATAATAATGAACAGTTTGGTGAATAATTTTTCATTCGTTTTAAATAAGAAAATATGCCACGTGAGTCACTAGAAAAGTATAAGACAATATCAGGGAACAGTACTGATTTAAATTTGAATCATCTAGTTTATCAGCTAAGTTTGACAAGTTTTGTTCCTGTCAATGTTAATAAATATTCATTAAAAAGTTATATTGTATTATTTATAGTATGGTTTCAGCAATAAATAATAGTTATTATCCTAACAAGTGCGGAAAGAGTCACTTTCCCGCAAGCGACTGCCGTTACCCGAACGACGCGAAGCGGAGTTCGGGTAAGCAGTCGAGTGCGGGAAAGTGCCTTTCCGCATGAGTTAGGATCAAATTTTTTTCTACTAGCGTTAAAAAAACCAACATCATTTTTACAAAGTTTATTATTTTTTAATAAACAAAAAATAACAGGTATATAATGTTTACTTATTACTTATTATATATATTTATCGTAAAAGTACAATTGGATGCACTGTGTAAATTAATTGCTGAAGCTAGAGAGGTTGAAGTTGACTGATTCTGCATAGTGGAAGTTTGAAGAGACAGAGGTGTTGAACTTTCATGGACGCTACTGGGACCCGGTGCAATATCTAGGGACAATCAAAAACTAATTTACACAATCCATCGGGAATACTGTTTTGGGTAGATTAAACGTGTAGAAATCTAAAAAGAATCACTGCGTGTCTGCTGGCGTTTACAAATGATGTTAAATTGTGACTTTGACAATTTAATAAAATTGTTTGAGTGATGGTTGGCATGCCAACTTCTATGTACAGGGTTTTTTGAGTAAGTATTTTTACATTTACTATTTTTGCAACAAACAGTGAAAAATTAGTGTTTCGCTGATATATCTCACTTGATTTTATTGGAAATGACTCTAAGACTTCATAATAATATTATTCATACATCACCAAAATTTTATTTCAATATAAAACATTAAAAAATATTTTCCCGCACTCAGTGCGGGAAAAATTTTCCCGCACGGTGCGGGAAAAATTTTCCCGCACGGTGCGGGAAACTTAGTCTTTCAGAGACAAAATGAGTGCGGGAAAACGGTGAATTGCGCACGCTAGTAGAAAAAACCTTTTACCTATGTTACTTTTCGAAAGTAATAATTCAAGGCATACGTGATTGATTCCGTAGCATACTTTGTGGACGTTTTTTATTTTGATCTTATATACAATACTCGCAATCTTTTTCCCTTCATTTCACTTGATCAGAAATTACCAGAAGTTTCATGAATGATGATGAAGGCCGGTTATATCAGCGTAGAAAATTAAATGACATCTTTGCCACTTCTTCTTCTAAGCATAGTACAAAATAGTAAAAATTTATTGGTAATTAATACAAATAAAAAATTACAAACTATATAGTTAAATGGTACCGAAATGAAATAAAAATTATAGTTATATCTCTATAACTTGTAAAAATAACCGCTTAAAGCCGTTTTATAGGCTTTTTATATAAAATTTATCTTTTATTACCAATTTATATTTTAATAGCTCCACATGCCTTACATACTAAAAAGTAAAATGTAGTTTAGCATACATAATTAAAATCTGAAGCCATCACAAAAACCAATATATCTAATTTATTGGGTAAAGTTGACTTTACTGGTAAATTATCTTATGTAAATTGAATAAATTTCATGTGAAAAATTTCACATGAAATCAGAAGTGCGTTTTGTATCTGATGTAAAGTATATGCATTTTAAATTTTTACATTTTTTACTAACTCAAAATGAATAAAAACACTTCAAAGTGCCGCCTGGCAATTATCACCTAATAAATTTCCTTAAGGTTAAAGCACCAGTGTCGGAGGCCCCATTTTTTTATTTCAACTCTACATAAGTAAACGGCGCAGTTAGAATAGTACAATACCCGGCTGTGCTCTGCCGGCTTATCAATAAAGTTTTGATGTAAAATATGTAAAAATTGAAAATGCATAGACTTTACATATTTTTTTCTAGAGAGGGGAGGGAAGAAAAAATTTGTTCACTTTCATTTTACAACCTGACAATGGAACTTCATTTACAAATTAAGGTTTCCAGTTCTGATAAGATATCAATTAAAAAAGACATAGCTCAACATCTTTTTGGCTAAAGCCGACAATACAAGCTGACAAAGTAATGAAGGCAGATGTAAACAAGCCCGTTTAGCCTTGGGCGTCTCGTTCAAACATAAAATAATATCAGACTATTATTTCGAGATAGCGCATAAATCTTCGATCCGTGGGCATTTCGGGCTGCGCCAAAAGGTACCGACGGCTTCGGCACGCAAAGACCAACAACTAAAATGGCCTGCATGTAATAATTTTCATATTGCGGCGAATGGAAAATAAACAACGTATCTTTTGTTTTAGACGTCTGAATACTGACTTTATTTTTTTATGTAAATTTAACGGGGAAACGGAATAAGTAATAACAGGAGAGCTACTGAACCCTGTTGGAAATTTGTATATTGACGATTGAAGAGCAACCGTAAGTAAAAGTCATGACCTGGCAAATCTCCCCCGGTCGCGTCATAAACCCCTATATTTTTGAAAATGTAAAAAAATTAAAGTTAAGTTACAAACTTCAAATTTTAACATAACAAAATACAAAAAAAAAAAATGCCAGGCGATTCTGAAGATCGTTTTTTTTTATCTAAGACATCCCACGTAGACTTCAAGCCTAAGTACTAACGTACCGTGGGTGTCTGAAGAGAAGGGAATGCACCTTCCAGGTGATTTTGAATGTGCACTGTGCAGGACATAAAATAAACATTGTCCTACAAGGTTCCAATTGTTATAGGCTCTTTATTAGACGATTTAACGTAATTTGTTCAACGCAGTGCCAGGCGATTTCGACGGTCGCAAGGTCCCGCCAGATGCGGAGAAAGATAAAATGGGAGTGCTAGAGCGAGAAGATTATAGTTGCTAGGTATAGGATGGTTATAAGAAATGGAATAAGATTTCAAATTAAGTAAAACATTTTTATGTTTATTATAACAAAATAGGTACTTTTTTTTCAACTAAAAATTATTTTCAATATTATACAGGGTGTCCGAAAAGTCTTAGTATGGGCAAATATTTTTTCTATTAGTAAAGGTAGAGACACCAAATTTTAGGTGTATCTTATTGGTTAATAAATCTACTTTTTTATGTAATTTAATCTTTTAAACCCCCTTGAGGGGTGACACTAGGGAGTTGAGGTCAAAGATTTTAAATGCAACCCTATTCCGTGTGGCACATCGTTTTAAAGGCCTTTAAAAAAGACACTTTTTACCGCAAACCCGTGATCCGTATCCTAATTCGTTTTTAAATGACAAGCCTATAAAAAGTAAAAATCGTGAAAAAATTCAAAATTTAAATAGGTACCTTTATTTCTCTTATTACTTTAAAAGTTGTTTAAAATGACCACCATTAATTTCTTGGCAGTAAAAAAGTCGATTTTGGAACTCTGCTAAGAAGTAACGCCTGCCATTCTCGAAAATGTGAGATGTGAGTTCCAAAACCGACTTTATTCCTGCCAAGAAGTTCATGGTGGTGATTTTGAACAACTTTTAAAGTAATAAGAGAAATAAAAGTATTTTAATTTTTATATTTTTTTCACGATTTTTAATTTTTAAAGTCATGCCATTTAAAAATGAATTAAGATACGGACCTCGGGATTGTGATAAAATGTTACTTTTTTAAAGACCTTTAAAATGAGATACCACACGGCATAGGATTGCATTTAAAATTTTTGACCTCAACTCCCTAGACTCAGTTAAGGGAATATGAAGTTGTCGAACAATTTGCCTGAATCTAAATGCAAATTTAATGCGAAATCTAAATGCAAAAGGTTCTGCATAGTTTATATGCCCGAAACATATTTGATGGAATATTTCCCGAAACAACAAAAGTGCAAAAAAAAACAAAAATGTAATTTTTTGACATAAAAAAAAGAAAAACATGGTATTTTAAAAATAAATATTTATTTAGAACAATCTAACGTGTTCCAATTAAAAACAATAATTATTATATGTAACTTATACTGTGGCTCGTAGATAGCGGTCTGGGTTCTTGTTGCTGGACAAACAGCGATGCATTATATGACGCGCTTCTTGTTGTTTTGTTAGGAACAGATAAAGGAGGAACCATAATAGCTGTAGAAGAGAAAGAGAGAGAGAGAGAGAAATAACCACAGCTCGGCAATGAGGGAGAGTAAAAGGTTATCTTTTGACATCAGGGTCATTGATGAGTCAGGGAAATAATACAAGTTAATTCTTCCGAGTAGGGCCTGCGAAAATATCTATAGAAGAGAGACAGATCACCTACAGCGCGCGGCGATGATCAAGAGAAGGAAGTTGTCTTGTCATTGATGAGTAGAATAGCTCTCTCTTGTATAGATCTCTTTTGAATAGAATCAAGGATGCTAAATATCGAAAGTAATGTGACAATAGTATTCTAGGTTTGGTCTTATTTGGGATAGTATGAGTTAGAAGAGGAAAAATATTTTCTGATTTACAAGAAACGCCAAGCTTTTTAGCAGCTGCTGTAGCTATTGTAATGTATTTGTTCTAGCTGAGATTATGCCCCAAAGTGATACTAACAATATCGAAAGCTTTTTTACTTTGTAGGGTTAGGCCATTTATGTGGTTGGAATGAGAGGTCCTAGATTTTTTTGCGTAACAAGATTTACTCCAACATAGAGTTCGTTAACGGTTTTCGATCAGAAATGGAGTTCCCCAGATAAATATTTCATATTGCACAGCGACAGGCGTCTAGTTTAACTGACTGTTTGTTTTGAACGGTCAGAATACCGTACGGACTGCTTGTTGGAACAGACCTACAGGCAACAAGATTTCATTTTGGGAGCGTTTAACTGAATCAGTGTTATGGCACCCCATTTTAAGAATAATTAAATGCATGCATAGACCTGCGCTTATTATCCATTCGAGATTTCAGACCTGTTTTGAAAAACAGATACCGGAGGAGAGAGAAGAATCATTAGAATAACTGTGGAAGGGACTGGTAGTAGACGACAACAACTCATTTATGCAAAGGAGAAAAATGGTTGGTGCACGAACTGAACCGTGGGGTGCGCCAATACTGACAGGATGTAAGTTATAACAAAGACCGTTCCCTACGATAGATAAGGAAGAAAGAAGTTTGTTGAAGAGTGCAGAATAGCGAACTTGGTCAAAGACCCTGGACATGTCAAGGGCAACAATTTAGGATCGAGATGAAATTCGGGGGACTTATTCCAGTTGTGAGTGACAAGGGTAAAGAGATAGCCTGTAAACCTGTGAAGAAATCCATAATGTCTGTCGCGGATAAGCTTGTACTTTGCGGATAAAGTCCAGTCGTAATAAAAATACAACTGTAAATGCTAAGTTATTATTTTAAGAACATGGAATGCAATAGACCAGGATTTCCCAACCAGTGGGGCGCGCCTCCCTAGGGGGGCGTAGAGAGATGGCGAGGGGGGCGCGGAATGTTTTGCATTTTCGAAGTAAAAGTCAATTTAACGTATAGATTAATATAATAACACATTCATTGATACAGTCGGTCTCTGTTCCACAACGCGAAGTCGTCGGTCGTCGCTACTGGACAAGTTTCGACAAGTACTTAATAATCATAATTCGGGCGCTCCTCCCGCGTTTCCCGCTCGGTCCCGCCTAATTATTTCCGTAACATCCATCAGTCAGTCATGCTAATGATAATCCAAAAGTTGCCTTTCTTGCTTTGCGAACACTTGTTCCGTTTTCCTCGACATATTTGTGTGAGACAGGTTTCTCAGCTCTGGCTTTAATCAAAACTAAGCAGCGGAATCGTCTTGCCGTCGATAGTGACCTGACAATAGCTCTGGTCAAAACTGAACCTAGAATCGACCAGCTGGTACAGATGCAAACTCAAGTATCTCATGCACTAGTAACACTAATACTAATAAAATAATTCATTTGTTTGACAATACTAGTAATAAAAAAAGTTTATTCTTCGTTTCGTTAAATTAGATTAAAGTTTACTTTGTATAACTGTTTACTTTGTATAAATTAAAAGTTATAATTGACAAGTAAATGTTGTTAAAATAATGTGCATTTGTTTTTAGTCACGAAAAAAGTTAAAGGGGGGCACGAAAATATTATTTATAATCCTGGGGGGCTTGACGCAAAAAAGGTTGGGAAACCCTGCAATAGACGATAGACAAACTTAGAAAATAATAATCGTTGAGGGAGCAGCACACATAAACAAAATATAAACAAAGAAGGTAATGTTTCTGCTATCCGCTATGACATTGAGTATGTTATTGTGTTGACGATATAATGCCTTATTTGCATTACGAGAAGCGTACGTACGTTTGTAAGTTATTATATTTGTGCATACATAAAACTTACATTAGAATTAATTTATAAAAATGATAGTAACCTGTTTCGTATGGTAATTTAATACATTCTTGGAAATGCATTTTTGCTGTAAACTAGAAATTGTGTTTAGAACATAGTATCAAATACTTACTAAGGTATTTCTATATATGAGAACTATATAGTAGAAAATCGTAGACATTTATGATTTTTTGTAGTTAGAAATATGTTACGAAAACGACGTGATTCAAGGACTTTTACGAAAAGTATGTAAAGCTGGATTGAGTGTAAAATTTGGAAAAAAGGACAAAATGGTAAAACTATTTTTTATCTGAGCCAATCCACGTGACCTCAAGCCTAAATACTAACGTACCGTGAGTGTCTTATGAAAAGGGAACTGCAATCTATTATTGATTCGGGATTTAAAGTAAAGGCAAACCTCTGCAAGCCTTGTTTTCCATAATTTGGTCACCATAGTTAACGAATGAGCGGGAAAAGTAGGATATTCTGGATTTTGTGGACAGTAAAGGAATGCATATGTGATGCGCTGCTTGTTGTTCTGTTAGGAACAATTAAAGGAGGAACGATTGTCCTTCCGAGCAGAATCGGTGAAAGTATCTGTAGAAGAGAGACAGATTACCCATCCCAAGCGCTGCAGTACGCGAGATAAAACGGTTTTCTTGTAAGTCCAGGGTCACTGGTGTCGGAGGTGATGTCACTCCTTAGATGTGGAAACAATATT
The DNA here is from genome assembly GCA_963971165.1 of Philopedon plagiatum. Lineage (NCBI taxonomy): Eukaryota > Metazoa > Arthropoda > Insecta > Coleoptera > Curculionidae > Philopedon > Philopedon plagiatum. The sequence continues at coordinate 108,980,809 of OZ020192.1, read as the reverse complement.
CTTGACTAGGTCCTATTCGGGACACGGAAAAAGTAATAATGATGACGAAGAAATTCCTATGAAGAAGAATAATTGAAGATTATGAATATTAAAATAAAAAGAATTAAAGCAAAAATAGTTAAACATGATTTGTGAAAAGATATGGGTAACAAATGAAATGAATTTCTTTAATGAAATACCCGTTATTGTTAATTTTTTTTCTAATATTTGTACCTACCAATTTACAGGAAATTATAATTCATGAGTTCGACTTGCCTATATTAGATGGCAGCCCTATAGATAGATTCAGTCCAAGGCCGAGGTTGGTAAGGGGAATCCCCAAATATATTTGGTTATGCTTTGTTTCGTTGATTGAATTGTGGCTACTTCAGTGTTCAGTGCCGTCAGAAAGGTTTTTTTTCCAACGCAGGACAGGTGTTAACAGTGCAAACCTGTGCAAAGAAACAGACTCAAAGAGCACCGTTTGTCACAATTATTATTTCTTCAAAATTGTAAAGCAGATGTTTAAATTCACAATTTTTAATATAATTTATTATAAACCATGGCTCAAAAATCACAAATAAATTTTATTACAAATAAAACTATATTTCTCTAAATATCGATATTTTAAAAATATCGATATTTTTATAATACCGATTTTGTTTTTTTCCATATATCAATTGATTCTAATATCGATATTTAGATAATTTTTCCTTAACTGCCCGAAGCTGTTTAGGTGCGAGAGCTGTTAATTTACAAAAGATCTACAATCAAAATTGGGTTTTATAGCATACAAAATATCAGAAAGGAGCAGAAAAGCAAACACTTCAAACAGGAAATACAAAGCAAACTAGAAACATACAAGAAATAATAATAAAAATAGTGAATAGAACTATGTATTATATTTTGGAACTGTTAAAGAACCATAATAATAGAAAAATGAAACTCGTATCCTAGACAAAGAATTACAGAAATTCTCCTGCGGATTTCTTTTTAAATCAACGAGAACAGCCTTAAAGGAAATTATGACAAAGATTTAGATAGTGGTCAAGAAATGGTCACATCAACATCGTTTAAAATTACTTTTTTCAAGTTTATTATACTTGCATATTTCTTCTAAGTGCACTCATGTCAAAATTACTTCAATCAATATGGCGATCTACAACACATTCTGTTTTAAACAAAAGAAAAACCGGTTCATGCCTCATTCCATGCAACGATTAATAAAATTCCATTTTTTCGCTTGTTTTTTCATAACGCATGAACGCATGCTTTATAATGCAAATATTGTCCCGTGCAACTATGCATAAGTGAGAAATTGCGTTTGTAATTTAACTAACTATTTAATAAATGCATCGTTTCGAAATTTGCATAATTGCATTTTTAGCAGTTTATCATATTTCTCGTATGGCTACCATGTTAACCCATATTTGCGATATTAATCAGATGGGTTAGTATGTGTGATGCCGAACAAGTTTTCCTTTATAATCCGACAGTTGGTATTTTTATTACATTTTACATGCATAAGGTATGTCATTGCTGTACAAGCAGGAAAATATAATATTTTGTAATAAATATTAAAAGAGTTTAAGTCCAAGATAGGTGTGAATTTTAGAATGTAAAGACCACTTCTACTTTACTCTCGAGACAGTATTTTTGACTCAAGAAAGACAGATGCTGATCATTTGCCTAAACTTTTTAATACATACTTATACAGGTTTTGTCACATACATTTATTTCTGCGCAATACCGAGCACCCTTTTCTGAATTAGGTACCCATATTTTTGAACTGGAGCAAGACACCCACGGTACGTTAGTACTTAGGCTTGAAGTCTACGTGGGATGTCTTAGATAAAAAAAAAGATTATCGCCCAAATCTAATCCAAAAATTACCTGTGTTGATACTCACTCACTCACTGATCCATTTTTCCACGCACAAAGTTTATGGATAAAATCCTTTTAAGAAAAATAAAATCACTTAAAATTTCACCACAAGTAAGTATATTCCGATCTGTCAAAAACGTTGCACACGAAATACTACGCCTTGACAGCGTTTAAGCCATAAATGAACGGGGCTACGGCACGTGCTACGGAGAAAAAGCGGCGTTGCCGTTGTCACTCTAAATTTCATCACGATGCAATAGAAATAAATTCATAAAAATTCTTAATCACGAAAAATAATGGTGTATATTGGTATATTTTTGCTAGAAGCACCTTATTACTAGGGTTCGTAAATCAGAGTGGAACTGAGCAATATTGAGACCCTTGAAAACTTGCCAAGTTTGGTCTGTAAATTTATCAATTCACACAATATTTTTGTGTGCTTATCAAAATACTGCTAATAACGTGTAGACAAGGAACTTGGCATAATTTTTACATTTCAGTTATTTTTTTCAGGTAACAAAACAGTTTTTGACGGAAAATAAACAAACAGAAGAATGTGTTGTGCTCCTATGAGCAGCCGATTTAAAGGCAACATGACCGAAATTGAATAGATGTCATTCTAACAATATCAATACCCGTTAAAATTTAAAATGATCAACGAATATGCAAAACCTCAAATAAATAAAATAAAAAATGATTTATAATTTTAATAAGACAGTATGAAATAAAATTTTATACAACACACGCCCGTTAGGTCTTATTACAATACTCGTTTATATTCCACAATATATTTAAAACAGCTTATACTGTAATAGGTGACCTACCGGACTTGTAACGTAAATTACTATTTAATTAGATATGAATACCTAAGTAAGTATATAAAAACATACTAAGGTCTTCTTCAAATCTGAAGCTGCATTTCTTTGCCTATATTGAAGTAAGAACTAGCTTAACATAGTACACTCGAAAAGAAGTAATTTACTGGATTTACAATTTTCAATAATTGTAGAAAATAATTTTTAAACTGACATTTCCCAGAACCGGTGGAAATTGTTGTTCTAGTTCCACAAATAATTTTAAGATACTCTCTCTACGCTATACTTTATAATATCTAAACAACAGCGTCCTGTATAGATGCTCAATAACATTAATTTCTCTTATATTAATTAAAATTAATTAATTAGTACAGTTAACGAAATTAGGAAATATTATGTGTAAATTTCACATTATACTAAATTATTTTACCTAACTCATTTACATAAAGTTTTTTTTTGAGCTACTACCATTACAGTTTTGGGTCTAACTGGGTCATTAAAAATACTTGTTAAATAGATATGTTTACCGCATTTTTTCTATAATCCTGCGATTGCATCTGTAAGGAAGATATTATTGCCCTACTGCTGCAATATTTATATGACAGTAAATACTAATGCTGTAATAGTAAAATTTTTCATTGTTATATAACGTAAGATCAAAAAAAACATCCTCAAAGTATGCCTTAGGATCAATCACCCATGTCTTGAATTATTACTCTTGAAAGGTAACATTTTGTGTAAAAGGTATAGGTGGATGAAAAATAAAGCTAACAAGTCCTCAAGTTTTTATTTTTAACACAATTAAATATGGTAATCAGGGCAGAACAGAAAGCTTTTAATGATCAAAAGTTCAGAAATGCTAGAAGGGTTGACAGCCAGTGGGTTTATTAAACACAGGACGCCATTCAGGATTTTCAAACAGAATTTCCACCCATAGTTATGGATTTCGACCAGTTTTGCTAAGTTTTGACTAGATCTGCGGCTTTGTTTAGAGAAACAGGAAGTGTCAATAGAAAAGAAGGCAGTGGGAGATCCAAAGTTTGCACTGCACAAAAAGTAGAAGAATTAAGGCATATAATTAATGAACACCCACAAACCCCTATTCGGCGTTTAAGCCAGCAAGTAAATGAATCCTATGAAACCTGCAATACAATCCTCAAATGTGACCTGCATATACTAGCTTTTCGTCTAAGCTCAGTCTAAGAATTGTTACCAAACGACAAGTCGCAGCGAATGCAATTTTCAGAGTGGTTTATGGGCAATTTGCATAATAATGAAAATTTATTTGAAAAAAACTTTTTTACTGACGAGGCATCGTTTTACCTCTCTGGTTATGTAAATTCTCAACAAACGAGGATGCGAAGTTCTGAAAATCCACATTTCTATATAGAGAAGCATCTACATTTACAGAAAGTTGGCGTGTGGGCGGCCATATCGAAGAATGGTTTAATTGGACCGATTTTTTTTAAGGAACTCTCAATTCGGCGCGATACCGTGATGAAATTTTAGAAAATTTTGTAAACGCATTAGACGATGAAGAGATGCGACAAGGTTATACTACCAGCAGGATGGCGCACCAATTAACGTAACTTTTGATAATTGAAATTTTTTGGAAGAATTTTTCGAAGACCGAATCATTTGTTGTAATATGCCAGCTAGGTGGCCACCACGGTCCTGCGATCGCACGTAATGCACCTTTTTTATGGCCTCATATTAAAATCTCGGTCTTCAAAACCCCTTGTAAAAATTTAGAAAAGCTACGGTCTAGAATTACAAATAAATTTCTGGAGATTAACAACTACCCCCAAGTGCTCACCAATGTTTTTGATGCTGTAAAAAGAGAATGAGAACATGTTTGGAAGTAGAAGGTGGACGTGTGTCTCATTTAGTTTAAATTTATAATTTTTAGGTTCTTTGCTGTATATGTTTTTTTTTAATTCTGTATTACGCAATGACAATGACAATAATGTAATTTTCTTAAAAATGAAAACTTCATAACTTGACAGTTTCATTTTTCATTCACCAATACCTTTTACCTATGTCGCCTTTCAAGAGTCATAATTCAAGACATAGGTTATTGATTCCACGGCATACTTTGAGGACGTTTTTCTTTATCTTACGTTATTTACGTGGTAACCATATTGGTAGTCTTAAACTTTTTTGATTTATTTTTCTATGAATTGTTTCTGAAAGATGATCAGAATAAGCACTAATGGCCAGATTCTCCAACGCTAGACCAGTCTAATTTGACAACCAAAAGTTTTAAATTGACACCTAAATTTGATATTAGGAATTTTGTTCTCGAATTTTTTCGCAAATTTATAAAGAGAGGGTAAATTTTAGTTCGTACTTGTCACAATAATAAAACTAAATTAATTTTAACACGTTTCAAGATGAAAATTATTTCGAAACCAAGCAAATCGCTGAAATATACAATAACATGCGTTTTTAATGACGACTTATCAGCGGTGACAGCATAAAAACCATAGACTTTAAAAAAGCACAAAGTTATTTACTATTCAAAGCAATCCGTCATTGAATTTGCACTTAAAGCTGGTGGATTGTATTGACTGGTCAACTGCAGACGGTTGTTAAAGTGTAGGTACAAAATATCCTGATTGATGCCATCCAAGCAATACAGTATTATTCGACATTTATTTGACTATATTTTCATCTAATAAAATTAGCATAAATAAGTATTAAGTAATAAAAAAAAGTAATACTACTTACTTAATACTAGTATTAAGTAATAAAAAAAAGTAACACTTTGTTCTATTTTATGCATCAAGCCGAATAAACTTTTATTCCCTTCTCACTGTGATAAATTATTAAGTTATTAAGTAAAAGTGACAATGCTATTTGACGGTTTACTACCAGTTTACTATGAATTGAAAAGTGACACAAGCGACAATTCATAAAATTCGTTGACTTTTGCTACATTGTTCGAAAGTGGAATTGTGTTATTTTCTGTTTGCGAGAAGCGTTTAAGTATTTTTCTTTAAAGAAGCTGATATTATTTTGCGAAAAAACATTCAAATATGGTCGGGCAGTCTCAAGTTTGCAAAAATTAGACTATTTAAACCGATAAGTTCCTGTTCACAAGTAAGTGAGGTGGTTGTATTCACTTGTATCGAATCCATTGGTGGTTGGTAACTTAAATGTATTACAACAAAGCACGCCACTGGTGTTAGAAGTGGCAGCCGCCAGGAATGTTGGACAGTGTTGCTATGTTTTCCACTGTGTCTGTCTCTCTTAGTCGCTTGTAGTGCATGTTTTAAAGGGATGAATGATCTGGCGCGAAACAATTTTATGAATTAAATGCTTTGTCTATAGTTTTTTTTGTCAATGATAAAAACCTATCTGATCAACTAGAAGATCTTAACTTAAACCAGTACAAAATCTTAAACCTTGTCAATTAATCTGAAAGTTAGCGATTTACAAAGGACTAAAAATGGCCGTAGATTTTTCTGAAAATTATCAATATTTTTCAATAACAAACTTATTATGTTACCAGTGTTAACCACTCACAATATCCATCGTGAAATTTAATAGCTACTTATAGATTTGGATACGGAGTATTAGTTAACATACGGCATGTCCTTCCATTATGAAGCAAACTACCGATTTGTAAAGATAAGCCTTTATGCCATAGCACAATGGTTAAATGGTTTTGAACAAACAACCAACGCAAACGGGTTGTAACCCGAGAAGTACCACGCTATCGGCAAAAACAATCAAATGAGAATAAAGGCAGGACCGTAAACTTCGAAAATTTACGGGCGGATTCACTATCGCTAAGATCGGTCCAATTTGACAGTCAGTTTTTTTTTAAACTGACAGCTGTAAGAATCAGGCATCTAAGTTTTGTACAAAAATAGTTATTTGTTTTACTAGGCATAAAAGCACAAGATTTAATGCCGCGGCTGGTGTTTCATAGCCGAGCGTAGCGAGGCTATGAAACCAGCCAAGGCATTAAATCTGCTTTTCTGCCGTGTGAAACATATAATTTTTTCTTCAAATTTGTTCCAATTCCACGCAAAATCGACTTTTCCATATTTAAATTGCGTTTCATTATCAATATCCAAATAACTAAATTATTTTATCAAAGGTAACCGGGCCCTGCGTTACTATGTTTACCGCTGATGATGTTTGTTGAATATGTTTGTTTACTGTTTACTTTGTCATTCTCAATTTTGAAAGTTGTCATGTTAGAAATGGATTTACTGCAAAGTGAGGATGAATTGATGCAATTAACACCACCTGAGATAAGAGACCAGGCGCGAGATGTGGAATTTAACCTTTTACCAAAAAAATCAAGAACTGTATATGAACTCACATACAGCAGATTCATGGAATATAGACAGAAGAAAAATATAGCATCTTTCTCTGAAGGTTGCCTAGCAACGAACTTTTTCTGCCTAGGCAGTAAAATTGGACTTTTTCTGCCTAGGCATTAAAAGTACACTTCTAAGCCTGCCAAGTGTCATTAAAAGGCCGCTTTTAATGTCATTTGGAGAAACAATTATTTTTAAGTGTGTGGCCCACATTTATTAAGACCAGAATAACTTAAGAATTCGCTTAACTCTATAATAGACCTCAATTCATTTTAGCAACAGGGAACAACATGTAATAAAACTGAGCAAATCGCTAAAAGAATGCAAAAAGTCATCAGCCAGATTCTCCAATGCCTATTGGCCTAATTTGACAACCAAATGTTTTAAACTGACTGTAAGAATAAGACACAAACTGAGTTTTATACTACGAATTTGTTTCTGAGTTGTTTACAGTAATTGCATTATTTTACCATAGTTTATCAAGCTGCAAATATGCCACTTAACTGAAAGATAAAACTGCATCACTCTGAAATGTAAATATGGGTATCTTGTCCTTATTTCTTAATCTAAGGTACTGACTTAATTTGAGCATCGTTAACTCTGCCAAAATACGTGGAAAGTGGAAGGTTAGGCAGTTCGCCGAGTTGTATCCCCATCATATCTCATACGTGTTCTATTGGTATAAGGCCAGGACAGCTGTCCTGGAGGCCAAGAAAACACATTGGATTCATTCGGTAGTCGTTTTAGAATTATTTTTTAAGATTCGCGGAACTTCGAAGGCACTTATTTGTCAAAATTTAAATCTAGCAGAATTACTTCTCGGAAAAAAATTACAGTCATTGTAATGATCTATTTCTATTCTTATTAATTTCAACCTAGGTACAACGCGTCACGCAAGAAGAAAATGTATGCACAGCAGACATTTGCGGATCCGGTACTGAATACATGAGGTAAGATAGGAGCTAAAACGAACGTTTCTCACTGAAAACCTTTTATACGAACGTACTTCAAAAAGAATTTTTCGAGATAGCACAAAAATAAAAGAGGAAAAACGTCCGGCCACGGAGATTTCTCATGAATATCATATAAATCTTGCCACTTAAGGTACCTGGAAATAAAAGCACACCTGTATTTTTTGGAAGAATATTCGATTTCACGACAGTGCAGATGGAGTGGCATTCTTTTGCTTTATTTATTGCTGCGAATTTGATCAACTTTGCAAGTTTTTGTAATTGCAGGACTTTAAAGGTTAATGATAGAAATAGCTATTTAATGAAAGAAAGAGAGGCTCCTGAATCGCATGGTCTAAAATATCCTAAAACTTAATTAAATAAATTCCTTTACTCGGAAATAGTTATTTGTATTAGTACTTTGGTGCAGTCTGGGTAGTCTTCGCAAATTTAGTTTTCAAAAATATTTTATAGACCTCAGATTATACTTGCATTTTGAAGCTTCGCACCAAATAATGAAATAAGTATTTTACTTCATGTGTTCGAAAACGCAAACACCGCATTTAAACTTAACCAAATTGTATTTGAACAAATTTTTGAATTTTTAAAATTAAAAAATTTAAATAACCTACAGTTTTCGACTTAACATAAACTGCCAGATTCTCCAACGCTAGCACTGACGTAACTACAGGGGAGCCGCCTAGGGGGCCGAGCCATCAAAACTTTCCAGCACCCCCCCCCCCCCCCAGAATTGTTCCAATTTTTCTTCTGAAGCCCGGGCCCTCCCTAGCCCCCTCCCCGAGGTCAGATGGCTGGTTACGCCACTGAACGCTAGTTCAGTCTAATTTAACACCTAAAAGTTTTAAACCGACCAGTTTAATAATAAGACAATTCAGTTTTATACTATATATTTGTTTCTGAGTTTTTTCGCAAATTTATAAAAAAATGGAATTTTAGTACGCACGTTGCGCAATAATAGAACTAAATTCATTTTAACAACACCTTGCAAAATGAAAATTATTTGCAAACCAAGAAAATCGCTGAAATATTAGAATAAGTCATAGGTTTTTACTGGCGACTTATTAATAATGACTTTTGGTGCATCCCAACGAGACAATTATTTTAATGAGAATTTCCAAAGAGACGGTTTCAAAGATTTTAATAAGCTTCTGCGAATTCTTAGAGCAATCGTACTGTTAATATTTTATATTTTCTCTTCTATGTAATAGATGTTTTCCTTATGGCACGAACATAAAAATAATTTTATACTGCTTCAGAAATCCTTAGGGAGAACTGCACTCAAATGAAAACAAATGGATACAGTATACCCCAAGGGACTTTAAAAGCCATTAGGGATTGGAGCAACTTGAATTTTTATAAAAGAAAAAGGTAATATCACTAGGTTTTTCCCTATAAAACCCATTTGCTAACTGGCATATTAATTAAATAACAGACTACTCTTTGGCAATCCATTAGATACAGAAACAATCACGATCCTAATTATTTTTGTGTCATGAGTTATGAGGAACTACAAAAATTTTTGGAAAATAATTCTTCGAAAAACACTTTTTGTGAAAATAATATTTATTGGGAGGTACTTTTTCGAAAACTTTTTTTTTTGAAAATACATTACTTCATGCATAAATTTGTTGATAGGTTTGCTTAAAGTCTTTTTCCGTCTTTTTTATTAATATTTTTTTAATAATCTACATATATTATATACCTACAGCTTTGTGATTAAATAACAGGTAAATTCAATAAAAGTTCAGGTAATTTTTTTTCGGAAAAATCCTCGGACACGTCAATTTTTATTTTCATTTTTTTATCTTATACCAGAATATACAGGGTGTTACATAAATAAGATACTACGTCAACGTTACTTTTTTTAAATGGAATCCCCTATATATTATGATATAATTGGATTCTACAGACAATTCTACACAATTTTCTTATAAGACAATGTATTGCCTAAATGACCGTTTCCGAAATATTTACGCTTCAATATTAAAATAACACTTTATTACAACGTAAAAACATCCTTAAATTACATTTAAAAAACTCAAAAATTATTTTAACAAATGTTGGAAGTGGCCGCTATTAACAGCCCTGCAATATCCCAGACGATCAACAAATTCTTGTTGTACATTTTCAACGCTATCTGGATTAATATTCCTAATTACATTAAGAATGCGCTCTTTAAGAATATCAAATGTGCGTGGTTTATCTTTATACACTTGGTTTTTACGGTGACCCCAAAGAAAATAGTCCAGTGGATTAAGACCTGGTGACCTAGGTGGCCACTCTGTTGATCTACGTCTGCCTATCCACCGGGTTTTGGGAAAACATTATTGAAGAATCTCTTAACATTCGCAGCATAATATGGGGGAGCTCCATCCTGCTGAAACCATAAGGCTACTTTCACACGGACGGTTTTCTTTCGTGGTCGTGTACGGCAACGATATCGTATAGCATTGTTTTAAATGAAAGCTTTCACACCACACGATTTTAATCGGAACCGTACACGTGTAAATACAAGCACAGTTTTTTTTTCCACGACACGATCGCTGCACGGCCACAACAGAAGACCGTCCGTGTGAAAGAAGCCTTAAGCTGTGCTTGGCATGTCTGAAATATTTTCATCGGGATATAGTGTCGCTAATGCTGGAATCAAGTCATTTTCTAAAAAGTCATGATATCGTTCTCTCATCAGAGATCCTTAAAAAAAATACGGTCCTATTATTATGTTATCAATAATCGCAGCCCATATATTCACTTTTTCATAATTTTGAGAATGACTTTCTCTAAACCAGTGTGGATTTTCTGGCGCCCAGTAGCTAAAATTATGGCTATTTACTTGCCCGTTGCTTCGTCTGAAAAGCATATCCATTTGACTATTCTAGAATTATTATCAGAAAAAAAAAACAAGACAGAGAGAAGAATATCTCTTCTTCCTGCCAGCTCGACAACGCCATGGCCTTCAAACGGCAACACCCCGAGATTGGCGCGTGGGATTCTCACAATACACCCCGACATAGCCAGTGCGGTAGCAACACGGCAAGCAGAGAGAGTTTTCTGCGACGCGGCGCGTCTCAATACTCACTCTCACTGTGCTTTATACCATTTATATGGACGGCCTACTCTGTTTTTAACGCGTGGCTACATTTGTGGAGAACCTTTTTAACTTTTGATTGTTGCTTTTCATTTGTGTTTTTTATTTTGCAGCATTTTTTAAAAATAACCCAAACGTCGGTAGTCAAGTGCGTCAGGCCGCTTTGGATATCATAGAAAGCACATCGTAGTTATGAATGAAATCAGTAGGTACCTACGACATATTCTTCTCTCTGTCTTGGTTTTTCTCTGATTATTATCATGATCCGTCATAGTTTCGCAAAACTGGTTTCTGCGGTTTGGGTTATCTTCAAGTAGCTCTTGCACTAATGGAATTTTGTAAGGGTGTCACTTTTCTTCGTTTTTTTTAAATTTTGATATAGTCGACCTATGAATTATGTTATCTAAAGCCGCTTGATTACTTGACATGTTCGGATTATCGTATAATAAAACCAGGATATCCTGTTTCTTTTTCATTAGAAAGGCCAGGTCGACCATATTTGGCAATATCCTTAACAATCGCCTCAATTCTACTGATTGTAGATTAACTGACAGGTTCTCTGTTAGGATATTTATCTTATATACATATCTAAACATTACTCGAACTTCTTGGTGGGTTCTGGTTTTCTCCCCACAGCCAAGCATAATCAATATTTCTATTCGCTGGGTCTCAGTTAAACGCATTGTAATGGTAACAATTACTTCCGATTAATAATTAAGTTTAAATCACTAACTAATTGACAATTTTTCAAACATTGACAACAGGTGTAATTTAAATTTCTGGTGAGCCGACAATAAACAGCAACTTAAGGTGTTATAGAAGGTAAAAATTCAGTGAATATTTCGGGAACGGCTCACTTAAGACATACATTGCCTTATAAAAAAGTTGTGTAGAATTGTCTGTAGAATCCAAATATATCATAACATACAGGGTTCCATTTAAAAATGTAACGTTGTCGTAGTATCTCATTTATGTAACATTCTGTATATTCTGGTATAAGATAAAAAATGCAGAAATAAAAATAAAAATTGACGTGTCCAAGGATTTTTCCGAAAACAATGTACCTGAACTTTTATTGAGTTTATCCGTTATTTAATCACAACCCTGTACATAAAAGAAGGTACTGACTGACTGACTGAAATATCAACGCATAGCCCACAACGCTGGGCCTGTAAACTTGAAATTGAAAAACTGAAAAATCTACTAAGAAACTGTTTTTCAAAATCCAACCCCTAAGGGGTTGAAACAAGGAATCCATCTTTATATGGAGAAAAAGTATTAGATTGTCCTATTAACTCGAAACTTCATAAAAGTACTCTAAAAAATAACAGCCAGATTCTCCAACGCTAGTCCGGTCTAATTTGACAACCAAAAGTTTTAAACTGACAAGTGTAAGAACAAGACATATTCGTTCGGATTCACTAAGAAAGTTTAAGATTTAGTACTGGTTTAAATTAAGATTTTCTAGTTGGCCAATTATGTTTTGACAAGTTTTTGTCCTGTCGTTGATAATAAGACGTCATTGAAAATTTATGAATTATTCGGATATTTCAGCCATTTGCTTGGTTTTCAAATGATTTTCATCTTGGAACGGGTTGCTGGAGTGAACTTAGTTCTATTATTGTCGAAAGTGCTCACTAAAATTGCCCTTTTCTTTATAAATTTGCGACAAAGCTCCGAAATAAATTCGTAGTATAAAATTTAGTTGTCTTATTCTTACAGTTGTCAGTTTAAAACTTTTGGTTGTCAAATTAGACCGGACTAGCGTTGGAGAATCTGGCTGTTAAAGTTTGATACTGTGAATTCGTTTCTGAGCTTTTTCGCAAATTTATAAAGAAAAGGGCAATTTTAGTACCTACTTTTGACAATAAAAGAACTAAATTCATTACAGCAACTCGTTCCAAGATGAAAATCATTTGGAAACCCAACAAATTGCTGAAATATCAAAATAATTCATAAATTTTTAATGACGACTTATTAACAATGACACGACAAAAACCTGTCAAAACATAACTGATCAACTATAAGATCTTAATTGAAACCAGTACTAAATCTTAAACCTTCTTAGTGAATCTGACCGTAAATGTTTAAACATGTGTTTTACAGTTTTTAATAAATCAACCCCTATGGGGGTAAAATGGGGGTTTAAAGTTTATAATGGGGTTAAATTGTTATACCGCGGACGAAGTCACGGGGGGAAGCTAGTACAGTATAAAAAATACTTTTAAAAATTCGTTCTTCAAAAAATGTTTTTGAAAGTTTGTTTTAGATCCATAATATGCGTGGGATGTCAATTTCTTTTTCTTGAAAAAATTGCATTCTTATATTTCAAAAAAAAAAAATTATTTAACTTACGACATAGCCTTGGATCTGAGCTAACTTAATCAAAAGAATTTGAAGAGTTTGCTTATTTTGTTTTCCATTTTATTTTAAGTATTAGCTTAAGTTCGGGTTTGATGCAAGATAATAAGTTGGGACTTTGTAGCATTACTATTAACATGTGTTTATTTTTAATAAAAAATGTACCTAGATATATTTTTATGGTGGGGAAATGTTTAAGGGTGGCAAAAAAGTTCAAATCAAGTTGGTAAGGAATTAACTAATGATGTTTTTTGAAAAAATAAATTTACAGTTCTATTCAGTAAGTGCCAATCAATCTTAAGAATATTATATAGTAAAAAAAATTTGAAAATGCAGGGCTATAAAAAATTTCACGTATTTTTAAGCTAATAGCCGAATCGTATATATTTGTTTCAACAGTAAGTTTACTTAAATTGAAAATAAGCCACCTACTGCAGGAATTTTATTTTACAACAAAAGCGATACAAGGAAACACAACAGGGCACCACTTAACACTAATGTAATGTTTTGTCTGCCACCCGGTCCCGAGGGATGCGTTCCGAAGGCAAAGTTCCGGTCGGTGAGCACTTACAACGACATCCACCATAAATCTACATCTAACGCCCTTACTGTATTAACCCTAAAGTTAACGAAGTTATATTGTTAGAGTCATCATGATAATTTCTTGATTAAATCATTTACCCGAGATTCGCTATCGCTAAGTCCGATCTATTAAGCGACGTTTTATAATAAATAATTTTAGTTTAAAAAACTGAAAAACACGCTTTTATGAGTAGCGCCTAATTACACATTTCGACAAAGCTTGAATTTAGTCTGTCATAGTATTTGTTGACATGCGCTGCTAGGGGCTATACATCAAATAGTATGTCCGACAATGTGGGATATGGAGAAGGGTTTGCTTACGAGTCTAATAGCTAGGTATGTGAATTGAAAAGATTTCTACACATTCGGGACTCTTTACAATGTTGTTAAGTACTTTAAAGGCCAAACAGACACCGTAAAACTCCCCTCTGGAGGCAAGCGTGGCTAGGTTCAAGGAGGACATAGTCTGGTCGTCTGAAAGATTTTTTGTTTTGAAGAGTGGAAATCTGGCAAATTTGACAAATCTGTGCTGGACACTTTCCAGTCTATTTATATGAACTTGATAGTGCGGCGACCAGACTATGCTTGAACACTCTAAAACAGATCTCACAAATGAAGTAAATAAAGTTCTTACAGCGTATGCAGTTCTAAAGTCCCTGCATGATCTCTTAATAAAACCAAGCATTCTATTCGCTTTACAAATTATGGCATTAAAATGCTCAGTAAAGGTTAACTGAGTGTCCAAGTAAACGCCCAAATCCTTAACCACCAACACCTCCTTCAGAGGAATGCTAGAAGTGGGTGAAAAGTGAGTTGTAAGATTTGCTTACAATGTCAGGAAGTTACAGGTCAAGCCAATAAAAGCGTGTTAATTAATAAGACAACCAGGTTTTGTGCTATGAATTTACTTCGGTGTCTTTTTTGAAATTTATAACGGAAATGTCAATAATACCTTTTATTTCCCACAATAATCGGACTAAATTCGAACCCAAGATAGAAATCCAAGCAAATCGCTAAAATAAAATAACTCATGAGTAGGGTTCGTAAAGACAGTGGTAGACCAAGCAAACCCAAGCAGACCATGGACGGCGGGACTGTAAATAAACTCAATAAACTGTGTTTAAAAGTAAAGGATAATTTACATAATACTAAAAAACACTTACCCTGTAAATTTGTGTACGGTAGTTACTACACAATTTTTTATGAAGTACAGCTCTGAAGCCTTTTCCTGGCTATTAAATACGGAGATGACGGTCCTCGTAGATTTAATGTTCGAACTACAATATTGACCACGGAGTTTTTCTTTAAATCCGTTGATTCATCGATGGTCAGTCCCAATTTTGTACTGTTTACTTCACGCCGAATTGCATTTTCCATTCATTTGCGTAAACGTGGTGAATAATTTCGCTATGTTGCTTCGCATGGCAATTTCCAGTCGGGACTATATTTTCCCCAAAAATTACAAGTATTCATCATATAAATATCAAATCTAGTATAAATTCGGCATAGGGTTATTGGCTCTTTTTTATGATCATTTCTAATACAATAAGTCCTGTTGCACACCAAACATGACACGCGAGATCCGTCATATTTTAGGTCCGGAAAAGTAAAAATAAACTTCCGAATATTCTTCGATAGCAGGTGTCTTCTACGAACGTTTCCACCGCAAAGCATGTCGTCGCAGTAGTAATAGTAATAGGTCCGGCGCTTATGGTCTGGGCACTTTGTTTTACGAACCCTACTTATGAGTGTAGGAGCTGTCATTTTAATTTAATGTAAAAATATGTTTTTTTTATAAGTTCAAATATTTATATTTTAACTTTAAGTACAAAACTTCCGATTATATGTATAACACGATATCTGGTAAATGGCCACCTCGGTTTCTGTGAGAAATGTCCATCCTTTTGAGGAAGTTTTTCTATGGGTGTGCGCATATTTACGGCTCTATTTCCCGAATACCAACTCGAATATTGTCTTTGAGGGCGTCGATTATTTGTGAACTATTGTCATAGACTTTATCTTTGACATAGCCCGAAAGGAAAAAGGCACTCTGGCGCCGTTTGAGAATCTTGAAATATTTATATTTACATTTATTAAGGTACTTACCATTTTATCAAAAGGCAACGAAAGAGCTTCAAACGAGCTTTACCTTGACAATATTTTCCTTTGCTACTCTACAATTTTGAACTTGTTGGCCACTGCAATACAACCCCCAGCCGCCTGATCCAGCCAAATCCGTCGGTAATCAAATTCGGATTAATCCCTAATTCGAGTAGGGGGTGATTTCGGCCCTCCGAATAGATTTTTTTAAAAATAGCCGTAATAACATGCTCGTGTACCCTAATGGGTTTCATGTTATTGTCAAAAATAAATTATCCGAATGGACATTTTTAGACAATCCAATCTGAAAACGTCAGATGATAAAGACGGGATTTTTAGGTGACTATATTAAATATGTATATCGGAATTAAAGGTACTTTTAAACTAAGAGCATTTTAAAATATTCAAGCGTTAAGTTGTATTTTTTGTTTATAATATTGGTATGAACAAGAATCGTCAGTACTTAATCTGGATTAGGAGTTAAACGCCATTAGAACGTCAAATATGACAATATCCTTTGGTAAAACACATCACTGAGTTAATCGCGAATAAAAGTTATTCCGTTAACGGTGCTTACGACGGTTAAGTAGTTTACATCTTCCTGCTTGTCGGATGATGCAGGATTCTAACTTTTCATAAAAACTGGATAACAGCAGTGATGTTAGCACGTAGGGAAATTACCTATTCGTAGGAAAATTCGTCGACCAATGGTCTGGTAGGGACAAAGGGGCAGAAATTTAACAATTTTATTACAGTTTTGTAGTGGAAATTTACCTATTCGTAGGGAAAATTCGTCGAACAATGGCCTGGTAGAGAAAAAGGGGCAAAAATTTAACAATTACGGTATTGTAGGGAGAACGTTTTTTTTAATTCTAGAAACTTTTGACCTTATTTTTGGTATTTCTTTCTAATAATAAGGAACGGTTTTGAAAATTATAGAATAGTATATTGTACAACGAGCATGGAATGACATGCATTTCCTACGAGTATGACGTTTGCAGCACGATGCCGCAGGCGAGTGCTGCAAATCATACGAGTAGGAAATGGTCATTCCATGCGAGTTTTACACTATACTTTTTCTACGAATGTTACTGTTAATAAAATGGGATTAGTAATATTTTTCTTTTTAAGATGTCAAAAAATGTCAATGAAATTATAAAGATTTTCACGCGGCACCGGTCAACGCCACCTTTGTAAAAAATACCCGTGTACAATGGGAACTTTGTAGTTCAATCACCATGGTGATTGAAGCACAATGAAAATGTGTAAAACACAATGCACCATGTTCCGAAATTACTATTGAACAAACAATAAAGGATTTTATTAACATTCGTAGAAAAACTTATTTTTAGCATTTCTAAAAAGAATTGCTGGGAAAACATTGGAATTTTGTTTGCAGAATGCAGCTCTTAAAACAAAATCTGTTAAAATTACATTATCTTGTTATGAATCGCTTGTGTTTTGCCATTTTCTAGTGACCAAAGATTTCTATTCAATTGACTATTTAAAAAATAAAAGGAACGTTGATATTAAACCAAGTTTACTCTTTAAATGGTAGCTAGTTTTTACAGAATGTCGGAAAACCGGAAAAATAGAAATTATACTCGTTCTTTCGGTGTTTCCGTATCCATTAATGTAATACTATTTTCCGAAATCATTTAAAACGGTTTATTAGATTTAAAATCGTTTTGTGTTTAAATCAAACTTAATGTGGAAGCTATATTAATAAATATTCAGATGCTATTAAGAATTTGACTTTAAATAAATTTTACGCAGAGAGCCGAGCTATGGAGCTACTTGTAATCTTTAAAAATAAAACATAAATATTTCTAAATAGACACTTTCTAGTGACATATGAAAAATATTAGGTGAAAACATTTGCAAATTTTATTTTTAGGTGCATGTTCATTAATCTTGGGTATTTATTGATGAGAGTTTTAAAAACATTTGTATTTTGGGACATTTTTTTGTATTTCATCACAATATATAAGAAGCTACCTCAACGCCTTAATTTATACCGGGTTAGTAGCAACTAAAAAGAGTGTTGATAAATGGCTCAGGAGCCCAAATTGGCAGTTAATCGAAAATTTGTATTTTATTGGCAACACCGATCAAATCTATTTTCGGCATTGGCATAAACTACTTTCGACGTCTAAGTCTATCATATATACATGGTGTTATTTACTGTCCAATATTTTACAGAGCGATTCCTCAGATATTTATATGGTGAAAAGTTCATATAAGCATGGGTCCGCAAGCCGTTAATTATTGAGATACAGGGTGTTAAAAATTTATTTTTATTTTGGTTTTCCGCAAGTAATTTTTGAAATAATATCTATATTTGGACAAAAATTGGTATTTGGGGATTTTTCAGTTATGAGAAACTCAAATTTGATCGTAGTTTCACCCTCAATTGTAGGGGGCGTCACCTACAGTTTTTTTTTCTTTCGGGAAGTCACAACTTTTTCGATCATGTATGTATCACATTTTCTAGAAGAAAAATCGATTCCTATATCATTTTTACGTAGAAATGATACACTTATCAAAAGTCGCTACAAGCAGCCGTTTTCGAAATATTTTGATTTAAATTAATCGATGCATGGGTTTGTCAAAAAGTGAAACAGTTTTAAATACTGAAAGAAAATTGAAATAAAAGTATCAAGTAGGCTAGTAAGTATGTATATTCCAATGTTTATTTTGTGTCATGTCAATAGCTAAATAGTTTTATGTCAGATATTATTGTGTCATTATTATTGTGATTATTTGTTAAAAAATGGCAAACTTTACCAATGCTGAGTATGCTGATATAGATTTTACATACGGACTTGCTAATGGAAATGCATGTGAGGCTAAACGTTTGTATCAGGAGCGTTATCCGAACCGCACAACTCCTACGTCAAAAACGTTTTCAAGAATTCACGCTCGGTTAAGGGAAATAGGAAGATTTGAGAAAGCGGCACATCTGTCGGGTGCACATCAGACGGTAAGAACCCTAGAAACGGAGGAAGCGGTTCTTAATCTGGTAGGAGAACACCCGGAAACAAGCTCAAGAAAGGTAGCGCTGACGTTAAACATTTCCCATGTGCTAGTATGGAAAATTTTAATTGATAATTGGTTATATTCCTACCATATTCAAAGAGTTCAGGCACTCCTCCCTCGTGATTTTCTAGTACGCTTCAATTTCTGTCGTTGGTTTCAGCAATGCCTTATTCACAATCCTTTATTTAAAAATCAAATCCTGTTTACTGACGAAGCAAATTTCTCTCGCAACGCCATACGCAATTTTCACAACAATCATTTGTGGTCAGAGGAAAACCCCCACGCGATACAGGAATCACATTTCCAGGAACAGTTCTCTCTTAACGTATGGGCAGGAATCCTTGGGGATTATTTAATAGGCCCGTTTTTTATACCAGGAAGTTTAAACGGACCGAGATATCGTCATTTTCTTGAAGAAGATTTGCCCATTTTACTGGAAGATGTACCGCTTAGACTACGAAATGAAATGTGGTTTATGCATGATGGTACCCCGGCACATTTTAGCATCCTAGCGCGAGAATTTTTAGATCGTACTTTTGGTAACCGTTGGATAGGTCGCGGAGGGCCTCAACCATGGCCCCCTAGGTCTCCAGACCTTAACAGTTTGGATTTTTTTCTTTGGGGACATCTAAAATCCTTAGTTTACAAGACACCCATCCAAAATGAAGAAGAATTAAGGAATCGAATAATTAACTCTTGTAGAACGATACAAAATACTCGAGGAATTTTCCAAAGAGTACGCGAATCAATCAGAAGGAGATTGGATGCGTGCATACAGCAAGAAGGTGGACATTTCCAACATTTATTGTGATTTTAATTTAGTTTTGTGTTTCATAGTTTATTATTGTTTAAAAGTTTCCATTTAAAATGTTTCTATGTTGATTAAAAAAAACGTTTTCAAAATTGTTTCACTTTTTGACAAACCCCTGCATCGATTAATTTAAATCAAAATATTTCGAAAACGGCTGCTTGTAGCGACTTTTGATAAGTGTATCATTTCTACGTAAAAATGATATAGGAATCGATTTTTCTTCTGGAAAATGTGATACATACATGATCGAAAAAGTTGTGACTTCCCGAAAGAAACAAAAAACTATAGGTGGCGCCCCCTACAATTAAGGGTGAAACTACGATCAAATTTGAGTTTCTCATATTGAAAAATCCCCAAATACCAATTTTTGTCCAAATATAGATATTATTTCAAAAATTACTTGCGGAAAACCAAAATAAAAATAAATTTTTAACACCCTGTATCTCAATAATTAACGGCTTGCGGACCCATGCTTATATGAACTTTTCACCATATAAATATCTGAGGAATCGCTCTGTAAAATATTGGACACTTATTAAATAACACCCTGTATAATTTTGTAAAACTTAAAAATTATATGTATTTTTTTTAAATTTAGCACAACCTACCTACCAAATTTAGTGAAATGAAAATACAGTAACTTTACGGGATTGAAAGAAGTTCGAGATCAATTGGAACTAATTCACATTTATCAATTTTTTTAATAGGTGTCTCTTATCGAATATAGTGAAAAACTTGTTGCTCAATTTACTCGTTTTTAAATGAATCTAAAAACATAGCATCAAATTCCACTACATCATATTTAAAAGTTTTCAAAAAAAAAATATTTAAAAAATGAACCCGGCATCATTTTAATTTTTTCAGACCACTCTTCATATGAAAGTTTATCTCGGACGAAATCAGGAAACTCTTCAACTTCGCTTTCTCCCAACGTTATATCAGACTTTCTGGTCAATCGTCTCTAGAACGCCTGGTGTTGGATTTCTTTTTCTGTTAAACCTTAACTCATGTCTGACTGCATCCACCCATCTCTGCTGTGATTTTCTTTTATCTCTCTTTGCCGACATATTGCCGACCATTATCTTTTCTCATCACACGCCCGTCCTACTGTACTCTTCGTTCCTGTATCTATATATTCTTAGATATTTTCACACCTTGATTTTTTCCCTTGTTCTTTTATTCCTAACCTTGTCTCTTCTTTTTTCTCACACGTTTTATTTCTGTCACATTTAACGAAAGCAAGGACTTGCAAGCACTTTTGTACTGACTATATTTCCGCTCCCTACAATATTGCAGGTCTGACCACTGATACTATGGTTACCTAGTACACGGAAACTTTCTTCCAATTTGTTTCTTGCATAAACCTCGCACGTTGTTGCCAACCATCGATCATCTTCTGTGATGGTGGAACCTAGATATTTAAATCTCACAATTTGGCTTCTCTTCTTACATTCTTTCTTTTTCATTGACTTCCACGTACTCTGTTTTCTTCCTAGTGATTTTTATACCTATGCCTTCTAGCGATCTCCTCCAGTTCTCCGCTTACGGTTTGTTTACTGACTTGAAATCATGAATAATTTAATTAATCAATTTGCTTAATGTATGACATAATGAACAACATATTCCGGAACTGATCGTTTTAAATTTTTATTACACTCTCACGGTAGGTACCGATATAACAGAATACGCACACATGTGCTAGTAATAATGTATCCTTGTTTATATAACAGAAATAATAAAAGGCATCCTACAAGTTTGAATTGATTATTAGATGATTTAAGCGATGTTTTGAGATACACAAATAAAATTGTGAATAATGATCTGTCAGCTACTTGCTTCAAAAAATGCAGCACCTCGTCGATGCCAAGTAAAAATAATATGGAAGCAATTTAGAAAAGTAAAGAAAGTAACATGGTAAAGATTAATGTCCTAGAGTGTTTTCAGAAATTGTACCCATTAATTTTCGGTATAGTTTTATTAGATTAAAGCGCGGTAAAAAGCCTAAAATGTTTTGGAAATCATTAGTTATCTGGCTAATGGTGATGTTAAGAGCAGTATTTACCACACATTAGTAAACTTTTTTTTGGCATTGTGAAACTTGTTGACTCTGAATTTTCCTTTTAAGATCTAATAGCTGGTCGCACAAAACTGTTAATCCAGTGTTAGATCCTAATTTAGTGTTAAAAATAAAAGAAACTGCCGAATGTAAATTGATTAAATAGACAATTGCCACTAGAAAACCCTTGAAGATGTTTATTCTTTTATTTGTTATAATAACACATAGGTACTTAACCCTGAATTAAACTAATTCTAAAAGATGGTAAGATTAAATTTATGTCTTGGCCATTTAGTTGCAACCAGAGTCATTATAAATTTAATTATTTAATCAATACTTTATCAATTAGTAATTGATAAAGTATTGGTTAAATAATTTGGTAAGATACAAAAAATTGAAAGAAAAATACTTTCTTTAATATTTAAAATTCAAATTATATATTTATGTAGTGCAGATGACCATTTAATTAATCATGGTACCTACCCTGGAGTCGAAGTATACTCACTATAATAAAAATAATAAAGAACGACATCTATCCAACTTTTAGTAAGACGAAACTGAATTTCTTTGGGGGCTACAGTTACAAGAATAATGTGTTCATTAAGTTTTAGTGTAAATGTAAAGATATCTATGTTTGTATTTAGTTAGTTTTACCAACAGGTTTTTACTTCTTCCTACCCATTACACAACCCCACGAAAAAAAAGGTCATGTCCACTGGACTAGATCCCCATGTCTATATGTTTTCGAGGTCGTTGAATCCGAATCCGACATCCGTTTCACCCCATCAGGTCATTGGACACCGTAAACCACCCCCTTAATTTCTAGGGTTGCTCAGCATCTGGCTCGGGTGTCCTCTGCTCTTCTTCTTTGTTTATTCCATAGTGAGAGGTGGGGGGGGGGGGTGGGGTTTGAGGGTTAACATCTGATCCGGAACGCACCTGTCCGTTTCACCCCATCAGGTCATTGGACACCGTAAACCACCCCCTTAATTTCTAGGGTTGCTCAGCATCTGGCTCGGGTGTCCTCTGCTCTTCTTCTTTGTTTATTCCATAGTGAGAGGTGGGGGGGTGGGGTTGAGGGTTAACATCTGATCCGGAACGCACCCCCTTTCAGGGGTGAAACCAGTTTTTTTCTGTTTTCGAAGGATTTTTGTCAGAATCACGACGGAGGAGGGGTTTATATATACATATACATGTACAAATATGAATTTGTATATACATTGTATATATACATATATACAGGGTGTTGGAAAAAGGCCGGTACTCCCAAAAATTTCCCAGGGGGGATGTTTATTTAAGGCCGTCTCACTCGTATAACATAGGAAATTTTCCGGGGAATCGAATAACGTTGTCAGATTTGGTCCCGATAAGGGCCTGGGCCCTGTGAGGCCTAAGTTTGAGTTTTCATATGGGGACCCCCGTTTTTTGCAGATTCGGATTCAGCCGAAAATTTTGGGAGCTGTAACCATACTAATTGCTGATTGTAGCCACAAACAGCCAATCGCTATAGATAAGCATGATCGCGTGTTTAAATTGCCACGCACTGTTCACCTCCATTCTCAAATTCCTTCCATCTGACGGTCCCATGAAAATGTCACAGGCCTACCAAAATGGCTCTCTAAAGTCGAAGGCTAGCATTGGGCCCGATATGGTCCATAAATTGAGATCCACGTATCTGAACGCAAAATTTTCGGCTGAATCCGAATCTGCAAAAAACGGGGGTCCCCATATGAAAACTCAAACATAGGCCTCACAGGGCCCAGGCCCTTATCGGGACCAAATCTGACAACGTTATTCGATTCCCCGGAAAATTTCCTATGCTATACGAGTGAGACGGCCTTAAATAAACATCCCCCCTGTAAAATTTTTGGGAGTACCGGCCTTTTTCCAACACACTGTATATATGTGTATATATAATGTATATATAAAGTCATATTTGTACATGTATATGTATATACAAACCCCTCCTCCGTCGTGATTCTGACAGAAATCCTTCGAAAACAGAAAAAAGTTGGTTTCACCCCCTGAAAGGGTGCTTTCACCCCCTCAGGGGGTGCGTTCCGGATCGGATGTTAACCCTCTACCCTCCCCACCTCTCACTTTGGAATAAACGAAGAAGAAGAGGACACCCGAGCCAGATGCTGAGCAACCCTAGAAATTAAGGGGGTGGTTTACGGTGTCCAATGACCTGATAGGGTGAAATGGATGTCGGATTCGGATTCAGCGACCTCGAAAACATGTAGACATGGGGATCTAGTCCAGTGGACATGACTTTTTTTTTTCGTGGGGTAGTGTTATCTATTTCTAAATCTTTTTAATTGCAAACTAATACGCATTTTATTTACTTACATGAATTAAACTATTTAAGAGGGCGTACTATTTAGTAGCAATTAACAATAGTTGAACAAACCCGAACAAAAACCTCATCAGCAATTGACAACTCAAATTAAGGAAGCCAATTGCAATCAGCTGGTTTTTATCGGGAAAGAATGGCTCATTAGATAACAAAATTGACAAAGATGCCAAATAACACGATAATGAAGACAAAGACAAAACGGGAACACTCCCCGTTATAGTAGTTAGCAAATCGGTCGATGAGGACGCCACGTTCTTAATTTCAGTCCCCAATAGCTTACTCTCTAGGGATTAATAAAAGAATAATTCAGCTACATGGGATCATATTTTGTGTATTCTAACAAATAAGGATTAACATTTAATCAATAAGATACTGAAGGAATGGCAACATTCAGTATGTCTGCGGAGGGTTTTAGAAGAGGACATATTATGGACCAAATTTTGCAAGACACGTAAAAATGTCACTTCTAATAAAAGTTTGTGCTTGTAAAATAAATAAGATTCACGTCATGAAAAATTTAATTTTTTATACAGGCGCATAAAAAATACAAAAACGTTATTTTGCGTAAAAGTAAATATGGCTTTTTTATCATTTTCTCCCAAAACAAGAAATATGAAATGTATTTTAAATTAAACCGTAAGCCGAAGTACAAGATTTCATTAAAAAATTTAAATATTAAAAGTAACGAGAACGAGTTTTATCACATTATTTCCCCAACTATTCTCTCTCGCACCTTTAACCAGAGTACATACCGCTACATCATGGAACAATTAGCGAGAAATTTGTAGGAATCCCAAAAACTGAAATGACAATCTACAACACAATAAAAAAGTTCCGAAGAACTGGTTCGGTTTTGAATCTCAAGAAGAAGAAGCAATATGACCAAAAGGATGCTGCCACAGTTTTAGTTCTTCAGTCTGTTGGAGAAATTCCTGTGATGTCCCTTAGAAATCATGCAAACATCTTCTAGAAGTTGTGAAAAAAACTCATATTCAGATGATCTTAAAAGATTTTTTTCCGTTCAAACCCCACTTTAACCAAACATTGGAAGCAGGAGATGAAACGAAAAGACTAGATTTTTTGTTTATGGGTGGGAGACCAAATTTGAAGTGGAATTAGTCATTTTTATAAATTTATTATGTTTTCTGATAAATGTGCATTTTCAGCTAATGGAAATTAGAAATTCCTTTAGATATCTAAGGAAGAAATTAGAAAAATGTATTTAACATGGGGGTGGAGTTTTTGAATTTTGATATCTTTATTGTATTGCTTAGTTTATATCATATTCTTTTGAGTTTAATTACATAAATGTTCGTAATGTTTAAAAATTGGCCTTGAATAAGAAGTATTTTGAATTAGACAATTGCTTCATTTAATAAAGTCATTGACAAACATGTTCATAGGTGTCATTATTGTTTAATATGCAGAAACTAGTACTCTGGTTAAAGGTGTGAAAGAATAGTTGGGACTTTAAAAAAATAATGTGAAAAAACTCGTTTCTTTTACTATTTAAATTTTTTAGTGAAATATTGTACTTTTGCTCTTTTGGTAGAAAATGATACACAAGGTATGTTTACTCTTACGCAAAATATCGTTTATAAAAAATTAAACTTTTCATAAAGTGAATCTTATTTATTTTACAAAAAAAAATATTAGGAGTGACATTTTACGTATCTTGCAAGTTCATTTGTCCTCTTCTAAACCACTTCCGCGAACGTACTGTAGATGTGTATGTATTAATTATTAACTACTAAACTTTAAAAGTGCGATCCTATTTATCATCAGCCGAGCGTTTTGCAATTTGCACGGTCATAGGAGACCGACTTTGTTTACAGAATCTGTTCGGTAAATTGGCCACGTCCGCCGGTAATACTGTTTGCTGGTCTATATTCTATAGATATATTTCAATGATGGATACAGACATCACTGACGTCATTTATAGCCGGTATTTAAAAAAATCTAAAATAGTTTTACAAACTCACTGTAAGCATAAATTGTAAATACCAAAACCTGAACAAAACGTAAGTACCTACCTACAAATTGATGTCATGTTCGTCACTCAGTATTTCTTTAGAATCTTTAACAAACAATAAAGTACACAGTTTACTAAACTCAGAGAAACATAAAAGACATAAACATTAACATCATGAACTTAGTCTTGCCTAGACAGACATTGATGTTTCCAAACGTCCGACCAAGTTTATGGGCACGTACTTTTACGTTTAAATGCGCGGTTTTATTTTGGTCTTTTTACGGTCGGATGCGGACTATTTTAGGGTTTGATTCACTGATCGAGTCTCAGCGAATGACAAGAATCGTTTATCAAAGCCCCTCCACCCCTCGGAAGGTTCTTTTGAACGACGGCATGCCATAAGGCCGTTGGGGACTATAAATATCAATTTCCACCGACGACATACAGTTTACTTGGATCAGCTAGCGGATGTTATGGAAGAATTTGACAGGGTACATTTTTTAGATGCTAACTGCCTTGAAATTATTTTATAATTTTACAAAATTATTACGGAAACATCTTATTGGTAATTATGTAGTATACCCATTTCTGCTATTTTTTTAAGTTTTCGGTTAGCTTTTTCAATGAAACCCGTGGTACACATACTCGAAATTTCTGATGGAAAGACGCGCTGTTGCCAAATTTACAAATCGTTTTTCCCACAAATACTGCTAGCTTTACATAAAGTTAGCGGGAAAATGCGAAAATTAACCAAATTTAACCAAAAGGGCAAAAAGATGACCCCAACCAACACCCTGGCGCACCGATCCCTCTTCGCCTGCTAGGAAAGAGACTGGTCAGGGCCCCTAACCAGGTGCTAACCCTGTTCCGACCTTAGGGTGCCCTCCGATCCACCGTTAGGTCGAAAATATTAGATCTGTCACCTAATTGACCTACTTAGAAAAGTTTTTTATGCGAACGGTTTATCGGAGGGCACCCTAAGGTCGGAACAGGGTTAGTACCTGGTTAGGGGCCCTGACCAGTCTCTTTCCTCGCAGGCGAAGGGGGATCGGTGCGCCAGGGTGTTGCTTGGGGTCATTTTCGGCTGTGTTCTACAAGCGGTACAAAGTTCGCCAAGATTAATTTCATTTGGGATAAAAGATAGGTAAACGTGGCAACACCGGACACAGCAATATTGTTGACAATGTTGACAGGTGGGAAAATAATGGCGGCTAATAGCGACTTAAAATGGAATTTTGTATAGAAAAAAGCAATTTTCTTAGTAACCGTTTTTCTTCGATTTTACACTTCATTACGTTGGGAAAAGTGTTGTTAAGCCTTTTACGATGTTGTGTTTTTTGTTTTTACCCCGCCCAGCATCCCTATTCGCTCCCAGGTCCCGTAGGTTTGTTTCATTAAAAATTATTAAAAAACAACATAATTTTTTATGTGCGCACGTATATTGGCAATCAGGAAAGACAGTAGAATGTGACCATAAATTTTTTTTTTCAAAAAAACCCAAAAATAGCAGAAATGGGTATACTACATAATTACCATATTATTTTAATAAACTTATGCTGACTGTTCTATATAGAGTGTTCCAGTAAGGTCGAAACCATATTACTTAATATAATTTTTCTGCTGCGGAGCTTCCTAATGAGATATTGCCCTCAAAAAAGTCAGTTTAAAATAATTTATAAATTATACATAGTAATAGTAATAAATTATACATAATAAACGAGTGATTTTTAATTATTTTGCTCGAAGGTGGCTTTGCATTTCGAAAGTCGCATGGCCGTTGTGCCTAGATAGTGACATGATTATTTGTGACTACTTTTGATTTGAGTGCCTGTTCATAAAGTTTAAAAGTCGAAGTAATGTTGTAATGTCAAAGTGCGAATATTCCATTTTATAGTTCATTAACCCAAAGTTAGGAACATTTTCCCAAAGTGCTATATTCCCCATTAACAGGACAAAATCTGAACCAATTAAATTGAGACTTATACTTTAAAACTTACAAATAAACTTACTTTTTACTTACAAACAAACCTTTTTAGTGAATCCCGACGTAAATTTGTAATTTGTAAAACATGTCGAGTGATTTTCTTGTGTCCATGAGGAAGGCCGCATGTTAATTAATGCGGGTTCAACAAAAGCAAAAACGTCCCCGAGTGCAACACAATTTATACCCGCTTATTTGTCTTCTTGTGCGTCTCAATTCTCCCCGGCAAAAAGTTTGCGAAAAATTAATGTCCCGTTTAAAACCGCTTTATAAATAATTAACGATGTATAGGCGTGTTCCCGTAAGACTACATAAAACACAAGGTGAAAGATGAAATGCCCGGATAAATTAATACGCCGCGTTGCGGCCGCTTTGGCTATGAAAATTCGGCTACTTCCTAACTTATCCAATTACGCCTTCTGTATTTTAATAATGATAGAATAATCCATTTATGTTAAATAGATTTACATTTTGCAGCAATCAGGGATTTCCGAGTTATTTAAAACCCGCCAAACGATATTGTGATTCAAGCAGAGCAGGTGGAGATGGATGTTTGACTGACTCTCATAATTACGTATTCCGAAAATTAGACGAATGTAATAGTTCTGATGTCTTTGAATGCGTGCGGTAATACAAGGACCTAATACAACATCACAATAATTTAAATGCGACAGTACTATTAGAAAATGTTTTGAAAACATTGAAAAAATTTCGCAGTGACATCAACCATATTACATGAGGTACATTAACGTTTTCTTCTACTACCAAAGTTATGCTGACAATAGTACTCACCACCCCAATACACATTTTCTAAATCTAGTCCCAATTCTCGACCTAGATGCCAAGTACAGGTCTACGTACAATATTTCGTTGGTATGGTCTCTAATTTATTTTAGAACTGAGAGTCGAAAACCTTACAGTTTATTGCTTCCAGAACATCCACACACATTTTCTTTCTTTCCTAACCTTTCGGTCCTTAAAGTCCTGTATCAACAGATTGCATCTTCCTCCTCTCCAGATACACACGATACTTTGGTGCTTAAGATTAAAGTATGTATATATCGGCTCTCTCAGGTATATACTTTACTAGATATGCTCTTGATGGACACAACAATTAATATACTTTATTTTAAACCTACTATTTTATTAAAAACCTTTTAAATATTCCTGAAATTTCAGCTAAAAATAGTGCGTCAGTTGCAGAATTGGCGTACGATATTTGCACATATTATTGTGCTTTATGTATCAGATTGATATTTTCCTCGGCTGTCTAAAATTCCTACATATTCCCTTATTTATTTTTGTTAGTTTCATAAGTTTTGCTGATGGAGAATTAACAACAAAACACTAAACTGTTTAATTAATACAATATATCTTATTCTTCCATACAACAATCCCATACTAAATAGTTGTTTGTTACTTTTGGGTCTTTAGCAAATAATTCAATTCCTGTACTCTTAACAAACACACATTATTAATAAAATTTCGAAAGTTCAATTTTTGACTAACTCTTTATGTCACACCGTACTTCTCCGTTTCAATTTTGCTTTCTTACTATAGCTGTGGACATCTATGCATCTTTTTCGGAACTCATTGCCATTTTCCTCCTATCAAAATCAATATCTTCTTCTTTCTATTGAGATTTGTGTTGCTCTCTTGTACCAAATTTTTCGGTAACACATTCTTCATCTTTATCAGAGCGCCTATCACTATACTTTCATTTGCGTGTTTTGACAAATTTTAGTTTTGAAAAAATTTAAATTGTCTTATCGATTTTTTTGGTATTTAATTTGGCATTACCATTAGAAAGTGCATTTTGTTTGATTGGGTCTCTTTACTTTTAGTATCAAAAGTAAATGATTGACTAGATAAAAAAAATAATATGAAGATGTACAAGTAGTAGGTACAGCAGTATCATAAACTTTAATTCAAGTAAGGTCGTTCCTTATTAATTGAGTTTTGAGCAAATAGTTGATATCCTCAATTTATAACAGAATTAAAACTATAAAAATAAGTACATACTAATAATAATTCCCTTTACTTTTTTTATTTCGGTCTTTATTAAGGGACTAGTAAGGACACACCCACGAAAACCGTCTCATACTTGATTTCGTACGGAATTAATCAAATTTACAAATAAGAGCAAACAAAAAGAGCCATTGTTCCTTCACTAAATTGATTTGTTGACTTGGCGTCACCAAGGCATATTGTTGCGCCGACCGACAGTGCCTTTTGTACATTCCACAAGCGTTCCGGCGCATTCCGGCGCTGCGTGGTCACCAATGCCGAATTAAGCCAGCTATTAATTAATTTTTTATCTTAATTGGACATCATGTTTATGATATTTGGAATTGCTTCGGCCAAAGATTTTATTTGAATTGGATTTACTAAAATATATTTAGATTCTTTTAAGCCATACATCAGTGTCAAAAGAAAATCTGGGATAACAAGGTCGTGTCGCACTACCAGGACTCCTTTCTCTGCAAGCAACTCGGCGTACTTTTGCCCTCCTTCTAATATATTTGCACTGGAAAAGGCTATATGGTTCAAAAATTTAGTTTCTGGGAAAAAATTGCAAGCCTAAATACAAGGACTGTTCTGAAAATTTTTAATTACAAGAAACTACAAAGTATTTAAAGAAAAAAACTATAGTGTTGTTCAAAATATTCTCCCTTAGCAATAATGCACGTATTCATTCTTTAAAACCACTTTTCAAACTAGGCAGGAAACTCTTCTTTTGACGCATTAGCCTAAGGAAATCTCGTAGCATGAATATATTTTTTTTTGTCATCGAGAACAAGAATATGTCATTGGGTCTTAGGTCGGAACTGTAACGAGGATGGGAGACCAGTTGTACTCCAGATTCATGAATAATTTAAAGTTTTCGCGACCGTGTACGACGTTGCATTGTGGTGATGTAAAAAATACCTCGAAAATCCGATCTCGATCGATCGCTGCCAATTTTTCTAAGATTTGTGGGAGATATACTTTTCAATACCAATCAGCAGTGACAGTAATACGATCCTTAAGAGGTATTACAGCAACAGGGCCACTGTGTCGAAAAAAAAAACAGCGATCATTTTTTGTTTGAACTTTTACTGCGAATACCGTTAGTTAGAACTTCTTCGTTTTTAAAGACCCCAACACAAGATTGTTATTTTGTTCAGGATCATAGTTATATACCTATCCAAGATTCGTCACATTTAATGATTTAAATACCTATTTTGAGAAGCCTGCATCGAATTTATCTGATATGAATTTACACCAATCTACTCGTGCTCGTTTGTGTTCATCACTTAACAAATGTGGGATCCACCGACTTACAAGCTTCTTTACATCCAGAGGTATGTACAACAGTTCAGTTGGTTCAGTGTCTAATTCCTCTTGAATCTCCCTTTGATTAATATTTCGATTTTCCCAGATCAGCTTTTCTGTGGAAATATTGTTTTTAGCACATACGGCTTTCGCAGGTCGTCCTGATCCTGGTCTTGGCTCATCTTTTAACCTACATCTAACAAGTTTGAATTCACAAAACCAAAAACTTACTGTGAACAACGAAGGATTATTGTCACCAAACGATGCTACTAGATTTTGGTGACTTTAATCTTATGTTAACCCCCCCTTATAATTATAGAAAATTATTACCCGAAAAGCATTTATCAGTACTTCCGTACTAGTTTAAACAAAAAACTTACAAAACTCAAATATTTGTATATCTATATGTTTTTAATTAAATTTTGCAAAAACACAACTACATACTGTCGAAAGAAAGGGCTTTAAGTTAATGTCAATGTTTTTGTTTTTGCCTACATCTACGGCCTCCTACTAAAAATATACAGGACAGTCCTCGTAAGTATCTAACGTTTAGATTCACTGAGATTTAGTACTGGTTTAAATTAAGACCTTATAGTTGATCAGTTATGTTTTGACAGGTTTTTGTCCTGCCATTGTTAATAAGTCGTCATTAAGACTTATGATTTATTCTGATATTTCAGCGATTTGCTTGGTTTCCAAATGATTTTCATCTTGAAACGAGTTGCTGTAATAAATTTATTTCTATTATTGTCAAAAGTACGTACTAAAATTAGAGATCGCACGATACCGATATTGATATCGATATATCGGCATATCGGCGGTTGTTGCCGATTATCGGTATCGTATCGTATCGGCAGGAAACTTGCCGATATATCGGCACATATAAAACGAAGAATTTTGGATTCTTACTGCATATACCTACGAAAGGTAATACTCGTAAATATAATAAAATAAAATACATTTTTGTGCCTCTTCTAATGTCACTAATAATATCTAATCATTTATAACATAACTGGAGTATAACTGAGGCCTTTTTCCGGAGAAATAAATTCAGAATTTCACAAAGCAATACTGAAAACATTAAACAGGGACTTCCCCGAAACTTCACCAATCAGAAACGTTATGTTATACCGCGTTACCGCGTGACGGAATGATAAACCGGGACTTCCCCGATTTTCATTTTCGCCCAAACAGAAAATGCATGAACGAAAAACGGAAATTGATACGGAACACGTACAGGATTTAGCGAATTGGAGGTTCAGAACCATATTTTGTATTTTTTTATTTATATTCGACGTTATAAAAACCAGGGTTGGCATGAATAATTAATTCACATGATTTAAGCCTTGACTTTTTTTTATGTCATGACTTTTTCCAACCCTGATAAAAACTAAACATTGAAACATGTACGAATGTCTTTGCCGATACGATATATCGGTATCGGTATATCGGCATCGTAAATATCGGTATCGGCCGATATATCGTATCGGCAAAATAAAGTCATATCGTGCGATCTCTAACTAAAATTGCCCTTTTCTTTATAAATTTGCGAAAAAGTTCAGAAATAAATTAATAGTATAAAACTTGCATGTCTTATTCTTAAACTTATCAGTTTAAAACTTTTGGTTGTCAAATTCGACCGGACTGACGTTGGAGAATCTGACTGTTAATTTCATGTTTATATTTCTGATAGTTTATAAGTTAATCATATCTAATGTATTAAAACACAAACGGTTTTTTCAGTATCGGAAGAAAATCAAATAAAATGTCGGTTCTTTTCCGAAAAAGGCGTTTTTTTTGTGAAATTTTTTTTTTCTACAACCGAGCGAAAAGTACAAATTTGCGCTTTCAAAAGAAAGCGCAAAGTTGGACATTTTCGAGGAACAAGCGTTTGTTTTACTTTGTCGCTAGCCGAGCGACAAAGTTACTTTGTCGCTCGCTTAGTTACCATGGACACCTTAATAATAATAAAGAAACGTCAAATTTGATATCAATAATTATTAATTACATTACAAAATATTTTTATAAAAATACCGGTTGTAGAAAAAATCATGTGTGTAATTCGAGCGCAAAGTGACATTGCCGCTCTCGCGAAATAGCCGCGCTCCGCTACGCGTCGCGCGTCTAACTTCTCGCTCAGAGCGGCAATATATCACTTTGCGCTCTTAATACACAATAGCTATTTGTGTATTAAGAGCGCAAAGGGTTATATTGCCGCTCTGAGCGAGAAGTTAGACGCGCGACGCGTAGCGGAGCGCGGCTATCTCGCGAGAGCGGCAATGTCACTTTGCGCTCGAATTACACACATGATTTTTTCTACAACCGGTATTTTTATAAAAATATTTTGTAATGTAATTAATAATTATTGATATCAAATTTGACAGTTTATATTTTGTGTCAAAAGTCGCAGATACGCTGGACGTTTCTTTATTATTATTAAGGTGTCCATGGTAACTTAGCGAGCGACAAAGTAACTTTGTCGTTCGGCGAGCGACAAAGTAAAACAAACGCTTGTTCCTCGAAAATGTCCAACTTTGCGCTTTCTTTTGAAAGCGCAAATTTGTACTTTTCGCTCGGTTGTAGAAAAATAGCTATTATAGATTTATTTGCACTAAAAAAGCATACAATTTTAATCAGGGTTCTATTCAAGATCTATTTTATGGAAAACTGCATCACGAAATGATTGTGATCCGTTGGTATGGTGGCAACGTCTTTGTGCAAACCAACCCCTTAAACCAGTGGCTACTCGTTTGTTTCAGTTGATATCCACATCGGCCAGCAGCTGAAAGAAATTAGTCATCATTTCAGCATACTCGTTCCAAAAAAAAGAAACAGACTTACAACAAACGAGTGTAAAACCTTGTTGCAATACGCAGTACCTTTTATCTTAACGTTGAACATCTACATTGGAAAAAAATATTGACTGTCAATACTATCGCCAAATACCAGTCATATTACTAGATACTGGTTACGATCATGATGATCGGCTTCTTTACCAGTATGTACGAGTAGTAGAAGTAGATAGTTCAAAACAAAACTTATCAGATGATGAAAAAAGCTACAATAACGAATATGATTCCTTTTTAGAAACCGAAAGTAAGATTAATTAGACTAATAATCGAGAAACAAAATATTTTCGTGTATTTTTTTTTTAGTTTACGTGCGTGAAAATTTGTTCTAGAGTACTAGTTTTATTTTGTAATGATTTGTCCATTTTGTTCATATATTTTTTATATTTGGACATATTTTTTAAAGAATAATTATTTTTTAATTTTTCCGTTTTGGTTTTTTTGAAGACCACACATTGACATATGTAAGATAACCAAGTTTTTAATACTTTTTATTTCTGATTCAGTCTCTGTAAAAAATTCACACATTAAATTTTAAAACTCATTTTATAACTTCAACTTCGTAGACCTCCTATTAATAGCTCAGCCACAGAATTAATTAAGAAAGAAATCCATGATCTAAATGAAGCTAATTGAAATCAACACTAATTGCAGGCAATTAAACTTTAAGTCTGCAATTACGCGAAAGAAAAGTAATTAATTATTTTCTGATTTCAAGATAGAATCCATTACTTTTTAGAACAAGATAGGACTATACGTAGGTCGTATTTCCCAACACAATGCGAAGTCACATTCAGGAAGTGGAGCCGTATGGCCCCGTGGGAAATCAGGTTAAAGCTTACGAGTTTCATTCTAAGTTTTACTGTTCATTATTACCAATAAATTATCGGTATCATGGGTGAAGTTTACGGAACTGTGGTATAGGTTTGCTCTAACATATTAGCGTATAAGCAACAACTTTCCGACCTAGACTGGAAAAAAGTTAGCCACATATGGGGAAAAAATATTCAGGATATCGAGAAAACTCTTTCTGGCGACTGTCTCCGCATTTCCGATAACCCAAAAATCGATTTTAAAAAATTAATTAACACGCTGCATAGGTATTATAAATAAGTATAAAACACGAAATATCAGTGAAAACAGAGGGATGTGGCCACATGAAAAATTAACACATTATTCCCTAAACTGTATCATAAACATTATAATCCACTTAAGGATGTCTCTAAGTCGAGATCAGGTGGCCCTTAAAACTTCAGAGCAGCGGTAAAGTGCCGCCTTAAGTGGAAGACGCTGTTAAGGGGCCACTTTTGAGAAAAACGGCGCGCAGTGTGTAAACGAGAGGGGGCTCAGCTGTCTTATTTTACTAAACACTTAACGTTACAGTCTGGCACAACATACAAGTAGTATATCCGGTAAAATGTGGAATAGAGACCACTTGACACTCCGTCTTAAAGATGTTTTAAGTTCTGATAATAAACAAATTATTTAAAAGTTATCTAATAATCAAACTCTGTTTGCTTTATTAATTTTATTTTTATTTATTATCAGTTATTAAAACAACAGAATTGTTTTAAATGTATGTGTGGTCGTCTGAAAAGATATTTTTTATTATTGCACAGGATTTGAAAAATATAATTTCTTTTAATATAAACTTTTGTTGATTCTATAGGTTTGTTCAATCCCACTAGTAATATAAATTAATTATTTTTTAACACTTGCCTAGTACAAAACATAACATTAAATGTGTTACTAGAAAAGGTAATAAAACCAAAAAAAGCGCTTTTCCTGTCAAGAAAATTTATTTATCTTATTAAATGCTTTCTGGTTTAACAACGGTATATGTTTGTTATTAAAAGGGTTTATAAATTACTCACTCTTAATTACATCTGCCCACCTGTTACTGTACTCTAATAGAAAATAACTTACAATGACTTCTCAGTACACTGTTGAGTATATGGGTCGCAAAAATACTTTTCCAATAAACATAAATACTATTTATTTCTTTATTTCTAATGTGGGTAATATCTTCTGTCAAAACATTAATTAAACTGAATCGATTTGCACCTTTATGTCGAACAAATGGCCCCGCATGCCTTTTCGCATATTTTCATGTTTCACTCGTATGTTTTATGTAAAATATTAAATGACGAAATGTAATTACAGTTATTTGTTAGTAATTTAACGGAGTTGATATTATAGTGCGTAGGAAAATATATGGGTAAATGATTTTTGCAGGGACATAAAATTAAGTTACATCTTCACATGTTTATTGGCATTATGCTATCGAGTTTAAAATTGCGACCTTTGTCTTTCACATTACTTATCTGTAAACAGTGGCGTATTATCCAGCAAACCTAGGAAAAGATTGACAATCTGAATGGCACTCAAAGTTGGGAGCGGTTTTAGGGCGCCTGTATGGTTTAACACGACAATTAGAGCCAATTAGAGTAACTAAACCAAGAGCGCCCTGGCTTACGGACGATTTAGATTGACCGGGTCGGGGAGTGACTGGAATGAATATAAACGGCTAAGAAATTTAACTTTCAGCTGCATCTGGAGAGAAAATAAATCCCAAATTGCTAGGGTAGTTAGGAATGATACCGAAAGAAGGCTTTGCAATACCCTGCGTAATATGAATATACGACACAGCAGCCAGAATGAAATACCGGAGAATCTGAAGAATGTTGAGAACATAAATAGGTACTTTGCTTCTGTATTTCAGTAAAATGACTGCTAACGATCGATAGATTTCTATCGGGACAGGAGTCATTCGGAAAATTCTTTTCGACTCAGAACGGCCAACGAGGGGGAGGCTAATTCTGCGTTATGCGGTATAAAATCCAATGCTTGCGGGCGGACAATGTCTCCCTCTCGATGCTAAAGTGCTACTGTCCTTTTTTGCTGCCATTCTTGACACACAACCATGAAATGACACAAAATTTATCAGAAAACTAAAAAATCCAAAGCCACTCGCCTTATTTTTGAACCATATGACCTTTTGTCGTGTCGCGTAGCTTACGTAAAGGGGATGTTATAATTAAGCATTGATGACACTAAGTGGATCTCTTAACAATTAAATTTCCTGTTTTACACAAGTGCCGCATTTTAGACACATTTCCCCTACTACTTGTCATCGACATTATTTCTGCTGACGATTATACTTGTTATAACAATAAGAAAAAGCATACAGATTTGTATTATAAAACAATTATTTACAGATTCGCGACTAAGTACTCATTCGTTGACGAACAACTGATTAACAATGAGATAAGGCATATTATTCTTCGAAAAATTTAATCAGGACTATCTCTTCTTTCCATCTGAATCCGATGGCCATGCACCGGCCGGCTTCTGTGCAGTGGCGTGTACGGAGTGGCGCCCGCCCCCCGCCGGGACAGACCTGCCCTTGAACCCCCGTCGCCGACGTGCGTACGTCCAGGTAGCCCGAGGGGGTCCGGTAAAACAACGACCCCCACGTAGGAACACGGTCGACGCGCGGTAATGAATTTGTAAGAAAAATCGAGAATTTCTGTTGAAAATTAAGTAATTCGTGGGGTACGAAGAATTCATTATAATGTAATAGCGCTTTAACTGAGGCAATTTTATCCCTTGATATAACTGTTTATTTTGAGCAGGTATTTTTATCGTTTCCTTTATTGGAATGTTTTATATGATCAAAATTTTAATGGCATAAGATCGACAGTTTTTAATTTTGAGGAAATAATAAGAATAAATTACCAAACCAGACTTGGTATTTTCTCTTCGGAACAAATTAGAATATTGGAAAATACTCGCACTTAGCAAGTAGAACTCCATGCCCATAGTTATATTGAAGTTATTTAGAAAAAAATAAAATCTTTACTTTCATTTAAAAAACCTCAGTGCTTGCGACTTAACTTTTACGTCCAGATTCACTAAGAAAGTTTAAGATTTAGTACTGGTTTAAATTAAGATCTTCTAGTTGATCAGTTATGTTTTGACAAGTTTTTGTCCTGTCGTTGATAATAAGACGTCATTGAAAATTTATGAATTATTCGGATATTTCAGCGATTTGCTTCGTTTTCAAATGATTTTCATCTTGGAACGGGTTGCTAGAGTGAATTTAGTTGTATTATTGTCGAAAGTGCTTACTAAAATTGCCCTTTTCTTTATAAATTTGCGAAAAAGCTCCGAAATAAATCCATAGTATAATATTTAGTTGTCTTATTCTTACAGTTGTCAGTTTAAAACTTTTGGTTGTCAAATTAGACCGGACTAGCGTTGGAGAATCTGGCTGTTAATGTTTCGAAAATTACATTTATCCGTTTAGGCAAATTAAAAATAATTTAAAATATTTTTTTCTTTTAGGTAAGTACAGATACAACCTAAGAAAACAGCCGTCACTTGGTAAGTTAAACTTATGCTTACAAATGGGAGTGTCCTTAAAAACTGTGCATATACAGGGTGTTACGAAAAGATCTTAAGAAATTTTAAGGGAAGAATTTACATCTAAAAATGTGAAAATAAGTATATGTAAACATGGATCCTTAAACGCTTCTTTTTCGAGATACAGGGTGTTTAATATTTTGTTTTTTAAAAGTTTCTTTTTAATTTCTCAAAAATGCGTTAAGATATTGACATAAATTTTGGTACACGCCAATATGTAATCAAAGGCTACATTTACGTGCAAAAATTATTTTCTAAAGTACTTGCATCAGTGGCGTGCGTGCGGGTCTTTCTTTTTAGCGAAAAAAATAGCACGCCACTGATTTTTTGGAAATTGGTATCGTTGTCTTTAACCCCTATTAATTCTGCGGGAAAAGTATCTTCAGATTTTTTATTCTGACGCTCCGTTTTCGAAAAAAAAATTAATTTATTTCTTACAGTAAAAACAAATAATGAAAACGAATTTTTTTAAAAATATTTTTTGTTCAGAAAACGGTGCTTTTTGATTTAAGTTTATAGTAGATGCTGGAAATGGCTTCTCCGTGCTTCAAAAGGTGCTCTAAATCGTGTTCGCATATTTCTCCTAACTCTTCGGAATACTTAAGGTGTGAAAATACTAAACAACCTGTATTTCGAAAAAAAAGCGTTTGAGCATTCATGTTTATATAAACTTTTGATATTTCTAGATGTAGAATCTGCTCTTAAAATTTGTTAACATCTTTTTGAAATACCCTGTATATTTGTGATATGAAATTTCGTAAAATTTAATAGTTATTTATTGCGAGAGAGAAATGTTCACATGCTGAGAAGCTACAATGACGTTTCGTTTGTACTGAAGGTTGCCTCATCTGAGAACATTATTAGCTTATGAAAGTTCACGTGTTACTTAGAATTTCATCACCGACCCACAAACAAAAAGCGTTTGTAACTATCCCCATCTTCCAAAGTTTGGTTAACAATTAGTCTAAAAGGGCGAATTTTATGTTCCTTAAACACATTTTGAATATGGTTTTTTACATACTAAACTTCGTGCTCGTTTTCTTCAAGACATAATAAGATTTTCATCAACAGAATGCAAAATTAATACTGTAAAAGCATCGTTTTCGTCTCATCTTTTCTTGGTCTCTTTTAAATCACTAACGGATTCAGTTTTTTTAATTTGATTACTTACTAACTTATGTACTGAACTTCTGCATAATTGTACCTACATTTGGAAATTTTTCATGAAACTTTTCAGTAACGAAGCGATAACAATTCTTGCAATTTGTAATTTTGGATTATTAATATTCTTTGCTCTTAAGACAACATCTTTATTATTTTAGCAAATACGTCACAGTCATCAAAGGTGTAATTTAAAAAAAGCAACTTTACTCATAACCAAATTTTACGTTTTCGTGTTTTTTGCATACCCTATACAAAAAAAAAACAAATTTTTGGCATCGTGGATCTCATTTTTAAAGCAAGCAAAAACTTTTATAAGGAATGACCTTTTTTCGTATCTTTCACTTTTTGGTACATTGTCCTCTTGTCTACTCCATTCGTGGACATACTGTATATATTGAAATTTTAGTAGCCACGAACTCGTTCACCATTTTCCAAAAGATGATTACTCTGTTGCGTTTCCTGCTTGTGATATTTATGACCGAAATGTTAAGTGGTCAGGTCACAGAAAGGAAGTTCAAAACACAGACTTGGTTGACTGTTAGGCAAGTACATATTAGCAAATTGTAGGACATCGTTTGAGAAATTGTTCTTGTAAATGTTTAAGTTTTTATAATGAAAATAACAAGATACCATTTTTTGTAATAATGCCATTCATAGTTGGTAAACATGTTCAAACTAATTATTTTGTAAACAGATCAGGGATAAGAATACATTTGGACTTTTTTTTGTATGTGACTCCATCCACCATTTCTAGTCTCTTTCCACTCCTGTTCCCATATACTTCCATTGTCCTTCTGCGTCATTATTTCTTTGTACCACTTAGTCTTCTTTTCGGTATCTTCTTAGATATTCCCTTAACCTTATTTTTTTCCTTATTCTTTAATACATTACCTTGTCCCTTTTTGTTGCCCCCACCCATCTATCTGAACACTCTCACTGTTCTCACATCTACCGTCCTTTAATGGAATTTTCTCTTTATGGATCATTTAAGGTCTGAGTATTGTTCGCTGCACTGATCCTATAGGGTCACACATCACACCGGAAATTTTCATCCAATTCTTCCTTCGCCCTTACACTCTACTCTACTATTTCCATATTCAACGGACCTTTATCCTGTGAGGTTGGAAAAAAGATATTTCTGAGATTGCTACTCTTCCTTTTTCATTGGGCTGTATGTACTCAGTTTTCTTCTTACTCATTTTTAGGATTTTTTTTTATAAGCTCCTCGCTCCACCTCCCACATTTCTTTCAACGTCTCCACATTCGTTCTAACGTATTCCGTGTAGATGCTAAGTCTGCAAACATTATGCACTTTATCTCTTACCTCTTGTGTCGTGACAACCATCACAAGGAAGGAAGAAACATGTAAATAATTAATTTTATTTCCTTGATAGAACTTTATTTGCTATCGAGAAAATGGCACAATAAAAAATTGCACAGCACGAAAAGAGTACAAATGTGACAATATCATAAGGCTGGTTTTTAAGGAATCACCTGTAGTTTTGTGACAACAATTATATTATCAATTGCAAGCAGTAACAGCATGTGTCGACAAATGCGACAAAATATATTTAATCCTTTTTAAGCACGTATTCCTGCATTACACTTATACCTTATAAATTATATTTAAATGAGCGTAGCTCTAAAACAAATAATTAAGCGTTAAGTCGTTTTAATGAACGTTCATAAACATTAATCTTTCAGTCGGTTCCGCAGGGTATTAGACAGATGTTGCCGACCTATCCCCACGTTTATCAAATAATTTTAAATTTATTGCAATAAGTTTTGATAGTCTTTTGGTCTCGACTTGTGTTCGTGACCTGTTCGTAACTTAACCATAGCTGTATCGCAATATACCTAGTTAACGTCTACAGATTGTATACAGCAGGGGCGGATTTTGAATTTCGTCTAGGGGGGGGGGGGGGGGGCGCAACGTCACCTCCAGCTACACAAAAGTACAGACCAAAAATGAAAAAAAAAAAACGGGCAAGCTCAGTGCGACATTACTTTTTTATTGTTGGGGGTTCTAAGAAATGTACACTATTTCATAATGGAAGAAATACCTGTTCTTGCAAAAACAGAACGGTTTGTCATCCTAACTGACCAATATTCTAGTATTTTTTTAATTTACTTATACCTTCTGTCCATTTGGACTGATGATATATGAAAATTTTTCAAAAACAC
Organism: Philopedon plagiatum; assembly: GCA_963971165.1. Classification (NCBI taxonomy): domain Eukaryota; kingdom Metazoa; phylum Arthropoda; class Insecta; order Coleoptera; family Curculionidae; genus Philopedon; species Philopedon plagiatum. The sequence continues at coordinate 108,938,543 of OZ020192.1, read as the reverse complement.
ATTTTTTCGAAACAATATTTTCCCGAAAACAGAACTTTTTCAATAACACAAATATTCGAAAACTAGGGATGTTTTCAATTTTTTATCTGAAACCAACTTCGAATTTTTTTGAAAGTAAAGTTTTTGAAGAAAACATGTTTTTAGAAAGAACATCTTTTAAACATTGTTTCGAAAAAGACTGAATATTTCTATTAAAAAAACAACACTTTTTGAAAGTAATTTTCTACAGAGTAACATAGTAAATAAAAGGAAACGTAAACCTGACCAAACACAAAAAAGGTTCGTTAGGTTAGTTTAGGATCTTTTTGTCATTTTTTCATTGACATTTTCTAAGTTAGTAGAGTTCATAATTTAAATTTAAAGAAACTATCTTTTCTTTTACTTAATTTAATATCAAAAAAGATATTTGTTGAAAAAAGAAACAGCTAGAAGAGTTGATCATCTCCGCTTATACGCGACAGGACCAATAATTGTTTGATTAATACGAAAGTGTAAATATTGTAGCATTTTTTTTTATTTATGCCTTCTGCTCGTATGAATACTTACGAAAGTACAATTTGTCTAAAACGAATTTTTCAAATTTTTTGTAAAGCACTTTTCAAAAATACATTTTTCATTTTTCATCTTTTTTGAATTTAAGTTTTTCGGATAGTATTAATTTTTTGAAGCAACGGCTTTTTAAAAAAGTAATTTACGAGAAAGTAACGTTCCAAACCTAAGGAAGCCTGATCTAACCCAAAAAAGGTTCATTTGAGTTTGTTCAGGATCTTTTTTGGTCTTTTTTTTTTCATTAACATTTTCCAAGCTGCTAGACTTCATAATTTAATTTTCTAAATATTGTTTTCGAAAAAATATATGTTCGAAAAATTGACTTGTTTTAAGAATTATTTGTTTGGAGATATTTTTGAAAAAATGTAGTTTCGAAATGCAGAGAAAGTATTTTCAAAATATTTCATAAATCCTTTTTCTAAAAAGCATCTTTGAAAAAGCGGTCAGGACATTTTTGTTTGTTGAAAAATTTTGTTAATCCATTTTTGAAAAAGCTGTTTTTCGAAAAAAAAAATTACTTCCAAAGACGGGACCTTTCATATTAACGCCAGAAAAAAATTAAATTAATAATTCGAAAATTCAGTTTTTTCAAAATAACTCGAAAATGAAAACCCATCTAAAAAATTTAGGAACATCATTTTATTAGTTCTTTAATTACGCAACTTTTTTCCATTTAACCAATTTTGTATTTCTAACTATAAACGAGATCCCCACATAATGGCCCTTCTTATATTGGACACCGTGTATATACACTGTTCAGTGAGACCTGAAAGGTTGGAATTAATTCGTTTAAAATTCAGGCATTTTTTTCTTAGAAAAATGCTCGGACACATCAGGTTTTGATTTTAGGTGCGCATTGTTTACACTAAATTTGATATATACAGGGTGACCCAAAAAGAAGCTGTCACACTTAATTTTTTTAATAGAATTTTTTTTATTTTATTTTTGAATTATCCGTAATTGTAATCATATTTCAGGCCAAATATCCGAATATGTGGAGCCGGCTTCCTGAAACGAGCATAGTATTTATACGGTCGCCTATTATTGCCCTATTAGTCCGGGAACTAGCGACAGTTTGCATTGTCTCATTTGCTGCAGCACAAAAATATTTTTTCCTCTTATTTAAATGCGACATAACGACAAAATCGAGTGCTGCCAACGCACCCGCAGGACAACGCTGACACTTGCAACGCTTTGGAAGATGTTTATAAGTATTTGTAATAATATTACCATGTACTGCCACGCAGCCGACGGAACAAAGGACGAATAAAATTTATCTTGAGTGAAAGTTTATGATGTAAATAATGATAAAAACTTTGCCGTCGAATTAGCCTCGGCAGCAGTGGTCAAAGCACAGAATTTCTAAACCATACAGAAGCGACAGAGTGTGTCGGCTCCTTTGATCTCAAGGGGGCCGTTTTTTGTGACCTCGTGTCATGTCTAGTGACAGTATTGTTACTTATTACACTGAGAAAATCATTAAAAATTGAAATATTTATTTCTACCTTTAATACACCGACAAAACATACGCAAACCTAAGCAAAACATATGCAGGACGTGCAAGCATGTACATAGTAGCAATATCAAAATTTCGTCAGGTTATACAGGAAGTACCGAAAATACGAAATTGTACTTAACTTTTGGAAAATAATAAAATTTTAAACTATTTACTCAACATAAATATCTAACACTGCAGTACAATCGAACTAACTATAGCCAGGCGCTGGCGTCATTGACCATGTGCTTCTGACTAATTTGTCACTTAAAAGATGGCCGCTTTACATGCGCCCTCAAAATCGGGTTCTGTCAAAATTCTGTGGTCAAAGGTTTCCCGCAGCGTCATGCATATTATAGGCGTCGCTGTTCAGCGTTGTCCCACGGATGCGCCAGCAGCACTCAATTTTATCGTTACGCAGCCTTTAAATAACCGGAAAAATATTTTTGTGCTGCAGCAAAGTGTCCAAGAAACCTGTCACGGACTCCCGGACTATATAAGCAAACTTGACCAAACCCAAAAAGAGCGAATGGTCCAGATTTAGTCAGGATTGTTTATAGTTTTGCTCGAAATGGTTTGAAAAAAATTCAATTTTCGAATAACTTGTGTTTTAAAAATAGTATTTTCCATGACATTCTTTTAAAAATTGATTTGTTTAAAATTTTTTTTAAAAAATTTTTTGGGGAGAACTTCATCTTCATCGTCTTTTACTCTGATATTCTATATCAACGTACATTCTCGATTAAAAAATAAGTTTATTTCGTAGGCTCCTTTAATAGAAGCAGATATATGATGAAATAATTATCCGTTTCATGACGCAAAAACTTTTAAAAGTATCTACGTTTTCTGTACAATTTATGACTAAATGAAAATAAGAGATTAATTTGAGGATACAGTTAATCCTTTTTATTTGCAATTTAACTTTTAAAAAACCGGTCAACAAGAATCTTGCAAAAATTTAAGCAAGGAAGTAAATTTGCATAATGGCCGAACCACACCAGTGATTTTTGAAATGTTTAAATTCAGTTTCGTGGGGCATTAAGTTTAAATTATTATTTTTTTATATTACTTTTACAGTGCTAAATTTATAGGCCATATAAATATTAAGAGAGCAGGTGTTAATTAGTGGGTTTATGACACTCCTATTGGTAGATAACACGAACAAAATTACGGTATATATCATTTGGTTCTCATAAAGTATTTTTGGAAGTATAAATTTCAAAATATTAATACCTCTCTGACGAGCACAGTTGTGATATATAGTATATATATATATATATATATATATATATATATATATATATATATATACAGTAAAACCAGAAATTCCTAATATATTAGAAATTGTTTAAACAATGTATTGTCAATATTTACTTTAAGACCTAAGAAAACAAAAATTTAACTTTCCAGAATTCTGCAAAAGTAGTGTATAATTTATTGTATAGCATATTCCTATAAATTGCAAAGTATTTATACCTATCTGAAGAGTAGAACAAGAAAATTATTAACATATTAAGAATTAATTAAACAATGTAAGTCATATTTGGCCATACTTATTCTAACAGAACAAAAATTTAATTTTCTAGAATACTGAGGTGAGTGAAACATTTTTGGAGTATAAATTACAAAGTATTGATACCTGTCTGAAGAGTAAACCAAGAAAATTCTTAAAATATTAAAAATTGTTTAAATGTATAAGTCCTATGGCCAATATTTAAATTTACTTTAAGGGAACAAAAATTTAAACTTTCTAGAATTCTGAAGCGTATAAAAGATTTTTAGAAGTATAAATTGCAAAGTATTGATACCTGTCTGAAGAGTAAAAGAAGAAAATTATTAATATATTAAAAATTGTTTAACCAATGGAAGTCCTATGGCCAATATTTACGCTAAGAGAATTTTTTTAAGGATACAAGGGTTGTATACAGGGTGTCTAAAATAGGTGATACCACTATTGCTATCTCCGAAATGGTAAAAGATACGAGGTCGGTTAAATTAGAGAAAATGTGCCATTTCTAGTCCCTATTCATATTCCGTTTACGGAGTTGCCAAATTCTCTATAGTTTCTTATCTACAGGGGATTTTTTAAAAATAGTCAAAAATTTAATTCTTAAATATCTCGAAAACTATTATAGTTAGAAAGAAGTTGCTTACAAAAATCGCACGATTTTTTACCTTCTCTAAAGTAACGTTATGGTTTTGTTTATACCGTTTGTTTTTACTGAGTTACTGATACTAACTTGTTTTTTTCAAATACGGACCTGGATTTTTTGCTGCATTTTTTCAAAGAATACTTCATACCCTTTACATCTGTGTATCACTTGATTATTTTTTCGACGTTTTGGTGAAGAATAGTATCATCATCAGGATATTCTTAGGGATTCACGGCTTGACTTGATTTTCAAGTTACTTGACTTGACTTGGCTTGAAATCAAGTCAAGTTCAAGTCAAGTAGTTATATTTTAAGTACTTGAATAATCAAGTAATTATATTTAAAGTACTTGAAAAATCAAGTAGTTTTTCAAGACTACTTGGTTTTTCATTAAATACATTTGATATGATCAAGAAATGACAGGAAGCCTTGCAATAAAGCCTTTTATTTACAAAACTAAATCTTAACTTCTTATTTCAAAATTTATAACAAGTAGTAATATAAAAGCAAGAAAAAATGGAAATAATAATTTATTTTTAGGAAATAATAATAAATTAACATATTATTCTTAAATATTAAACAAAATAATAAAACTGATTTTCCAGTGTATGTCCGCTTGATCTTATTCAGCAACACAGTAGTAACAGCTAAACTTAAAAGACGTCTTTAATATCATCGTTCGCCATCCAAGATCTGGCACATAAGGCTTCTAATAGAATTGTCGCTTAATCGGTTGCGGGTTTTTGTAACAGTTTGAGCAGCCCTGGTTGATACACTTATTATTATACTGGTTTGTTTAAGCATACGCAACTACGCAATTGTTAGAGTCGATTCGGGGAACCCCGCATCTTGTTTATATGTGAGCATGAGTTTGCAGAAATTATACGGGGGGTGGTTTTTATACATAATCGGGTCGTTATCAAGTAATATCAAGTAACTTGAAATTGCTTGATATCAAGTCAAGTAGTAACCATGGAAAATCAAGTCAAGTCAAGCAGTGAATTTCTGAAAAGCTTGGATTTCAAGTCAAGTCAAGTAATTTATAAAAACGTCAAGCCACTTGACTTGATGAACCTCTAGATATTCTACCTGTACGGACCTGGCATTTTTCAAGTTAATGCGCCATTTCACGATCTATTATGGCGACAATTAGGTCACAATCAGTAACTATGGATTTTAATTATAATCATGATTACTAACCAGGACCCTCAAGTTTGTAAAATTGGTCCAACGCCTGAAAAGAGCAAAAGCTTAGTTTTAATTATAACAAATCCTAATAATTAATTCTTAGAGGCGTGATTGGCTTCGTGTGGTCAGTCCAATCGCGTCCATCAACCTGTTCGTCCGCCCGTCCATATGTTATAATTCAACGCAGCGTCAAAAAATAAAGCAGAAAACGGATTTTAGAGTCGAATTCCTTATAATCCGAACCCAGTAAATATGACAATGGTTTTATGCTAGAATATAGTTAAAGGTCTTTAATTTGAGAAAATATGGTTTGTTTTCAAAGCCAGTAAATAGTAATTCAACTGTACCAGCAGAATGAGTTGCAGCAGAAATGAAACCATTAGGTAAAATAGGATTATTTATTATTATCTTTTGAACTGAAAGGTGATTTTTGGATACGAAAATATTAAAAACGTAAATAATGAAGACGTATCATCAAGGGTGCCTTTTACAATATATAGTAAACTTAATTACTAGTTAGGTGCTGTTAATAAAGGCCGCTAATTATATCTGATCTGAGTCTGTTAAACTTTTGCTTTCAATAACTCATTGGCTTAAGTGCAATTTGACAAACTTTAATGACCAAAGGGTTCTGGTTAGTAATCATGAACATAGTTTAAAATTAATCAGTTGAATATTTTAAACCACAGCGATAGGTCGTGAAATTGTGCCTTAACATGGAAAATTCCAGGTCCGTATCGATAGAAAATCCTGATGATGTTATTCCTGATCAAAACGTCGAAAACCATAATCAAGTGATACATAGTTGTAAAGGGTATGAAGTATTCTTTGAAAAAATGCAGCAGAAAATCCGGGTCCGTATTTGAAAAAAACAAGGTAGTATCAGTAACTCAGTAAAATCAAATGGTATAAACAAAACAGTAACGTTACTTTAGAGAAGGTAAAAAATCGTATGATTTTTGTAGAAACAACTTTTTTCTAACTATAATAGTTTTTGAGATATTTAAGAATTAAATTTTTGACTATTTTTTAAAAATCCCCTGTAGAGAAGAAACTATAGAGAATTTGGTAAACGGAATATGAATAGGGACTAGAAATGGCACATTTTCTATAATTTAACCGACCTCGTATCTTTTACCATTTCGGAGATAGCAATAGTGGTATCACCTATTTTAGACACCCTGTATATAGAATATTTCTATAAATTGTAAAGTATTGACACCTGTCTGAAGAGTAAAACAAGAAATCTCTTAATTTACTTATTAAGAATTATTTAAACAATATAGTTCCATGACCCATGTTTCCTCTGACCTACCTATATATGAAGCGTGTACAACATTTTTAAAAATATAAATTGCAAAGTATTAGTAGCTGTCTGAAGAGTAAAACAAAAAAAATGTCAATATTTTAAAAATCGGTTGAACAAGAAACTACGTCCTTGTTAGTACAAGAGCAAAAGTTTAACTGTCTAGAATTTTGAGGCCTGTAAACAAGTTTAAAAATATTAATACCTGTGTGAAGAGTAAAACAAAAAAAACTATACTATATTAAAAATTGTTTCAACAATAATACGTCTTATGGGCAACGTTAATTCTACGAGAAAAAAAGTTGAACTATCTAGAAATTTAAAGCCTGTAAAACATTTTTAAAAGTTTAAATGCAAAGTATTAATACCTGTCTGAAGAATAAAACAAAGAAATTGTTAGTATATTAAAAATTGTTTAAATAATGTAGCCATAGAGAACAAAAATTTAACTATCTAGAATTTCAAAGCATGTAAAATATTTTTAAAAGTTTATATCCAAAGTATTCATACCTGTCTGAAGAGTAAAACAATTTTTTTTTAATATATTAAAAATTGTTTAAAGAATGTAGTCATATGGTTAATTTTTTACTTTAAGAGAGCAAAAATTTAACTATCTAGAATTTTAAAGCGTAAACTATTTTTAGGATAATAAGCTACCAATTTTGTTAACACCTGTCTCAGGAGTAAAACAAAAATATTGTTAATATTTTAAAAACTGCTTAAACACCGTAAGTGTTATGGCCAATATATACCCAGAGAGAACAAAAATCGATAATTTTAAGGATATAAAACAACATTTTTAGAAGTATAAATTGCAAACTGTTAATACCTGTCTGGGATATTAAGTGATTATGGTTCCCATGACTATGAGAAATAATTATTAAAAAATAATCGCTGTATGGTCTAAAGGCAATCTCATGGAATACATGCCATTCGGGTCGCCATAATTCACTCCGTACGGACGACGGCGCGTTTTATTTATAAGAGAGTGTTTCAACAAAGGAGTCGCGGGAGGAAATAATTTAATGTTGCTCATAAGAACAAACAAGCCGACCGTGTAAAAGACGGGCTCTGAAAATCAATCAGCAATAACTCGATCTCCGCCTCAACGATGGGCGATGAGCACGCAGATGTATTGCGCCTATGGGTAATTATTTACTATTATCAACATGTTTTCTATGTGTAATTTAATCTTTAATAAAATCTTTAATAAACTCGATGACGGTCGTCGAAAGTGTGGGTTTACGGAATTTGCGACCCCCCTCGCCTTTTCCGTATGGAGCAGTAAGGGCGGTGCTCCCTCAAAGGACTATTTTTGATTCTGGTTTCCGGTCCAGGTGCCCTCCTGCTATCGCGATTTCTGGACCTGAACCTACCTTTTATCAGGCAGGCTTGCACCCAAGATGAATAAAGAACAGATCACATTTTACCCAGAACCAAAAATCAGCCTTATTCCACGCGAACCACTACATTTTACTCATCCAAAACTCACCGATGTGTAGGTATGCGTGTCCAGAAACCATCTTAAGAAATGGGAAACTTTTTTATTTTTGACTTTACGGAAAAAGTTGTCCTTCATAAAAAGTCCTGCGTATTGAAAAAATTGTTTCACAGTATATACGGGGTGTTAAAAAAAGTAAAAAGGATAAATGCCATAGAAGGGATAATAAGGAATAATTTTAATTGCAATGTACAATAACGTAAGAAAGTGTCGTCCAGAACTGAAAAGTTATCGAATATGGAGTGGTGTGTTCCCAAAACTGTAAGTGGTGGAGTGACGAGAATCCCCACTTTGTAATTGAGTGTCGTGGCCTGAATTCTTTCAAGACAAACGTTTGGTGTGGTGTTTTTAGGAGCAAAATTGTAGGGCCGTCTGGGCCGTACTTTTTTCGAGAAAATATTTCCGGTGAAATTTACTTGAACTTTTTGAACACAGAATTGTTTGAATTTTTTTGTCGACTACCTGTGGATATAAGAAACACACTCTGGATATTTCACTAGTTAAAATTTGTAGTTGTCCACAATAAACCTCATTCTCGATCAATAAATTATGTAGTTATTGCAACAAATAATATAATAGCATCACTGCGCTAATGCTAATATAGATTTAATAAATGTATTCTTAACAAAAAGTTGTTTTGAATCAGGAGTCTAAAATGCATTTTTTTTAAACTCATGCCATCCAGTGTTGGATCATGCAAGGCATGGCTAAATAATTAACAAAATATAATTTTCATAATTTTTTTTTCGGTTAATGACTTAAATTAACAAATAACTGAAAATTTCTTTATTTCGTCACTAAGTTTAATTATAAAATTAATTAATCAGCTCAGGTCATTTATCCGCCACATTTTTAAATAACTCGCTCATCCAATGCTATCAACTGGGTTTTTAAGTGACTTTGTTTACGGTTGCAGTTGACTGTTTAGCAGCGCCACCGTAGCTAGGCTAAATTTGACTGAAGTCAAGCCAGGATTTTTGCGCCCCTATAACAAGACCCAATTAGCTTATAGACTCTATAGTTTTACTATTTGGCGCCCCTTGCCACCGCCTTGGCGCCTCCTCCGCCTACACCTAGCTACGGCACTGCTGTTTAGCAATGGATTAAACTTCATTTTATCAACCAGATTGATGACAAAATGTGATGCTTATTTGTGGCAAAAAAGATAAATAGATCAATACCCGATCTTAAACGCCTGTAGGTGGCAGCACCAATTTTACAAGGTGGTGGTTACACCTGGGGTAGATTTTACTGATAGTGTTTTTGCTGATTTTAAAGGATTTGTTGTTTAGGGGCTAGTAACATTACATGGAAAGAGAAATCCTTGTTTTAAAAATGTATGTTGCAGGCATTCAGGAGACTGGTCTTCAAATGCAAAGTCCTTTACACCATTTCTTCATTATCTTATCTTAAATAAAATAGTCAAAAGAGCACTGTGACACTGAACAGTACCGTTTGCTTTTCTATTTATCTAAAGTACATTCGACACCATGAAAATCGTGAAAATCTCTTTGAAATGAGTCAGAAACTTCGAAACGTCAAACTAAACTAATTCCTTTAATTCACTGCGAGTGGCGTTGGTTGAGGTCGCAAATATATCACAAAGTTGAATTTTGAAACTAACGGTCTCACTAAAAATTTTAATTACCTACTATAAAACAAAAGTTCTTTTTGGTGAAGATAAAATGTCAGATAAAATTCCAGAAAATAATTTTTTTTTATCCACCAATTTTAACAAACACATGTACATCGAATAGTAACAATGCTACTGTAAGACATAAAAAAGTGATTTGTGATAGTGCCGTCGTTTCTTTAGGAATTTCGCCTATAAATTCTTCGATTTATTCTGGTTTTTGTATGACATAACGTTTAATGGACAACTCTGTAACGTGTGGGCGATTTTTATAAATTTATGTTGATTTTATTGATTCTTAAACAAACGAAATTTGCAACAATTGTCCAACAATTATTTGTGTTGTTTCGCTTGAGTTCGCTATATCAAGAAAAAAAATTTAACCATATTTTGCTGAAATTAATGTCCATTTTTATAAAATTGATGTACTCAGTACTCACACCTGTGAAAAGAATGTCGTACAGAAAATTCACATTCGTATCAGTAATTCATAGCCAGGTCCCTAAGAAATTCAACAAGAACGCCTTAAACTATGAATAAGATGTACGATGTTTTTGACTACGTATAATGTACAGTATTGTACAGTACCTATAAAAATTCAATTTTAGATCAATCCGAAAACAAAATCTGGGTTTGAATGGCTTAACATCAAAATAATATGAATATAATAATTATCTAGAAGTTTTAGTTTCCGTGGCATTTCTTTTAAATTATCTTTTCTGAATTTTTGAGTTATTCTATTTCAAATAGAACCACATATGATAACATATTTAGTTAATATGCATATGCATCGTTAATTAGTATGCAGCTCTCATATCAACAATTTACTGGAAATTTATTTTAATCCAAAATAATATTTAAACGAAGAGTTTTTTAAAATAAGTTTTCTTGTGTGTAAGTGTTCTTATCAAAGCTCGACATTCTAGGCAGAGAAGTGCAAATTAAGTATACTTATAGTGCAATTACATATTGTTTCTATTTTAATTCATTACATCTCTCTGATTTTTTAATTTTGAATTATTGCACTTTTTCCTTTCTATTAACTTAATTATTCATTTGCGTTTTACACCATAAAGTGTTTATAATTTAATTCTATTTTATATATTGCTTTTTGTTATAACTGAATTAAATAAAATACATAATTGATGAGCTGTAATAAGCTCTAGTACTTTCTTAATTGTTTCTAATAAATAAGTAAATTTATTTGTTAATACATTCATACACAATGATAAGAGATATTTATTATATAAACGAAATAAAATCTGCTAAATCGCCATCAATCCATGGATTAATACCTATAGCCTTGTACAAAAAGATTTTAATAACGAATTTTATTAAAACAAATATTGTAACATAAGCATTAACCATTCCTACATATCCTTCAATATATCATAAACAAAAACAAACATTTGCCGTCTATGTAAGGTCTTTGAAATTGAATTATATCACAAAAATATGAATGATAGATCAATACTAATATGTAATATAAAAAATGCAAGCCTTTTTTGATTTACTTGCTCTTAGATTGTTTCTGAATACATTCCTTATACACCTCACTGCGATTTTATCAAAATTTGTGCCGGATCGTTTCGGCTTCTAAAAGAAACAAATAACCAAATAGTTTTTTTAAACATCTCTTTTGAAAATAAATTTTGTCGAAAAACCGCTTTTTCGACAACTGATTAACGACATTTTTGAAAAATATTTTCTCGAAAGCATATTTTGAACGTACATTCTTTCAAAAATGTCCTCTCAGTTTTATAAAGATGCTTTTTTGGAAACGACACGGAAAAATGTCTTCAATTTTTTTTTAAACAAGAGATACTAACGTTAACAGTATTTACAAAATTAAATTATAAACTCTAGTGGCTTGAAAAATGTTAATGAAAAAAAGACGAAAGAAGATCCTGAACTAACCCAAATGAACTTTTTTTGGGTTTGATCAGGTTTCCGTAGGTTGGTACGTTACTTTCTCGTAAATTACTTTTGCGTTGCCGTTCTTTAAAAAAAATAATAGTCGAGAAAAATTAATTTAGGAAAAGATGTTCGCTGAAAAACTGTATTTTTGAAGTGCTTAACAAAAATTTGAAAAATTGCTTTTAGAAAAACTGTATTTTCGTAAGTAGGTACTCGTACGTACCCCCAAATGAGCAGAAGGCATAAATAAGAAAATGCTACAATGTTTACACTTTCATATTAATCAAACAATTTGTCCTGTCACGTGTAAGCTAAGATGACCAACTGTTCTGCCTTTTTTCAACAAACATGTTTTTTTTTAATATGAATATTCGAAGTCTTTTCAAAACAATGTTTGAAAAAAATTGTACTTTCTAAAAAATGTTTTCTTTAAAAAATGTAGTTTCGAGAAATGGTTAAAAGTAATTCGAGAAATTGGTTTCTGAAAAGAAAATTTAAAACATCCCTAGTTTTTGAATAACTGTATTATTGAAAAAGTTCTGTTTTTGAGAAGATTATATTTTGGAAAAATCGTGCTTTCAAAAAATGTGTTTTCGAAAAAGTTTTATATATCTATCTATCAGTCCAAATGGACAGAAAGTATAAATAAAGAAAATGCTAGAATATTGGTAAGTAAAGATGAAAAACCGTTCTGATTTTGTAAGAACAGGTTTAGATATTTTTTATGAAATAGTGTACATTTCTTAGAACCCTAAACAAGAAAAAATATTGCCCATTTTTTTTTGGTCTATAGTTTTGTGATACCCCTCGTACATGAGTTAATGCACGTCGTACACGTTCTATGACTTGTCACTTAAGTAAAGATTGTCAATGTACAAATTTAAAAATAATAGGTATTATTATAATTACTTTTTATATATTAAACTAATCGGAAGCTTGTTATAGTAGGTACATGCATACACAAACATAAGGAAAAGAAAGATAGTCGGTCAGATGCATCTGCTCTTCACCAAGAGAAGGTCAAAGACGTCTGTTGTGGTTCCTGACATAAGGGTTCTTAAGAGCATAAACCTGGGGCTCAAAAAAGTGAAGCGTCCGTAACCCCTAGTACAGGAATTTCTCTGATTTAAACATTATTCTATTTCTTTAATTAAAAAAGTTATCTAGTGGTCCAAATATATTCAATAACCCTGTACACTTGGCTTCTGCCACGTCAAGAAATTACTGTCTGATGCCAAAAAGAGGGGAATTCTCTGCTTAACAAAGTATCAGAAAAAAATTCAATTCGTGCTATGAATTTAATATATCTTGCGGATATACAAGTATGTGCACGAATATAGTTAAGTAAGTAGAGTGTCTTATTTTTGACTACAAAATTATTTTCTCTGTGTCTAGGTACAATACTGGCGGTAGTTACAATTCGTTCAAAAATAGTGATATCCGATCTCACATCCTACTCGATTTAATAAAAAGGTATTTTTACCAATTTTAAAAATGACCAGGTCGACTAGATCCTTAATTTAATCTCTGCATATTACGGCCCACTCTAAGCTTTTTAGATTTTTGCTAATTTCTGTTCACCTACATTAATTGTTTCTGTTTCACTAACTGGTTATTTAGTGTGTAATATAGGTATTTTTCCTAAGCTATTATTTAGAGAACTAAAAAAAAGTCATAACGTTGGCAATACCTTTCATTGAAATCGGTTGTAGGTATGTTTGAAAAGAACTTGTTATTCTAATTAATTTAAAACGGAGTTGAGAAGAATATTACCGAAATTTTGTAATGGTGCCCAACCTGGAGCTAGTTAATTGAAGAAGAATCTTTACAAAAGCAATATTATGATTCTACTTTTTCCAATTTTGTGTATTTTTAATACATATTACTACCGACATTTTTATTCCTGCCGTCTAAATATTTTCAATTACAAAAATTAAATTTAATTGACCTAGAATATTATGTTATGTATATTACCAGAGTCTATAAAGAATATAGACAGACACTCGATTACACCGAAAAGCCCTTGGGATATTTGGTGGGTTTACTGGTTTATGGTTTAAAAGTTTGTTTGTCCACCATTATATATACATGTAGATACATAGTATAAATATTTATATAATGTTAGACAAACAAACTTTTAAACCATAAACCCACCAAATGTCTCAAGGGAGACCCGCTTTTCGTTGCACGGCAGTGTTCGTCGAGGTATTATTTAGTGATGATATTACTTATTAATGTATAATTTTATTTTCTATTGCCTACTTTTAGAACTTGTTAAAACCTGAACAACCAAAAGGTCTAAATTTAAATCAGTAGTATTAGATCTTTGTAGTGGAGCCCGGCGATAATTTTTCATAATCTGCGAATGTATGAACTACCTACCTACTTTTAATTACTATTACTGAAATTACTATTTAATCAAAAATTATTTTTTAAATTTAGAAACTAAGTAGGTATAATTTGTTGAATGAATTACCGCAATTTTAAGTATATATAATTCGTTACACTAATAGTTTTCTTCGATTATGTAATTTCCGGCGATTCTAAAAAAATACTACTGAAGCGAATTTCTGAAGCAAGATTCAAAATTAAATAATAGTTCATTCCAATACAAAAGACAAAATGTCTGGAAATAAAAGAACATCTTGCGTGAATTATATTAGATTTTATTGACATAATTTACAAAAATACCATGCATTATTATCTAAAAATACATAATAAAGCAGTCTATACTAAAAAATCACAGTCAAGTTGATATTATTTGTTTATTTGTGCAAGCTATGTTCATGAGGAGAAATATCATGTTCCGACGGTAAAACGAACAACAATTTAAACTCTACAAATGTGTGTTTACAATAATTTAAAGTTTTGCTTCACATTTCACAAGACATTTAAAATATCACAGTCCTTAGACTGAGTTTAACGTGTGTAAGATACTTACTGGGACACAATTTAAATTACAAACACCAATTTGAACACTCCTGCTACAATTTTTCAAAGCACCTAGAGTTCGTTAACATTTCCCTTGTAAGTCGCCACACTTGTTTAGCCGCGTTTTCTAAAGCACTGGGTGATTTGCCTTTAAAAAGATCCAAGTTAGGTAGAAAATAGTGAGGACACCGTCTGCACTGCAGACAAGATATCAACTGCAAGAAGATTCCATTTATTCTATCTGCTATGCAAGACTCATCCCATTCGCTTTCTCGTGGATGTTTTTCGCACTCATACAATAACAGAGTCTTCATGTGGTAGCTCGTAACTGGGTTTCCTGGAAGGTCCAAGTGGCGATCCCTAACAGTCTTAAGAATACTGAGACACCTCTTTCGGCATCCGCCTTGTAGTAGTCTATTTTCAGCTTCAAGAAATGACAATACCCATGCGTCACCTTCCATAGCTGATTGTTTGCCCTGAAGAGCAATGCATTCTTTGGAAAGAAGATCGAAACCTTCAGTTTTGACTTCAACGACTAGGTTGGGATGCGGCCATGGAATCTGCGGCAGGGGCCAATGTGCTGCTGATCGTGGCCATAATCCTGTACATTTAAATGCAGGAGTGATTTGGACGATAAACCTTTCTCGTATTCGTAGTTTTACTTCCGTTGTATCTGCAATCATTTTCACTGAGTCTCTATAGGAACATTTATCACAAGCCTGTGCAACTAAAGTTTGGAACCTCGACCGCATTTTACGAGCAGATAAATAACCAGATGCCGTTATAAACTCTACCCACAGGGACATGGAACGCTTACGTCCGTCGCTAAGTTTTAACACTGCACATCCTGGCAAAGTACCATCGTCCACAAAATTAAGCACACCCATTTGGTTAAGGTAGATCACAATTTCAAACTCAGTAGGAGATATAACTTCTAGTCCTTCATAACGTCCATTATAGTCGGTAAGGGAGGAAATGAATCTGGGTTCTTGCACTTCAACTTCTTTGAGCACGTCTTGCACAACACGGCACACTTCATGTATGGTTTTGGCGGTGGCCAGTTTTCTTGCTTGGACTTTTTCGGTGTAATATTTGTTAAGTTGATAAACCATCTTGGACTGAGCCGCTAACATATCAGGCGGCACAAGCATGTTTGCAGTTGGGGGGCTACTGGAGCCTCGTCTTTCAGCAGGAGCCACGGTGATAGAAAATGATGTTTCCTTTCAAAAAAATTATTAATGGAGGGGGTCAAACGATAATTTTCTCCTCCTAACTACACTACTTTATGTTAAATTTCTACACGGTGACTATGACGGATCGAACAAAGCTCGCGGAAGGACAGACACTGCGTTAGGCGATTCAGCGTCGATGCCAGGTGAGAACGATCCCTCCTCTTTGGGGCCGGCGCGTGTTGTGTGTTAAGTCCGCCCCTAACAACCAATGGTGGACGATTATGCGCCGCAGTGATTATTTTCGGAACGTTGGCGGCCCTGTATTCTGACAGCAAGCTGTCAGTTTTGATAACAGCGGATGTAAATTATAATAATTTTAAAGCTATGTTACGCCGGTTTGGAGGTTAGGGCGATGGGTTAGGGGTTGAAGGGTTCGTTATGCTGTTTGGAGTTTTTAATGAAACTGTTCTGTGTTTGGGTGAAATAATTAAAATTTATTGTATAGGAAAAGAACATAAATCAAGAAGAATATCAGCAGATTAGCGGCGGCTTGTGAAATTTTAAAGTTGTATATCTCTGTTGCTACTAACGGGACCCATGCCAAATTTACAGGTTTTGATAGTGAGCCTACTAGGAATGTTTTGGTAAAGAAAAAAAATATTTTGTAATTTGCGAAAAAAAGTTGAATTTTGCCGTCGCCTACCCTGGGAAAAAAATGAACACGTTTAAATATTTTATTTATTACTTTTTCTAAACAAAGTTTACATCGTTTCATTGACAATTCTTAAATTTTAAGGGAAAAAAATGTGTTAGTAGAAAGTTATAGTCATTTAAATTTTTTTTGAAATTATATTTTAGGTTTAATAAAATTCAAATGACTATAACTTTCTACTAACACATTTTTTTCCCTTAAAATTTAAGAATGGTCGATGAAATGATGTAAACTTTGTTTATAAAAAGTAATAAATAAAATATTTAAACGTGTTCATTTTTTTTCCAGGGTAGGCGACGGCAAAATTCAACTTTTTTTCGCAATTTACAAAATATTTTTTTTCTTTACCAAAACATTCCTAGTAGGCTCACTATCAAAACCTGTAAATTTGGCATGGGTCCCGTTAGTAGCAAAAGAGATATACAACTTTAAAATTTCACAAGCCGCCGCTGCTGAGCAGATTTAAACATATCTAATTTTATCAATTTACTTTGCGTTATTCAATGATATATACCTAGTATTAGGTAGGTATATTTAGATATATCTAGTTTTAGGCAAAAATTATATTTAATAAATCTGATAAGAGTATCTAAGTGTAAAAAAAATTATGACAGTGCATTACTAAAACGGCTAAATGGAAATTCCTATTTAAATGTCAATTGAATTCTAAAGAAATGTCTGCTTAGGTTTGCCTGAGTCTGATGTCTCCCCGCAGTCAAGTATAAAGTTTGACTATTTAGGACTTTATCTCTATAAAGTTTTTCATTTAATGCCCACCTTAAAAGTAACAATTTTTTGAGACAAATATCATTGCTGCTATTTTTCTCCCCAAGCAAGAGTACCTGTGCCTTTTCGTCATTTTCACACAAAATAACAACGAAAATTTCGTTTGGGGCTTTAAGAGTTATTGCATGTCACTCATTAGTTTAGGTAACAATTCAAATGAAAGGAAATAGTTATTTTTGTATTAAGTGCGTGAAGTGAGTGTTTTTTTAATGGCATATGAGAGTGTCAATTTTTTGCCGAGACCGCAGGTCGAGGCGAAAAATTCTCTCGAATGTGCCATTAAAACACGAATTTCACAAACGAAATACAAACAAC
Organism: Philopedon plagiatum; assembly: GCA_963971165.1. Lineage (NCBI taxonomy): Eukaryota > Metazoa > Arthropoda > Insecta > Coleoptera > Curculionidae > Philopedon > Philopedon plagiatum. The sequence continues at coordinate 108,920,886 of OZ020192.1, read as the reverse complement.
ATTTTTTGTACAACTGAAAGTTTGAATTAATCGGTAAAATTGTATATTATAATAAAAATTTTACCATATAATTTCACATAATCAAGTTAACAGCCCTGTCGTTACTATAGAAATGGTTTGTTGGCACGTTGCTTGTTTTGTTGTCATACGTTGATAGCTGTTCATATTTATTGCAATTTTTTAAATAAATAGTATAAGTACTTAAAATGGATGTAGATTACGATAGTGATAGCGAGATTCCTTCAGATATAGCCGATATAGCAAATTCGGCTATAGCTAACATGTTACCGGCGAAATCAAAATTTATATACGAGAAAAATTATAACCAATTCCGTGAATGGTGCGGCAAGAAAAATATACAAAAAGTGTCTGAAAAGGTACTTATATGCTATTTTGAGGAGAAATCAAAAACTGTAAAACCTTCTACTTTATGGAGTGTCTACTCAATGTTGAAGAGTATGTTGAATGTTAAAGAAAATATTGATATAAAGAAGTTTTCAAAATTGGTGCCTTTTATTAAGAACAAAAACGTCGGATACCGAGGGAAGAAATCTAAAGTTTTATCGAGAGACGATATTAATAAATTCATTCAAGAAGCTGATGATGAGACAAATTTACTTTATAAGGTACAGATGATCAAAATTTTGTATTATTTCAGTAATTTCAATATTTTTTTAATTGTAGGTTGCGTTAATTTTGGGAATCAGCGGTGCTTGCCGCCGTGAAGAATTATTGAAGGTAACTATTGATGACATTGAAGATACCGGGTCTATATTGATTGTTAAAATACCGGATACAAAGACCTATTGCCCAAGAATGTTTACCGTTTCAAATTCTGATTATATTGAGATATATCGCAAGTATAGAGTACTAAGGCCGTCCCATACACACAAAAAGAGATTATTTTTAAAATATTCAAGAGGAAAATGTGTTGACCAACATGTGGGAATAAATAAAATAGGGGAAATTCCTAGTTTGATTGCAAAATGGCTGGGAAAAGAATTGCATAAGAGCTACACAGGTCACTGTTTTAGGAGGAGTTCTGCAACTCTCTTAGCCAATGCAGGGGGTAACATGACATCTATAAAACGCCACGGTGGTTGGAAATCTGCCGCCATAGCAGAAGGATATATAGAAGATAGTTTGAGTAATAAAATTGATATTTCTAATAAATTAAATTGTTCCTCTACTTCCAAACAAATCAATATAACTGATACAATTGTGGACTCAACTTTTCAAGGAATATCTAGCGTTTCTGATCAGCAGCAAGGTGGACTAGCTTCGGGAATTAATATTGGAAGCAATTGTTCGAACTTCACCATCAATTATTATTGTAACAAATGAGATTTTTTGGTAGTTGGTAATTAATTAGTAAATTTGTACAAAAAAATTCAATACATTTTTTAAAAAGTAATGTTTTATCGTTTTTTTTGTAAATCATTTTTTCAGTTAAAAAAAGTCTTTTTTTCACCGTGAAAAAAAGTCTTTTTTTCACTGTTAAAAAAACAAAAGGTTTACGTATCGATAGCGATGAAAAAATGTCAACTTTTTTTGACAGTTGTACAAAAAAAGTTTTTTCGAAAAAAAATCCTAACCTGAAATCCAATAAAAGTCTTTAATTTAAAATCAAATGATTAAAAACAACCAACCAGAAAAAAATTACGGCGAGAACGAATGCCCATGGTTAATAATTATCACTTCGTTGCGTCACCATGGAAATGTTTTAATTTTTAAGTTGTCAATAATTTAATCACTTCAAAATGTCACGTTTTGGTGGTGATGTCGGTGACAAAATAGATCAAATAATTAAATGTAACGAACCAAAAAATACTGTTTACAGTTGTATGGAAATTGTATGGAAAGCATTTTTGGACTTTTGCAATGTCAGAAATTATAAATTGGATGGAAATAGAACGGTGGAGGAACTGTGTTCCACATATTATGTTAAAGGATTGGGCCGTGAATATGCGACAAAGGATGGTACTGAGTTTAGAGAAACTACAATCAAAACCATATGGAACATTACAAGAAAAATACTATACCGTATCCATTTACTTTTGAGAATGATGACAAAAACCCATTTTACAACGAAGAGATCAATTATGTCTCTCTCTCATGTTCTTTCTCTCTCATTTTTCTCTCTCTCGTCTTCTTTCTCTCTCATACTCGTAAAATTTTTACAGCTGGTAGAAAGTTAGGATATGTGAAAGATTACTATGACATACTATTTGAAGCCTGTCCCATGATATAAGTTGTTTTAGCAGTGTAAAAATATACTTAAAAAGTTTATATAAAGTATTAACAGCTTAAATTCCTGTGTTCAATGAATCTGGGACTGACTAACAACTATTGAAATATTACGCAAGGTACAGGGTGATCCCCTATAATGTCGCCCCCTTTAACTTTTTTATTTTAAGTGTACAAAAAAATTTAAAGGTATGGTTATGTAGGTACTGAAAGATACTATTTTTTTACGTATAAAGATAATTTGAAAAATGATCAGTATACAAGGAAACACGAAAAGTGTATTTTTTTTAAATGGATCACCCTATATATGAATTTATTTCTCGACTCCTTGTAAAGTTCTAAACATAATTCATATATCATACAAGATACCTAAATTCAACCGTTTCTGAAATATTCGCATTTTAAACATTAGTTACTAATAAAAAATCATAATAATAAAGAATTTTATTAAACAACTGCCAGATTAAGAAATGTAACAATAACAGTAAGAAACACAATTTCAATGGGTTATTAAACATAAAGATGCTCTACCGGGCCTCCATTTTCTTCAACACACCGTATAAGTGTTCTTCGAAGTTTCTCTAATGCATCTGTTATGAATGCTGGGTTATTTTCATTTAAATTATTTATTTCATTCGTTAATATATCTTTAAGATTATTGAGGTTTTCAATTTCGTGGCTGTATACACGGTTTTTTATATAACCCCAAAGAAACGCATCCATCGGTGTCAAATCGGGGCTGTTCGCTGGCCATTTAATTGGCGCATTTCTTCCAATCCATTCAGGAAACCTCTCATTTAGGTGATTAAGCACATCATGAATATTGTGAGGGGGTGCCCCATCCTGTTGAAAAATGATATTTTGCAACATATTCAAAGGCAAATCGTCTAAATATTCTTCTAACTCGTTTTCCAAGAAATCTAACGGGGTCCATTTAAAACAGTATCAAAAAAATACGGACCAATAACTCGATCGCCCAGAATGCCACACCACACATTTACGGATTGCCGCCCTTGGAACTTAAATTCCCTATAAGAATGTGGATTTTCTCTTGCCCATTGTCTGGTATTTTTTCGATTAAACAAGCCACTCGTAGAGAAGGTAGACTCGTCAGTCCATAAAACTTTTTTCAAAAAACTGTTGTTTATATTAATTCTATCTAGAATCAGTTGACAAAATGTGACCCGACTATCTTTTTGCATTTGGGTAAGCTTTGTAGTGGGTTTAATCTTATATGGCTTTAAATTCCATCTTTTAAGCGTTCTTTGGACTTTCCCGTATGAGGTATTCTGAACATTTTCTTCTATTTCTTGTAATGATTTTGTAATGTTACTTATGGAATTATTAGGATTATCTTCTATGGCTAGCAAAATATTTAATTCTGCATTTTCATCTCCGTTCACAGTTCTTTTTTTTCTTTTTAAATTTGAAGTTTCTTGAAACTTACTATATATAGATGTGAACGTTCTTCGACTTGGGACATGCATACCGGGATTATCTTCTATCATATTTCTAATGGCAGCGCGACAATTTAAATTATTTTTAATATAATAAGTTAAAATAATTTGTTTTTCTCTGCCTGAGTACGGCATTTTTACTTACTTAACAAGACAACTACAACAATATTGACATAATGTCACTATGGGTATTTATTTTCAATAAACATTTTGTTATCCTAGGGCTTCTTGATTTGTAACAGTTGTTTAAAAAAATATTTGATGATATTGTTTAAAATGCGAATATTTCAGAAACGGTTGAATTTAGGTATCTTGTATGATATATGAATTATGTTTAGAACTTTACAAGGAGTCGAAAAATAAATTCATATATAGGATGATCCATTTAAAAAAAATACACTTTTCGTGTTTCCTTGTATACTGATCATTTTTCAAATTATCTTTATACGTAAAAAAATAGTATCTTTCAGTACCTACATAACCATACCTTTAAATTTTTTTGGACACTTAAAATAAAAAAGTTAAAGGGGGGCGACATTATAGGGGATCACCCTGTACATAATATTTTGATCTCCTTTACATTACTTGGACCGGGCGTTATGGGAATGAGTAACAGGAACACCGATCCGATATAAAGTTGAGAATAGTGGGCATTACAGAAGATTTCTTTAGTTATTGAGAAAGTAGTGAAAATTGCGCCCTAGAAGTGTTTGGTTTCAGTTTAAAGCAGAAGTCACAGTGCCATTACAAAGTGTATCTATCCTTCTGGAACTAAGACTCAACATTTACAGTTAAAAATTGTGAAACTACTTGGTATATTCGATTAAACAATTTTTATCGCGTCTTTAACTTACACAAGCATCACTATTCGCAGGTAGGCTTTATTAGATCCGTTTTCATTATATATCGGAGAATAGGGAATATTTTTTAATCTTATTATAAATTGTTTATCCTAATAAAAACATTTACCTACTCATTTTTGAAATTTTTCCTGTATTTATTTAAATACTTTTCCTCCCATCCTTTTAGTGCAAATTGTTGGTTAGAGGTAGTATTGTTATTTGGGTAGGAAACAAAATCATAAAACTTACGTAAAAGTATTTTGTCAAGTTGCAAATTTATTTTTTATGACAACTCCGATTAAACTTTCACTATAGGCAACCAGAAATACTTGCGCACAAACAAAGCCGCCTGTGATGAAATGTTGTTTGATTATTCTTTTTTATTGGAAACAACATCGTTTTTATTTGTCTTTTACTAATGTCCCTTTTGCTAACAAGGATAGAAAGAAACCGGATTCCGCTGGGATTTTATCAGGAAAAAAAATTTGCGATGACTAATCTTTCGAAGTATATAACCAGCAATATTTCCAGAAGCAAAGAATGTACGATAAAAATTTGAACAAATCCTTTTTTTATTTGTCTTTGTCTAATGCACTTTCGCCAACACGGATAGAAAGAAATCTGCTTCCTCCGTGATTATCAGGAAAGAAAAGATGAATATCGTGATCACTAAAATATGTTCTGGTGTAAACGCTCCATGGAACTGACCAATAGGGTTAATTCTTGTTCAATTGTTTTTTCTGTCATCATTCTCAAAACCAAATAAATGGATACCGTATAGAGAGATCCATTCAAGCAAGAGCGTCATATTTCAGAAAGCGCGAGTTGCTCGCGACGCTGTCGACCTGCAATCGAATCCATGTAAAAAAAATTGAACGGCGTTTTCAGCAGAAATAGCCAAACTGGTAAATTTATGGGATAAAAACACCCCTGAAGGGCTGCAACGAAAATTCTATTATATCGCTGCAGTACAATTGGCTTGGCGAGGTAGAGGAGCTGCAGCTTCCTGAACTGACTTTTTTCATTATGAAACAAATAATGGTAGTTACGCAACCAATCAGATTGAATATAACCCCGTATTTAATAAAACCTGCCAAGGTAATTGGAGAAAGTGCACATAAAGTAAATTTTTAATAGAAAACAATGACAGTAACGTCTGTCTTGTTAGATTATTTAACAAATTACGATCAAAAAGAGGCTCTAATATTAAAACCAACAGATTATTTTTAAGGCCAAATGGTTAGTGGAAAGCAGACTGCGATCGTTGGTACGATGATATGCCCATTGGCAAAAATATAATTCAGAATTGGCCGAAGCCATTGGCCTAAATACAAAGGAAAAAAATAACCAACCACTTCAACAGATCAACCGCAATCACTCAACTAGTCAAAAGTGAAAGAGCAAAGAGCTTATAAAAATTTCTGGTCATAACAGTGCAATCTCAATAAACCCTATTTAAGTATTGATCAAGAATATCATAATAAAATAATAACAGCATGCGTGGAAATACGAAATACATATTCATCAATTGCAGAAACCAACATATCTCGTTCTTTGCTTACCTTTTTCATTGTTCTTTAAGTAATTGCACCTTCAATTAAATAATTGTTGCCTTTATAAAATTAGCGAAATATTTTGTTTTATTTCCAAAATTACCAAAATATTTTTTATGAATAACTTTCGAACATCGACAAATTTTAATGCTGAAAGATGTTATAACAACTTTCTCAAGCATGTTGCTTATAGAAAACGGCGTCGATCTGTTTCCAAGCGACATGCTTTCGAAAACTATCATAAAATTTTTTCTATTGTCGATAAGTTTCTCCTCTTCGGATGGTTTAGGCTCTGTTGTCCGTACCTTAGCTGTATCCAGGTTCAGATCACTAGAAACCGCTTTCGGGTGAGCATGGAAATACAACCGACCAACATTACTAAAACTTTTTATATTACAGCCATGTTTAAAATAAAACTTTATTTTATTGAAGTTTATTTTTATGATCCATATTTTATTGGTATTAATTAATGTTAATTAAATAAGATTGTTTAAATGGATATAAAATGGTAATAAAATTATAACTTATGTTCTCATCTCTTCATATAATATGGTAGGTATTAGGTTATTAACCCATTTACAAGGCATTTTCTATGATTCAGTATTGGCAGTTTCGGAAGATTTAAAGAGCACTTATTTCCTGATTCAAGTGTGGCTAAATTTCCCAAATAGTTCTAAAGTTCATATCATAAAAAGATAATTTTTCTCTTCGTTTTAGTTCACTCCGTCTTTTTCCAACGTTATATTGTTTCCCTTAAATCATTTTTGACTATTCGTCCATCTCCCTCTATTTTAGCCTTTCTCTACCTCCCCTGCCATTTACTTAGAAACCATGTGGTCCTCTTTTCGGTATCTTTTTACACATTTTCACAATTTTAATTGTTGCTCTTATTCTGGCATGCACTTTTTTAATTAAAAATGTTTCTGCACTGTTGTGTAAACCACTGCCTTTTTTCTTATACTGATCCCGCGGTCACTCTGCGTGGTGTTTCCAAATCCAACGTGATGATAGAGCCTACATGTTTAAAATTTTCTATTTAGCTTATCTTCTTTCATTCTCACTTCTGTTCTTTCTTCTCCATTAAATTTTATTTTCAATTTCATTCCAAGTGATTTTTAGGCTTCTATAAGTAGGGATCTCTTTTAGCTTAGGCTTCTATAAATAGGGATGTCTTTAACATTATCATGGATATAGATTCAGAAAATAAGAGATGAACTGTACATAATGTATGCGAACGATACTGCAAAACGACGCATCAGCAGAGACGTTGAGAGGAAAAAGAAATCTTTCCTCTCAACGTCTCTGCTGATGCGTTATTTTACAGTATCGTTTGCAAACATTATGTACAAAAAGTCCTTTTCCTTTCAAACTTTGTTTCGGTCTCTAACACTAACGACAATGGTTTCCTTTACCCTGAATCAAAAAACTGTACTTTTCTACTCCCGTTTTAATTTTAAAACACCTTTTACAAAAGTAGCAAAAATATTTTAGCCAGTTTGAAATATTTCGGAAATTTTATAAAGACGCCCAATGTGGGGCTAGTTGTCTCTTATTTAATTCTTAACAAATGGTTTTATTTTTTTTACAAGTTATTATTTCGTATGTAAAATATCTTATTCTGTACACTACTATTTTGCTTCCTAAGAAATGTTTTATCCCTTCAGCATTTGCTTAGGTTTCTAACATTAAAGGTAATTATTTCTTTTAACACAAATTTGTTTAAAATTTACGATTAAAAAACTATATTATTCTCCTTCTGCCGCTCAAATTTTAAAAATGTCATTTATAAAAATATTATTCCAACTAGGAAATTTTATCATGGCGCCCAACGTGGGGCGTTATCTCGTATTTAATTATTTACAAATGATTTTGTTTTAATTGACAAGATATTATTTCGCGTGTAAAATACCTTATTCTATAGGTAGACTAAATACTTTTTGCTTCCTAAATTTTTTTTAAATACATACTTATTTCTTTAACATGAATTTTTTTTAACATTCACGATTAAAAACTATAAGTACATATTCTTCTTCTGCCGTGTAAATTTGAAAAATGCCTTTTTAAAAGTAATTAAAATATTATTCCGACCCATTCAAAATATTTAGAAAATTTTGCGATGGCGTCCACCCAACAACGTGGGGCTAGTTACATCTTATTTAACTTTAAAAAAAATAAAATGTTGTTTTTTAATTGACAACTTATTATTTGTTATGTAAAAAATCTTATTCTATACGGTACTATTTCGCTTCCTAATTTTTGTTATCCCTTCAGCGTTTGCTTTGCAACAAAAATATTATTCAAACTCATTTAAAATATTTAGAAAATTTTTTGGCTAGTTTCTCTTATTTAATTTTTAATAAATGGTTTTGTTTTAATTGACAAGTTATTATTTCGTATTTAAAAGTCGTATATTTAACATTCACGACCGATAAGCTTTCTTCTTCTGCCGTTTTTTGAAAAATGCAATTTTTAAAAGCAAAAAAAATATTTTAACTCTTTCAAAACATTTATTTTATCATGGCGATGGCGCCCGCCCAATAACGTGGGGCTAGTTACCTCTTATTTAACTTTAAACAAAATAAAATGTTGTTTTTTAATTGACAAGTTATTATTTCGTATGTGAAAAATCTTATTCTATACAGTACTATTTCGCTTGCTCCTAAAAAAATTTTATCCCTTTAGCATTTGCTTGGGTTTCTAACATTAAAGGTAATTACTTCTTTTAACATGATTTTTTTTAACATTCACGATCAAAAAACTATTCTCTCTATCTATCTCTATTTAAAAAATACCATTTTTAAAAGCAATAAATATATACTCGTATATCATTCCAACTCATTCAAAATATTTAGGAAATTTTATCATGGCGCCCAACGTGGGGCTATAGTTATCTCTTATTTAACTTTAAACAATTGTTTTTTAATTGACAAGTTATTATTTCAGATATAAAATTTTTTTATTTTATGTACTGCTAGTATGTTGCTTCCTAATTTTTTTGTCCCTTATTCAGAATTTGGGTAGGTTTCTAACATTAAAGGTAATTATTTCTTTTAACATGATTTTTTTAACATTCACGGTCGAAAAACTATATTCTTCTTCTGCTGTTCAAATTAGAAAAGTGCCATTTTTAAAAGCAATAAAAATATTATTCTAAGTCATGTATATGTACAAGAATTTATCAAGGGGCTAGTTATGTCTTATTTAACTTTAAACAAATGTTGTTTTTTACTTGATAATTTATTATTTCGTATGTAAAAAATCTTGTTTTACACACAACTATTTTGCTTGCTCCTAAAAATCTTTTTATCCTTCAGCATTCGCTTAGGTTTCTAACATTAAAGGTAATTATTCTTCTAACATAAATTTTTTTAACATTTACCATCGAAAAACTATATTCTTCTTCTGCCGTTCAAATTTGAAAAATGCCATTTTCAAAAGCAACAAAAATATTGCAACTCAATCAAAATATTTAGGAAATTTTATCATGGCGCCCAACGTGGGGCAAGATATTTCTTATTTAGCTTTACACAAATGTTTTTTAATTGACAAGTTATTATTTCGTACGTAAAACATCTTATAAGTACTATACACTACTATTTTGCTTCCTTCCTTCAGCTTTTGCCTAGGTTTCTAACATTAAAGGTAATTATTTCTTTTGACATGATTATTTTCTTACGTTCACGATCGAAAAACTCTATTCTTCTTCTGCCGTTCAACTTTGAAAAATGCCATTTTCAAAAGCAACAAAAATATTATTCCAACTCATTTAAAATATTTAGGAAATTTTATCATGGCGCCCAACAGAAGGCAAGTTACTTATTATTTAACTTTAAACAGATGTTGTTTTTTAATTGACTGGTTATTATTTTGTATGTAAAAAATCTTATCCTACACACCACTGTTTTGATTCCTTAAATTTTTTTTCGTCCCTTTACCATTTGCTTAGGTTTCTAACATTAAAGGTAATTATTTCTTTTAACGTGGGTTTTTTTTAATATTCACGATCAAATAACTATATTCCTCTTCTGCCGTTCAAATTTCAATAATGCCATTTTTTAAAAGCAGTAAAAAATATTATTCCAAATCATTCAAAATATTTAGGAAATTTTGTTATGGCGCCCAACGTGGGGCTAGTTATCTTTTATTTAATTTTAACAAAGTGACAAGTTATTATTTCGCATGTAAAAAATCTTATTCTATACATTACTATTCTGCTTCTTAAATTTTTTTATCCCTTCAGCATTTGCTTAGGTTTCTAACATTAAAGTTAATTATTTGTTTTAACATTAATTTTTTTTAACATTCACAATCGAAAAACTATATTCTGCCGTTCAAATTAATTTGAAAAATGCCGCTTTTAAAAGCAATAAAAATATTCCAACTCATTCAAAATATTTAGGAAATTTGATCATGGCGCCCAACGTGGGGCTAGTTATCTCTTATTTAATTCTTAACAAATGATTTTATTTTAATTAACAAGTTGTAACACGTGTAGAAAATCTTATTCTATGCATTACTATTTTGCTTCCTAAATTTTTTTAATCCTTTAGCATTTGCTTAGGATTCTAACATTAAAGGTACCTAATTATATATTTTAACATAAATTTTATTTAACATTCACTATCGAAAAACTATAAGTAGGTATTCTTCTTCTGCCGTTCACATTTGAAAAATGCTGGTTTTAAATGCAACAAAAATATTATTCCAACTCAATCAAAATTTTTATTAAATTTTATCATGGTACCCAACATGGGGCTAGTTATCTCTTATTTAACTTTAAACAAATGTTGTTTTTTAATTGGAATTGAATTGAAATCTTATTTTATACACTACTATTTTGCTTCCTGAAAATGTTTTATTCCAGCATTTGCTTAGGTTTCTAACTTTAAAGATAATTATTTCTTTTAACATGAATTTTTTCAACATTCACGATTGAAAAACTATATTCTTCTGCCGTTCAAATTTAAAAAATGCCATTTTTAAAAGTAACAAAAATGTTATTCCAACTGATTTAAAATATTTAGGAAATTTTATCATGGCGCCCAACGTGGGGCTAGTTATATATTATTTAACTTTAAACAAATGTTGTTTTTTAAATGACAAGTTATTACTTCGTATGTAGAAAATATTATTCTATACATTTCTATTTTGCTTCTTAAATTTTTTTTATCCCTTCAGCGTTTGCTTAGGTTTCTAACATTATAGGTAATTAGTTCTTTTAACATGAATATATTTTTTTAACATTCATGATCCAAAAACTATATTCTTTTTCTGCCGTTCAAATTTGAAAAATGCCATTTTTAAAAGGAACAAAAATATTATTCCAACTCATTCAAATTATTTAGAAAATTTTATCATGGCGCCCAACGTGGGTCTAGTTATATCTTGTTTAATTCTTGACAAATGAGTTAATTTTTATTGAATAATTATTATTTTGTATGTGAGAAATCATATTCTATCACTACTATTTTGCTTCCTAAATTTTTTTATCCCTTCAGCATTTGCTTGGGTTTCCAAGATTAAAGGTAATTATTTCTTTAAACACGATTTTTTTAACATTGACGATCGAAAAACTATGTTCTTCTGCCGTTCAAATTTGAAAACTGCTATTTTTGAAAGCAATAAACATATCATGCCATCTCATTCAAAATATTTAGGAAATTTTGTCATGGCGCCCAACGTGGGGCTAGTTATCTCTTAGGTATTTAATTTTTAACAAATGATTTTATTTTAATTGACAAGTTATTACTTCGTAGGAAAAAAATATTGTTCTATATGCTACTACTATGTTGCTTTCTCAAATTTTGTATGCCCTCAGCATTTGCTTAGGTTTCTAACATTAAGGGTTATTACTTCTTTTAACATGAAAATTTTTTTTACATTCATAATCGAAAAACGATATTATTTTTCTCCTGCCGTTGAATTTTAAAAAATGGCATTTTTAAAAGCAATAAAAATATTATTCTAACTCATTCAAAATATTTAGGAAATTTTGTCATAGCGCCCAACGTGGGTCTAGTTATCTCTTAAACTTTAAGCAAATGTTGTTTTTTAATTGATGTTATTAGGGGAAAGTATCCTATATTGTACTGCATCCTAAATTGTACCACCTTAATATTTCATAAATTCTCTATGTGAGGGACCCTCTAGCATACGCATGTGGTAGTTTAACCAATCTGAAGCCATCTTGCAAGATATCACGCGAGTAGGAAAGTTACCGGCAGTGAATATCGAAGTTGTTTATTTTCCTTAAATCGGAAGTAAGTTTTGTATGTATTTTCCTAAGATATAGAACGAAATCCGTATTGTTATTCTAATAGCTGTTTATTTCACTAAATATGTAAGTTTTCAGACACATTTTGCACTATTTATATTTGGGCTGAGCCAACATTTGAAATTATATTTTGTAAATATTAAGAAAATTTAATTGTTTCCTAATTTGTACCAGCATTGAGTTGTCTATTTTGTACCGGTCAAATTGTAGCAAGTTTCTTTAATTTTATTGCGGAATGCGCCAAAAGGGTATGAAATGGGGCAAGTGGTCAAAGGCGAACATGGACGACACATTGAAGAATTATAAAACTGGGAAATATGGATTGAGCGAGATATGTAAAATGTATAACGTCTCAAAGTTTTAAAAGAAATTTGTAACGAGTGCTAAAATTTAGTAAACTCTCATAGAGTTAATGTATTTGATATGACTACATTGAGATTATACCTATTTTTCAATAAAAAAATATTTTGATGCTTTATTGCTAATTTTTTACTTTATTCTGGTTGGTACAAATTAGGAAACCAGGTAGTACAATTTAGGAAACTAGTTGCCTAAATTGTACTACTTGCAATGGTTTTCAAAAAACGCTTTCTTATTTAATTTATGAAATATAAAGGTAAAAAAACTGTCAATTTTGGTAGGAAACATCACTACGAATAACAGGTCAAGTTCTCAAACCGCACAGATTAAACCGTTTACTTCTGAACGCATTTTTTTACAAAGTGGTACAATATAGGCTACTTTACCCTATTTCGTATGTAAGAAATCTTATTCTATACAGGACTATTTTGCTTCCTTAAAAAAATTTTTATCCTTTCCCCTGCAGCATTTGCTTAGGTTTCTAACATTAAAGGTACCTAATTATTTCTTTTAACATGAGTTTTTTTTTAACATTTACGATCTCTGTAAAAGCCTTGTAAACTATATTCTTCTTCTACCGATCAAATTTGAAAATGCCATTTTTAAAAGCAACAAAACTATTATTTCAACTCATTCAAAATTTTTAGAAAACTATCATAACGCCTAACGTGGGACTAGTTGTTTATCTCTTATTTAACTCTAAACGACCATTGTTTTTTAATTGACAAATTACTTCATATTATTATGTACTACATATTATTATGTTACTAAACCTATAAATATATTTAATAATAAATTGTTCAAATACTTCTATTGGTTCTTGTTACATACATATTACTATTGATACGTTTTTTTCACCAAATCCCATTTTCTTATCAAAGAGAAAACTTGCTCATTAATGTGCTTACCCTTTGTTTCCGAAACTGTATTTGGTACTGTCAATATATTTCCCTTTTTCAGTTTTTCATAATAAAAATATGAATTAATTTCTTTTATTAAAATTGAAATTTTTCTCTCTAGCTTTTTTAACAATTTTTTTTTCGCGATCAAAAAGTAAAAATAAATTTTCTGTCAACACTGTTCCAAAACTTTTAAATGCCTGCTTACTTTAAACTGTTTTCATTTAATTTAAATGTTCCTAATACATTACATTTCACACTATACGACTAAAAAAGGCACTCTTCAAGCTTTGTTTCCTTTGCTTTGAATTTGAATAATATAAAATAAGTTAAAAACAAGATTGAAGAGGTGTCTAAGAAAAAAAAATTGGAAAAATTATCTAATTTTGATTTGTTATTTTTAACATAATTTGATGATGTTCTTTATTCCCTTCAATTAAAAAAAAAATCAGTGAACCCCATACATAACCTAAAATGATAATGATAAAACTACATGGATTAAATATTATTAAAAATAATCTTGGTATGCGTCAACGTAAATATCTTTATTTCAACAACTTCGGTTTTGTTTAAAACACCTATTCTTTTAAAAAAATTATAGGTACTGGAGTTCTTTTTGTAATTAAACTCACGGAAATCATTATTATAATATAACATGGCATTTAGATTAAAAATATATGAGTTGATACACGCATAGATAATTATCGTATTAATTAGTATGTTTTTTTCAAAAAGAAAAACAAAAGCCTTCTAAGTACATGTCAAATAATTATATACTATTCACTAAGAAGGTACCTAATCATCACCGATTTTTAAAGTTGTTAGCGGCTGTAGATTTGTATACAAAAAAATGAAGTGCAGTAACTCAATATTAATTTGGCAGGAATAGTAAATAACAATATAATGAAAAGAATATGATTCAATTTTTGAAATTAAAATTGAAATTTATCTCACTATCTTTTTTACCTTATTTTTTTGTATTCACGATCAAAAATTAAAGACAAATTTTCTATCAACACTGTTACCAAACGTCTATTTAAACTTTTTTTATATGCAGAGGAATTCAAATGCTTTTAATACCTATTAAAAAAATCTCATACTACCTATACGACTAAAAAAGGCACTATCTCGTTAAGCTTTATTTCCTTTATTTTGAATTTGAAAAATATAAAATTTAAAAAACTTGACGAAGTGTCTAAGACAATAAAAAATGTAAAAAATTTTCTAATTTTGATTTAGGTCAGTTATTTTAAAGATAATTTGATAGTGTTTTTCTTACCTTCAATTAAGAAAATCAAGGATCTCCCTACTTAACCTAAAAATGATAATGACAAAACTACATGGGTTAAAATTGATTTAAAATGGTCTTTATATGCGTCAAAGTAAATATTTTTATTTCAACAACTTTTTTTTGTTTAAAACACCTAGGTATTCACTTAAATAAATTGTAAGTTGTTTTTGTAATTACACTTACGGAAATTATTATTATAACATGGCATTTACCTAGTTTAAAAATATGAGTTCATACACATAATAGGTATAAAATTCATACCTATTAAGGTACCTAATTGGTCTAATTTTTTTTCAGAGAATAATACAAAAGCCTTGTGACTACATGTCAAGTAATTAGAAACTATTCACTACCTAATCACCTTTTTCTTTAAGCTGTTATTTCCTGTAGATTTCTACAAAAAAACTCGAGTGCAATAACTCAATATTTATTTGGCAGGAATATTAAGCAACAAATATAATTTTTAAAACCAAATTTTATATAAACCAACTGCAGTCTAGAATCCAGTCTTCTAAAAATACAAACATAATAAATAGTAATAAAGCTCCAAGAAAAATAATTTAAATATAGTATACCTATATACAAATTGGAAATAATACAATAAAGAATATTTGTTTTAATACACTTATTATAATACATATTTTACAGATTTATAATTTAAATAAAATTGTTTAAATGCTTTTTCAGTCTCTACTTTTAAGAAAAACTTTCTTTCTAAAATTTAAGTATATATAGTACGGTTAAGATATGGCACAAAGAGTTCACATATTCGTTCAAGAAATTTGGCCTTACTTAAATAAGTACCTAGTTAGGGGGACACTGTTCAAGACACAGCGTAATATGCAGCTAGAAAGAAGTATAAAAACCTTTAGATTTAGTAGAAAATGTCATCAGATTCAGTTGTAAACCGAACATGCCTTGCCACAACTGTGGTTATGAATATCGCAATGGCCACATTAATAAAATAAATGGTTTCATGTTATATTTTGATCTGCTACAATAAGCCTCAATTTTTTTATAGCGGTATTGTTATTCAAAGAACTAAATTGTTTTTAAAAATTGCTAGTGATATAACAGCAGACAAACCGAAATGACTAATTAACTCAACATTTATATAGCGGTTTCCAAACTCTTTCGTATAAGTATTCATTATTTAAAACAAAAACTGATTTAAAGCTTCTCTAAACATCTACTGTTAGTAAGCAACTCTCTCGTAAGTCTCCATACTTGCTTTGCCGCATTTTCCAATGCACTAGGTGATTTGCCTTTAAACAAATCCAAATTTGGAATAAAATAATGTGGACATCTTCTGCATTGTAAACATGATATGAGTTGTAAAAAAATCCCATTGATTCTGTCTCCGATACAGGACTCATCCCACTCTGATTCCCGTGGATGTTTCTCACACTCATAGAGAAGGAGAGTTTTCAAATGGTAACTGCTGACGGGATTCCCAGGAAGATCTAAATGGCGGTCTCGTAAAGTCTTAAGTATGCTTAAGCATCGTCGTCTGCACCCTCCTTGAAGAAGTCTATTTTCTGCTTCCAGGAACGATAAAACCCAGGCATCGCCTTCCATTGCAGATTGTTTTCCTTGAGCTGAAATGCTTTCTTTGCTTAAAAGGTCGAATCCTTCAGTTTTTACTTCTGCTACAAGACTAGGATGAGGCCAAGGAATGTGTGGTAGTGGCCAGTGAGCTCCTGATCTCGGCCACACCCCGGAACATTTGAAAGCTGGAGTAATTTGAACAATGTACCTTTCTCTAATACGTAGCTTAACCTCCGTCGTATCAGCAATCATCTTGACTGAATCTCTATAGGAACATTTATCACAGGCTTGAGCAACTAGGGTTTGAAATCTTGATCTGATTTTTCTTGCAGAAAGATAACCTGAGGCTGTAATAAATTCTACCCAAAGGGACATTGACCGTTTTCGTCCATCACTTAATTTTAAAACAGCACAACCAGGTAAGGTCCCATCATCCACGAAATTAAACACTCCCATCTGATTCAGATATAAAACCACCTCAAATTCAACTGGAGAAATAACCTCCAAGCCTTCGTACTTCCCATTACACTCTGTCAATGATGATATGAACCTCGGTTCTTGCACTTCCACCTCCTTTAACACATCTTGCACTACTTTGCACACTTCGCGGATAGTTTTTGCTATTGTTCCCATTCTAGTTTGCACTCTTTCCCCATAATATTTGTTAATTTGATAGAGCATTTTCGATTGAGCGGCCAGCATGTCAGCTGGGACCAACATGGTTGAGTTTTCGCCGTCGGTCGGGTGCCAACTAGAGTTGTCAAACAGGTAAAGACTGATTTGGGTGGGCCCCTGAAGGTCTGTGGGAGTGACCTGTAGCCCCGCCTTTTCGTCTGCCTGTTTTATGTGGAGTTGCGTAGTGCGAGTGTGATAGTGATAATATCGACTTTATGTTAGAGCATGTACGGTCCGCCTTATTACTGTTTGCTTTAACATGGTGTTAGGGAAAAATGTTTTGGAATTTAGAGAATTGACCAGAAATAATATTAGTATGTCATATAATTCGAAGTATTGGAAATAACTGAAGGGGGTTATAATTAGTATCTATGTCCATAGCATTATCGGACACAATTTCTATTGTCTAATAAAAAGAAATGTGCTTTCAAAATTATTTAAAAACATTTTTCTTGATATTTTTTAAATTCTTTAGCTATCGTAGATCAACTAATTACATACTTCTCTAAAGTACCTAGATTAATAAAATATTATGGATTAATAAAATATTAGAAGGGTATTCGGGCACGTGTCATTTACGTGAAATTAAATGAGGCTTAAGATAAAATGATACCTACTTAAAAATTTCAAATCCAGCTGACCGGCTGTATACCTAGTTTCATTTAGGGTAAGGTTCGCCTAAAGAGTAGATACTTATACAAAAGTTAGAATTATACCTAGATACTAGATATATGATATAAGTAATTATCATAAAACTAATTAGGTACATTTTTATCTTTTGGCAATGTGATGCAAATTATTGGTCCATTGTGTAGGGTTGCCATGAAAAAAAAAATAACAGACACCTTCAACTTACAACTATGGTCGTATAGGAGCATTCGCCAAAAAGTTTTAAGCCACCGAAGATCAACTCGGGTATTTATGGTGGAATCTACGAAAAATTTCCGAAAAGCAATTTAAAACAAATAATTCGAAAAATACTTTCTCGAATAGGGACCTACCGATTTTTGCGAAAAAATACTTTTTCTTAATGTAACATAAATAACGTTGTTTTACAGGAAATTTTTTGAAATTTTTTTTTTTGAAGGATTGAGAAATTTTGAAGTATCGATCTCTGTTCTTACTTACGAAACCCATGCCAAGGTCAGAGTTTTTAATAGTGAGCCTACTAGGAATGTTTTGGTAAAGAAAAAAAAATATTTGCGAAAAAAAGTTGAATTTTTGTGTTACCCCCTCCAACCCTGGGAAAAAAATGAACACGTTTAAGTTGGTATTTATATATTATTTTTTCTAAACAAGTTTTGCACCATTTTGTCGACAATTCTTAAATTTTAAGAGAAAAAAAATGTGTTAGTAGAAAGATATACTTAGTCATTTAAATTTTTTTGAAATTATATTTTAGGTTTAAAAAAAATTTAATGACTATAACTTCCTACTAACACATTTTTCCTTTTAAAATTTAAGAATAATTGTCGACGAAATGATGTAAAATTTGTTTAGAAAAACTAATAAATAAATATCTAAACGTGTTGATTTTTTGTCCCCGGGGGTAACGAAAAAGTTATTCAACTTTTTTTCAGAAATAACAAAATATTTTTTCTTTACAAAGCATTTCTAGTAGGGTCAGTATTAAAAACTCTGAACTCTGCACGGGTCCCGTAAGTAGCAACGGAGATATACAACTTCAAAATTTCTAAATCCACCCTTGCCTTGTGGGAATAGCTGCTTTATACTTGTGGGTATCTAAATTAAAGTTACAGAATCAGGATATTTACTATATCATTTTTTTGCCGCTAGATAACGGACACCCACCAAAAACGAGTCGGACATATGGGCACGCCTTAAATAATAGCAACCTTACATAGTGCCACATGAAATCACAAACAAAATGATTTTGATAGTGTATTTTTGTTGATGAATAACCACGATTCCTGTTGTTATAAGTTCAAGGCAAAACTGGCTTTTAAGAACTAATTTTACCAAATTTTCTTCTTTCTTTAAATAAAAAATCATTTCCTTTTAGCACTTTTACATTTCATTCTAAATTTATTTGTAATTTAAAATAAATAAATAAATCTTTACTTTAAATAAAATCCTATTGTGTAAGGTATAATATCCCGAGCAAAATGAAAACCTTCTAGATCTTGAAAAGCTTTAAGTTACACGAAAAGGACAACGTATCTTAACCTAGCCAAAAATAGGGCACTCTATATCCTTATTCTTTACAAACAATGGAGGAACAACTGGTTTGTGAGACACGAGAGGTAAACAATAGTATCACTACGGGACATGCTTATACAATAACTTGAGCCTGTAATAATGATACACGAGTCTCTTTTATAAGGGAGAGATTAGGGTAGGTTAGAATGTTGGGTTTGCACCAATATGAGGGTCGTTAAAAAATTCATCGAAATTCTTTGGAAGAACTTTAACTTTATGTACATTTTCTTCGTGATGAGCTTCAATTATAATTATCTAAACTCCTGCATGACAAAATAGAGAATATGCATGTACAATGTATATATATATATATATATATATATATATATATATATATATATATATATATATATATATATATATATATATATATATATATATATTTATTTATTTATTTATTTTATTGCATAAATCGTTTCAGCAAGTTATTACAAACCTAAATATATAGACCGTGGGATAGCAACATGTCTTGGGTTGCGATTTTTTTTTTCATAAAGAAACCATATCATTAAAAAATCTGGTGTGAAGCATATGAAAAATGTTTCACTTTATAATCACTCTGCCATTTAACAGTCTGTTCTTCATGTTATATTGTTATTCTGACATAAAATAACAATAATAGCAGAGTGATTATTAAAAAATTTTCAAATACTTCACACTAGATTTTTTCATATGATTTCGTATGCCATTTTTTTTGACATCGTTCCAAATGTTGGACATTATAAATCGGTCTGCTCTTTAGGACTTAAGCTTAGAACAACATATTCAAGTTAAATAGGAAATGGCAGACAGAAAAAAATCGCTGCAAATTAGTCATAAATCTTGCACCGAGCTTCTTCATTTTTGCGCTCTTTTTTAAGTTTTCAAACCTTGGTTATTATAGATCGGTCTGCCACTTTTAAGCGCTTAGAACCACATTGTAACGTTAAATACGAAATGGCAGACAGGAAAATGCCGCATAAATTTTCTGGGATTTTGAAAACAGAGATTTTAATGTGTGGCCATAAAAAAAGTCGCACGGCGTGGGATCGCAGGACCGGGTGGCCACCTAAATGGCATAATATTACGACTAATGATTCGGTCATCGAAAAATTCTTCCAAAACATTTAAATTATCAAAAGTACGTGAATTGGTGCGCCGTCTTGCTGGAAGTAGGCTTGTCGCATCCCGATCTTCATCGTCTGATGCGTATTACAAAGTTTTCTAAAATTTTATTCCGGTATCGCGCCGAATTGAGTGTCCCTTCAAAAAAAAAAATCGGTCCAAGTAACCTTCTTTTCGGTATGACCGCCCACACGCCAGCTATCTGTAAATACAGAGGCTTCTTTATAAATAAATGTGGATTTTCAGAACTCCACATTCTCAGCTGTTGAGAATTTACATAACCACAGAGGTAAAAACCATGCATCGTCAGTAAAAAAGGGGTTTTTCAAATTCGTTTCCATTATGATGAAAATTACCCATAAACCACTCTGAAAATTGTATTCGCTGCGGCTTGTCGTTTGGTAACAATTCTTGGACTGAGCTTAGACGATATGCGTGCATAATGCCGGTCACATTTCAAGATTGTATCGCAGTAACGCCGAATAGGGGTTTGTGGCTGTTCATTAACAGTTTGCCTCAATTCTTCTACTTTTTGTGCAGTGCGAACTTTGGGTCTCCTAGTGCCTTCCTTTCCATTTACACTTCCTGTTTCTCTAAACAAAGCCACAAATCTAGTCAAAACTTGGCGAAACTGGCCGAAATCCATGACTATGCGTGGAGATTCTCTTTAAAAATCCTGAATAGCGTCTCGTGTTGACTAAACCATTTCTAAAGTAACTTTCGATCATAAAGGCTTTTTGTTCTGCCGTGATTACCATATTTAATTCATATAAAAATAAAAACTTCAGAACTTGACAGTTCTACTTTTCATTCACCTACCTATACCTTTTACCGATATTAGCTTTCAAGAGTAATAATTCAAGACATGCTTGATTGATTCCACAGCATACTTTGAGGACGTTTTTTTTTATCTTACGTTACCGTAGTTTTGTGCTAAATTGATAGTTTGTATTTCATTTGCTACTACTGCTACTGTAAAATTTTTAAAAATAAATATTTTTGTCTCAAAAAACACGATGGGATTGTTGTGTATATTTTACAGAACTTTCCACTACAAAAAATTACACATTTACCCGAAAAAAAAATTGGCTGATCAATTTCATACAGTTTAAAATGCATCTGTGTACTGTTCTAAGCAGACTTAGTAGGTAACCAATTTCACCCCGAGATAACTCTTTCAGATCGTTTAGAAATTATTGAACCAATAATATCTTGGGGTCAAATTGATCAGTGCCTGTAAACGCTTTTGCTATTTAAAAAAAAAACAGAAATATTATATTTTTTAAACTTTATCATTAATTTGGTATAGCTTTATACCAAACCCTCAAAGTGGTGCATTCTGAAGATAACCCTTATAGAAATTAGCAAATGAACAAACTTTCTAATTCTTTAAAATTCTAATGCTAAAAGTAAAACAAAAAAATATTCGTATTTTATACAAATTGAAAAATACTTCCTAGCGATTGAAAAAGTTAAATTACATGAAAAAGTAGATTTATAATAAACCAATAAGATTCACCTAAAATTTGGTATCTCTATCTTTACTAATATCAAATATATTTGCCCATAATAAGACTTTTCCGACACCCTGTATAAATAATTTACGACAAACGTCAAAAATGAATTCATAGTACATGGTTAGATTAAACTAGTCTGTTTTTTTTGTTACCTACTGCCGTTATCGTGTTACTTCAATATCTCCAGACATGTAGGACAGGTTGTACTTGTGAGAAAGATGATACTTGAAAAAAAAAACAAAAATTATTTTTCGAAAAAAATTCGTAGATCTTCATTTGGTGCGGATCGCATTATCTCCGTTACAAAGAGTAAAATAAGAGTCTAATCTATTACCGGCCATGATGAAAAGGATCTTTAAAAGTGCCAACGGCGACATTGTCACTTGGTTGGGTAACATAGCCTCGAATGTATTGACGGATTATTCCATTGAAACGTCTTTATTTCTTTTGATGCATTGGAGCGGCTTGCTTTACGTTAAAAGCCCGATAGCCTTTTTCTTAAAGATTAATATTAACGTACTTGAAGTAGATACTCCGTAAAGGTTACTGTTAGTATCGAAATACGTCCATATTTCTATATTTAGTTTCTTAAATGATTAATTATTTTTGTGTAATTTATATTGGCAATAGCCTAACAGGCGGTTGTGCAAAATACGGTTGGGGCTCCCTGTCGCTGTTCTCCCGTTATAAGTTTTTATGACTCGTAATGAGTACATGGCGAATTCCAGTGTAGGGTCATCGAAAAATCAATAAAAATGGCATTTAACATTTAATAAATGCTGTCTACTGCAAATTTTCGCGCGATTTTCGAAACTTGTAAAACGTGATCCCATTGGCTGTGTCGTCAAAAGTATTTTTATGACTCATAATGAGGACATGGCGAATTCCAGTGTAGGGTCATCGAAAAATCAATAGAAATGGCATTTAATGCGTAACTCATCATGAAATATCCCTGCACTTAAAGTAGAAGGTTTGTAAAATCTTATTCATGTATATTTCAAGCCGAAATCGGCCCAAAAAACTTTCAATCTTCCAAAAAAACTGGCAATTTTGCGAAATTTTGACGTATCTTAATAAGTTCGAGTAAATAAATTGAAATTTTTGGTTTTTATGGCAATTATATGGTTTTCAAATTTTGCATGTCCCGATGCAAATAAACCGATTTTTAGGTGTATCTTATTGGTTAAATCTACTTTTTCATGTAATTTAACTTTTTTAACCGCCTTAAGGGGTAACGCTAGGGAGTTCAGTCTAAAAATTTTAAATGCAACCCGATGCCGTATCGAACTTGGTTTAAAGGTCTTCACAAAAAGAAACATTTTAACGCAAACCCGAGGTCCGTATCTTAATTCGTTATTAAATGGCAAGCCTTTAAAAATTAAAAATCGTGAAAAACGGTAAAAATTTGAATACCTTTATTTCTCTTATTACTTTAAAAGTTGTTCAAAATGACCACCATGAACTTCTTGGCAGTAATAGAGTCGATTTTGGGACTCACATTTTCGAGAATACCACGTGTTACTTCTTGCTAAAAAAATGGGAATATAGTTTTCAAAGAAGTAATAATACTTTTAAACTCTAATAATAAGTCTATATTTAAAGAAATATTTTTCTTGATTATTTCCATAATGTTTTTTTGTGACAATATTAACTTAAATATAATATAACTAAATTGCCAGTGGTCAAGAATAATACTGTTATTGATAGGATTTTTTCTGTGATATAGTTTCCTTATACACTATAAATTACGTATTATATACCCAGAATATGAAGATGTCTTCATCAGCATCAACTTATATACACATGACCACATGACACCATTAAATCTAAGTGTCTCACTTCTAAACACCTCATTAACAAAGTTCCAAATTTGAACGGTCTCATTTACGCCTAAATGAAGACAACCGACAAACATAAGTTGGATTTTTATGTTTCCTTGAGTGTGAACATAGCTTTTAATTTATTAGGCTCTTATGGCCCTGCCATTCGTGTTACAGTTGTCGCTCTAAGTGAATGGACCTAAGTTTAGATGGCTGTGTTCTAGGAATATTTCAAATTGAAATTTGTGCTGCGTTAAAATTTTACGGCCAGACTAAACTTACTATTGCTATTATTGCTTAGACCTGTCTATTAGTGAACTTTTTAACTCGAACCTTCACAGAAGTACTCTAAAAATAAATGTTTAAACAAGTGTTTTAAAGTTTTTAATAAATCAACCCCTAAGGGGGTGAAATGGGGGTTCAAAGTTTATAATGGAGCTCTATATATAAAAGAAGAAACTGGTTGACTGATTGACTGATTGACTGATTGACTGACGTATCAACGCACAGCCCATACCGCTGGGTCTAAAAAATTGAAATTTTCCACAGAGATTTCTTATATAACGTAGGCGTGCACTAAGGAAGGGTTTTTCAAAATTCAACCCCTAAGTAGGTGAAACAAGGGTTTAAACTTTGTAGGGAGAAAAAATATTAGATGGTCTTCATAGAAGTTCTAGAAATAAATATTTAAACACGTGTTCTACAGTTTTTAATAAATCAACCCCTAAGGGAGTGAAATGGGGTTCAAAGTTTCTAATGGTGTAAAAGTTAGTACCTACCTACGACAGCTAGTACTAAATAATTTTTTTGTTATACGTCCTGTACATTTCGATTTTATTTGTTGATGAAATACTTTAAAATGGTTTTATTTGTATATAGGATCTTAAAAGTATCTAAGAACACACTTCTCTAATTCCGCATGCATGTAGTTAATCGAAATTCTCAAATCAAATCACATTTTTTGAATGAAATATTTCAATAATGGATTTTTCTTTTTGTAAAAACTTCTGATATGGTTTTAACAGCTGTCATTGATTGATCTCCAAAGAAATTATTAAACCTGGGAAAACATTGAATCACTTTGTATATTATGTTTAGTATAAATAATTGTTACATGTAGAATGTACGTCCTGCACAGACTCCTAGACCATTTCGGCCCATCCATCGATTTCCAAGTTTGCGATTGAACTAATCCCTTACTTCTGCAGCATAATGTATAGGACACCCATCGTGCTGAAAATACATATTTCGGCGACATTGAAGAGGCAATTCTTCTAACTTGTCTGACAAAAGTGACAAGCATATGTAAATAAAAATGTCTGTTACATGTATTATCAAAAAAAAAATATGTTAAAACCCTATAATAGGAAATGGCGCACCAATCATTTACTTTTTTACGATACTGACAGCGGTTCGCAATTCTAAACTCTGGATTTTCCCTACCCCAGTAGCTCACATGCTGAGAAGCTAGAGTGCCGTTTGTACTGAAGGTTGACTCATCTGCGAACATTATTAGCTTGTGATAGTTCACGTTGTTACTTAGAATTTCATCACCGACACGCAAACAAAAATTCATCATCCCGTAACTGTCCCCATGTTTCCAAGTTTGGTTAAAAATTGGTTTAAAAGGACGAATTCTATTTTCCTAAAACACATTTTGAATATGTTTTTTTACACAATTGTAAACTTCGTCTAACATAAGCTTATAAAATACATTAAACTTGTTCTATTTTATATTTGCATCTCATCAGTATTTAAAAAGACACTCCTCTAATTTCACACGCATGTAGCTACAATCGAACTTATCAAATTAAGCTACAGGTTCTTAATAAAAATTTTCTTTTGTTAAATTAATTGATTTTCTCTTTGTAAGAACTATTGATATAGCAGTCATTACCATCAGGAGAATTTAACATTAAATCTGGGAAATAATTAAAACCATGTTGAATTGTTATATTTCCTGCTGGGTCCGATTTTATATAGGTATATAAAAGGGTGTTCCTAAACTCCGCCGGACTAATTGACCAGCCATATTTACTATACATAAACTCCGCCGGCAGCTTCAAGAATCTCATACATAAACTCCGTCGCATCATAATTATGCATAATATTGTAAATAAAACCATAAAACTTCATTTAAAATTTTTTATTAAACCCTGTCTAAAACTATACACTTGATATTAATTTTAAACTATCTTAATAACATAAAGCTTATAATTTAAACATTATTTCTTTAAATAATAGGACACTAATTTTACAAACTCAAATTTCGTTATCGTTTTGGAATTTTACAAGGTTATTTTGTCTTTAAAAAATAATTTCTTCCTTAAATATAATTTATTTTTTATTTCGTGGGGTGTTTTAACACTATTCATTTTTACGCATGTATCTATCTGAAGATTTTTTAAAACATCAATAAAAAGAAAAATGTTTGGATGGGCATTATAAAAATATGAGTTGAATTTACTATGAAAGGACTCACAAGCATTTGTAGTGCGTTCAGTTTCTGTAGCACTTGCCCAGATAGATGGAGGAAATAAACTATACTCATCAATGTAATTGTCCGTCAGATAGTCAGCAAACTTAATTAGTTTGTGGTTAGTAGGAATCACAGACATAAGACTAAACACAAAACAGTCACTAACATCACTTGGTTCGAGCATTGCTAAACCAAAGGTCCACCGTAGCCATTCACCAACTTTAGATGATTTATTTTTATAGTCACTCACTAATCCCAACTTTTGAATTCTTCTCCAGAAACTTTGGCACAAATGGAATCGGCATCCTGTAATCCGGACATGTGGAAAAATGTTCCTTGCTGCATCATGGATGGCTTTTTCAAAGTCGGCAACGATTTCCTTGGGTTGGAAAATTAAGTTTAAACTCTGACACCTTGCGGCAATTGCTTTGAATGCTTGCATATACGTTGTCAACTTTTTATCAGGCAATAAACAAAACACCAATGGAGTATAGTGAGAGTTTTGTAAGCCGTGTATACTGAAGAACTGAAGAAAAAGTTTTGGGCAGTAATCAAAAGTTCCATCTACGAAGATTTTTTCTGAGTTACTCAAAAACTGGAGATTAGTTGCACATGAGAATATCACAATCTTGTTAACTTCGTCGTTCTCCATTCAAAATGGTTCGTTTTTTATCGTTGTTATATTAGCATTTTTCAAATATTCTTGGATTTTTTCAACAGATTTTGGCAGAGCAGGGAAGACAGATTTTCGAGCATTATATATATATTATTTCTTATATATGTGAAATCCCTTGTTGTCAATTCATCAATGTTATCCAACGCCGACGTTATTTCCATTCTAATTAGTTTGAGTGGCCTCTCGCTTATGTTTTCCACAGCTTTTCTTTTAATGCTGTTGGATATATGTTGCCTACTTCGATGTTTAGGCGGCGGGTGGTTATGAGACCCATCCTTTTGAATATGGTTGTAAGCTCGCCGTCGACATAAATTTTAGAATTGCACTTTTTTTGGACGCACTTCCATTTCACTCCAAACGAAGTCTCTTCGGCTCTATGAAACTTGTATTCATCTTCTACTATTAACTTCCACGTTGTAGTATGTAGTATGTTCCAGTATTTCCACGTTGACCGGTGATCACTTCCATTCTTTTCACTTTTTCAAAAATAGACCTTCCTACTTCACTAAAACGAAACGACTTTATGAATTAGGCTATTTTACCTGTTTGGGAATATAACTACCTAATACTAATATAAATAAATATATAAAATCTAATTACCTACATCAACGAACCTGATCGATTTGTACAATTACCTGGAACAACCCCTAATTACCACTACGGCGGAGTTTATGGGTAGTCCATACAGGCCAATTTTCGAAATATACCTGTGACTGTCTTAATCCGGCGGAGTTCGTGAGCAGCCATATAAAATACTTCAAAAGGGTTTTATTTGTATATTTGTGTCTCACTAGTTTTTACACACTTCTTTAATTTCACAGGCATCTAGCTGATCGAACTTTTCAAGTCAAGCTACATTTTCTTAATGAAACATTCTAATATTAGATTAAGTGCTTTTCTCTTTGGGAGAACTTCTAATATAGTTTTAACAGCTGTCAATGCTGTCTGTAGAAATTATCATTAAATCTGGGAAAACATTAAAACACTGTAGATTATGTGTATGGTAAATAATTATTGTTATACGTTCTGCAGATTCCGATTTTATACTTACTTATATGTTTATAAAATACTTTAAAATGGTTGTATTTGTATATTTGCATCTCACCAGAATTTAGGAACACACTCCTTTAATTCCACACGTATCTAACTAATCGAACTTCTTCAATCAAGCCAGATTTTCTTAATGAAATATCCTAATATTAGATTAAGTGCTTTTCTCTTTGTAAGCACTTCTGATACGGTTTTAACAGCTGTCATTACTCTCCAGAGAAATTATCATTAAATCTGGGAAAACGTTAAAACACTTTGTATATTGTGTTTATCGTAAATACTTGTTATACGCCCTGCACATTCTGATTTTATTAGTTTATAAAATACTTTGAAATGGTTTTATTTGTTTTTATTGAGTTTTTATGAGTTGTTTGGGTTTTAAATAGTGTCTTTTTACTGCCTTAATTTATGACCTATATTAATAATACGAAATGACTGCAATAAAAAAGGGATCGAATTTTACGACATTTGTTTTATATGTATGAAATATGGGAGAACATCTTTTGGTTATTTTTGGGATTTCATATGCTTACATTATAATTATTAAGTTATGCGTGGTGTCAAAAGGGTGTCACAAGTCCATGAAATACCCGACATCATCAAAGTCGCTAAAAACCTTCAATTGGTCTGTTTTACTCATTTGAATGGGTCTGTTGCACTCGAATTTAAATATTATTTATAAGTAAAACAATAGTGGGTAGAGTGCAGTTTATCGAAATGAAATCAGATTTTTCTTAAAACAAGTCTACGGCAATATATTGAACGTGAAAATTTGAAAGGAATTAAAAAACCAACCATTCGCGCTGTTGTCATAATGTCTGACATATGTATTATATAAGTCGATATCAGTGATACCAGGTACAAAGGAGTCCATTTAAAACTGCTTCATAGCTCTCAATAATCAACACAAAGTTCCGAGGAAATCAAAGAACCGACCCTTCAATAATACTCATTAGAAAAGGATAGCTTAACACAGTTATCGGCTTTGAATCGAGCAGTCCGCAATGAATGGAATCGTGGAACAAACCATTTCTGTCAGGTAAGGTGACAGTTGTGAAACAATATAACCTAACAAACCTTTAGAACTCTGTGTTTGTTTTATGTTTTCGTTAGTTTTGAGAATAAATGTATTCGTTTGTATAAGTATTTTCACCATTAGTGAGAGCTTATTCAGTGGAAAATGAATCAAGGCTTTGAAAAAGATGATTCGGGCAATTTTCCCAAGATTACTATGGACATGATCAGAGACTATAAAGAATATAGACAGACACTCGAATACACCGAAAAGCCGGTCTCCCTTGAGACATTTGGTGGGTTTACTGGTTTATGGTTTAAAAGTTTGTTTGTACACCATTATATATACATGTAGATACATAGTATACATATTTATATGGTAGACAAACAGACTTTTAAACTATAGGTAAACCCGCCGAATGTCTCAAGGGAGACCCGCTTTTCATTGCGCGGCAGTGTTCGTCTAGGTATGATTTAGTCTATGACATGATATTAATATTTACTTTGAAACGCAGGATATTTTAGCGCTGAAATACGGAATGTGAAGTTAAAACGGTTAAGACAAAAAAACTACGCTTCTCATATTGTTCTCTATAATTATCTATATTTCCTAGGAATACTTCTTTCATAATAAGCAAATTTATGTTGAGGAAGAGAGGTTTTGTATTAGATTGATTTTGTATATTTGGCTGAATGCCAGCTCGAGCGACGAACGATTCGGTAACATTGCAAAAGTCTAACAAATCAGAATGCAGGGAAATGATGACATCACTCGCCTATGTGACAAAACTTGCCCAAGTTTAACTCGAGTTTTAGGGCATTTCCCTCTTCCCAAAAAATTTCAACAAAATATTTTTGCACTTCATTTTGACCATAAATGTATCATATCATAATGTATAGTGGCAAATCACTT
Organism: Philopedon plagiatum; assembly: GCA_963971165.1. Taxonomy (NCBI): domain Eukaryota; kingdom Metazoa; phylum Arthropoda; class Insecta; order Coleoptera; family Curculionidae; genus Philopedon; species Philopedon plagiatum. Next base: position 108,890,947 of record OZ020192.1, on the reverse strand, counting down.
TGGATGAATTAAGAATGGATACGGGATGATTTAACATTCTTTGAAGCCAAAACAAACCATTCTAAGCGACACTGTAAACACAATTTGTAAACATTGGCCACATCTTATTTTACCTTGTATTTTTGTACAAAAAATACGTTAGAAGCATCACAAGATTTTACTAGAAGTAATAAAAGGCCTAAAATATTTTATTTTTCTGCTAAATAATAATAAATTTAATAATAATAAATTTAAGTTAAAAAGGTTTTAATTACATTATTTCTAAAGGTTTATTTAAAGTCGCTCCGAGTCATTTATAAATCTATAAGTCGCACTTTTTCTTTCCTACTTCATTAGACAAAGACATACGTTTAACCGAGTGTTCACATCTTGGATGAACAAAGAATCATCCAAGGTAATTTGACGTCAACCGCTCAGCTGTTCAGAGGACAACAGAGACAGCAACACTCCTGAGCTCCAACACTCCAATCCTATTTTATCTCTTTCTACTACCTTCTTGATTCAATTACGTATTTCCTACGTTCGTAAGCTGGACCTCTGGGGTACAATGTTTTCATAACAAACAATAAATAAACAGGCTTCACGTTCGATACGAATACGCTCACAATATACGGAAAACCGAATTCTTTCTAATTCATCCAAGAAATACACCAACTTTTTGATACACCTGGTAATTAGTAAAAACTAGCGTTTACCATCATAGCATTACCAAGAAATCAACCGACAAAAGAAAAAAATTTCAATCGGACTAGAGATACAAAAACATTTAAAATCAAACCTAAGACATATTTTTTGTTATGCGTTAATTTTGTCCAGGAGTTTATTTTTTATTTTCAATCGGTTTTGATAATTGACACTTAAAGTTAGGAAAATCATTTAAGTACTTTTTTTCGTTTGCAAAATTAACCCAGACTTTTTCAATCATGTGCAAACCACAAAACTATCCCTGAAATGAGCCCTCCTTCAAGAGACGAGAGAGTTCCCAAGAAGGGTATACCGTCTATCTGGCGCCCGTAGGATGACAAATGTGACAGCCAACATCTACATGTTACAATTTATTTCTTTTTTCTTTTATTTTAACGGCTATAAAACAGTTTGTTAACTACGAAGATGATTATCAACCGATGGGCGTCCGAGGTAAATGGCAATAAACTGAGAATACCTCTCGCGTACCTGTGTACATGTTTTCTTAAAAAATGTCAACCTTTTATCTGTTCATAATTCATATTGGATAGATAATGTTGGGAATAGGTTTTTTCTTGAGTAGGTATAATAAATGTTGTTGTGACTGTTGGAGATAGTTAATTGGTAACAATGTTAATGTTGGCATACAATTTTTTAACTTTATTTAGATAGGATAGGTAAGTTTGTAACATAAAACTTGATTGGCTTCAACTACACCGATAAAATTAATACTCTAACACTCGGGTTTTCAAATTTAATTAGGTATTGTCATTGAACTTTAACAAGAGACTACAGTATTTATTAATAATTAGCCTTTTGTTTGCTTCAAACGCTATATTTCCTTTGAACCTTTGAAAATACACTTCCGTATGAAAAAAATCCATTTTTTCACACTGTTGGCACTAACGCATCATTCCGCAAAGTTTATGGATAAAGTTCTCAGGGAAAAACAAAAATCACGTAAAATATGACTACACACATATATTCCCACCTTCCTGAAATGTACACGTACAAAACTACGCACCGATATCTCAAAGAAGCGAACGACGTCCCATGAAGCGATGTTGCCACTCTCATTCTAAATTTCGGCACCATGCAATGGAAACATATTAGTAAAAACTTAGTATCGCGAAAAACAATGGTATGTTGGTATATTTTATTAATTCTTACTCATATGCTTTAGCTTTAGCTTAGTATTTATGATTGCAGATAAGTATTAACCCAAAGTAATAGGAAATATGCATATAACCCAAAAAAAATCTGAAATATATTTTTTTATACTCTCTACATAAATTAAATGTTTATGGCGGTTGCTGTTATCCATTTATTGTGGTCTTTTTTAACAAAAAAAAAAAGGATTTTCTACTGCAAATTCTCGCACGAATTTCGCAACTTGTAAGACGTGATCCCATTGGATGTGTCTAAAGTGTTTTTATGACTCATAATGAGTACATGCCGAATTCCAGTGTTGTAGGGTTACCAAAAAATCCATAAAAATGGCATTTAATGCTTAACTTATCCAATGAAATATCCCTGCCCTTAAAGTAGAAGGTTCCTAAAATCGTATTCGTGTATATTTCAAGCCGAAATCGTTCCAGGAACCTTTCAATTTTGCAACAAAAACTGTCATTTTGGCGAAATTTTGACCATCATATCTTAATAATTTCGAGTGAATAAATTGCAATTCTTTGTTTTCATGATAATCTTCGAAATTTAGAAAATTCAAAAAATAGTCGTCTCGAGAAGTAGGTGGGGGACCATGCCTTTTGGCGGATTTTCGGGGCGGGATTCGGGAATCCCTGATGGCTCAAAAATGTAAATAATGGTATCTATTTGATTTGACATCAATGGGTAATATATTTAATTGACGTCTAGAGGCACCTTTGCCAATGACTAACGGTATCACATTACATGTGTCTAATTGAATAAACTTTATTGAAAAACCTACCCTAAGTGACAGAAAATAAAATACTATTATTTGGTAGCCGCCGATTCCAATTAATAAGTGCAGTGGATATTTATATTTTGATTGGTCATAATATTTTTTACGTAAACTTAGTGATCTATATCCCTATATTTTCATGTGTGGACATCCTTCTCTTCAGACGCCCACGGTATAGGCTTGAAGTCTACATGGGATGTCTTAGATAAAAAAAATGATTTGGGTAAACAATAGAAGAAAAAATTGAACTTCTTTCAGTCAAACTATGGTGCAGGAAATTGTAGCAATAATGATTTTTTTGTGAATATAGTCTAAGTAAACCGGAACCAACCTTATTTTGGTGTTTTTCCATAAAATGTTCGAACTAAGATTATAAATTCACCAACATTCCCTATTTTTACAGTAACGTAAATGAACAGAAAATACTCTGATAGTGATAGTGATCACAATAACATAAAACTTTTAACTCTTGCAATGTGATAGGTCTATTAACATAAACTTTACTTTTGAGGTATTCCCACAAAAAAGTCCAGTGAGGGGAGGTCGGGAGACGCTGGAGATGACCTTGTCCGGGAATAATTCTCTAACGACTTCCATAGACGCTCGGGCTGTATGTTCGGAGGCCCCAACCTGCTGAAACCATGTATCTTGATTGAAGCCACCAAATTCATTGTCGTTTCAGCGAAAGTACGACGACGGTTTATAAATTCATTTGGGTTCAATTCTTGCACTATTTGGATCTTGTATGGATGAAAATTCGAATCTCTCCTTAAAATTGTGTGTATAGATGATTATTTGTTCATTTGCAAAGCTTATGATGCTTTACCAATTGATCCACTTGGATTTGGAATAATCGCGGCACTCACAGCCTCAACATTCTGAAGTGCAGTTGTAGTCCTTGGACGACAACGGGGTTTTATATTTACAGCTGATGATATTTTTCTAATCCTCACCAATGATTTCACTAAATTTTTACTTGGTGCGTCCTTCACACTCCTAATATTGAAGTGAGCACAAAATCTTCGTCTTGCAACTGTGTAAGAGTCGTTACTCTTGAAGTATGCCTAAATAATGAACGCGCGGTGCACACAGCGACAAAGTATGTGTAAGTCATTGGGTGCACACCTGACTAACGCTAGGTTACACAGTTGCCAAATTATTTGAAATTAAACAGGGAAATTCATTCCTGGATACCCTGTATAAACAATGGTATCTCCTCCTTCTTTCTACATTTATGATTTCATGTCATTTCTAATGCTAAGAGAAATCGAAATTTATTTTAATCACAATTTCTCTTTTAATAAACAAGTACGAAATGTGATACATTTAATTTTTATTTGTTATAGTCATTCATCAATAATCTTATTCACATTTAGACTATATTAAACATTCAGTTTTCTCCCCTTTTCAATACGGGATCTCATCGGGGTGAACTCAACAGAGCATCGACGTGTATACGGAACAAATTACATTAGTCGGGTGGCAATCGAATTAAGTTGAGAAAGTCCAACGATAAACAAAATTAATGTCAAGTAATGGGACATTAGGCGTACTCTAAACTAGTTAACGAGGTTCATGCCCGAATGCCTACGCAGCCCGTTCCCTGCTCCCAAAAATGTTAGAGCTGGAGCCGAAGTTAATCCAATTACTATCGATTAGGTACAGAATTAGAACATGATAATGAATCTCTTCATTTTGGAATAGTTGTGTTTTTAGGTCTTCATATCATAATCACGATATTTATATGTATTACATAGTTAATTTTATTTCTGGAAATATTTTGTTAAGAGATTTTTTAATAACGCGTTTACCTTAAGCCAATTTTTCTTGCTAACCCTTTTCAAGGCAGTTTTAAACCGTATTTAAAATGCAACATCATGGATTAGGATTTTAAGAAAAGGAGTATTTTTAACCGTTGACAATATCCTGCATGGTCGCGAGGATTTTGACATTTCTCGTTCTTAAGCGGTTTGTTACTTGACGATTTTATAAAGTGTTTTGTTTTACAGTAATAAAATATATGATGAAGATTCTAAAAAAAGTTTACCCGTTGTTTTGCTAGACCAAAAGACATTATTTATAATTTTGTCCTTCAACCTTTCCAAAGCGAGAGAAAAATCCTATTGAAGAAAAAATTTTTGAAAGCTTAAAACATGACATTTGTGATTTATACCTTTTGAAAAATGAAGGGATCGAGATCAAAAAGTCACTTTCCATGGATGTCGTTATTAAAAATTAAACTTGGCTAGGCGGCTGTTTCATAATCCAGGGATATGTATGTGTGTTTCAAACACAAACCCGAAATATTTTCAAATACGAATCAACACGGCACCATTTAACAAGAAAATAAAATGTTTTTAAACCATTTTGAACCGTATTAGCACCAAAAAATGCCTTTAACCTTTATTTCTGTTAGAATCCGACGCCTTTTTTAAATATAATAATATTAATTCGTTCAAGAAGCTAAATTTTCGAAAAATATTTTCGTTTTATTTTAATCCATATTATTAGAAAGGTGATGGAGCAAAAATCAAACATTCTTCGTCAAAATTTTTTTAAAGAAAGAAATAATAACTCTTTCCGTAATTTATATTAAAAATCTGAGTCTGAGCCTGAGCAAGTAATATAAGTCCTAAGTCTTAACAATGAAGCTTTGAATCCTCACTATTGAAAACAAAATCTCGGTAATAATTTTAATGATTTGATTATCGAGGTGGTATTTGTGATTAAGAAGCTTTAGAAAAAAGATCTAAACTGTTACAGGCAGGGATGAATTCGAGGGATAACACGGGGGAATTTTCCCCACCGAAGCAAGAACAATCCCCCCGGGAAATGTCTGTAAAATATTGTTTTACTAGTACTTTTAAAGAGAAATTTTATTACTGAAAACTGAAACGTCAAATGTGCGAAAACTTGGTTAGATCATGATGAAACCCAGCTAGATCCATGAAGAAAATTCTGCTTGTAGATTTTTTGACTCATTCAATCAAGTACAAGGGAGGAAGCATAAAAAAGCAACATTTTTAAATTTCAATCAAATCTATGCCCGGCTTTTTCGGACGATATTGTAATAGGAGCTGGCGGAGATCCCTAAAGATAGAGGCTTAAAAATGAGTAGGACGGGATAACACAAAGAAGTAACAAGAAGAAAAACTGAATAAGATAATAATTTTATATTATGTAAATCATCAATCATTCTAGAAAATGGCAAAGTTGGAAATAACACTTGGAGGGAAAGCCGAATAGAAGAACTGGAATATGTCTTTCTGTGTGACCGTTAGATTAGTGCGAGTGGTTGATAAAACAGTATCTAAATATATGCAGGAAAGAGGACTATTCAGGAGCACGGACAGGCGACGAGACAATGAATTTATCGGCAGAAGAGTAGAAGCAGGAGAGGTAGAAGACGACCAAAGCAGAGATGGGTGAAGAGACTAAAAATCTCGCATTGTGAAAACGATTAACATGCACAGGTAAAATCAAATAAAACATCATGTTCTGCCCCCTCTAAATTTTGGTTGCCCCTTCTAGAATTTGAACCTGGCTATGGGCCTGCCGGAACCCATATAAAGTTCGAAAAGGCGTAGTCAAAGAAAAAGTTCTTTAGAATGCCAAATATAAAGTCAAAATGAAGAAGTTATTTAGTTATATATTAATTAACCTAACCTATTCCATTTTATCTTAAGTTTTATATAATTTCGTCTAAAATTACTATTTTCCTAAAGTAAATTATTATAGGATACAAAAATTATTCAGTACTCCATTTACTATACCCGTTACACTGATCAACTAACATATTTAATCAAAATATGCCGTCTGATGGAAATGGCAAATTACTCGGCTTTAGCACCATTTATTTTTTGCATTATCTTAATAGTTCGCCATTTTATATTTAAACGAAATTAATCAAGTCGAACTGCGTGTGAGGGCATTCATTCGAGCATGAACACACCAAAACCATTAAGTTACGCAATCTTAAGAATGTCGATATGCATTTCTTACTTCCCCATGTGGAATTGTTATACCTCTTCGGGAGAAATATGACACCGTACATGAAAAACAGGATGCGGATATGATCCACTTAACACCACATTTCTGTTCGAATTCCGATAATTTGGTTCTGAAATAATGAGAATGTTTGGCGTTAATGCTATTACCGATTGAACATTGTCCTTTAAATAAAAAAATTTAATAGTGTTGTCAAATATTAAACAGGGTATTGAGAAACTCTTTGGCTATAATGAGAAATAAGTTGCTACTAACGTAGATTTGAAAAGGATTCATTTCTGAAATATCGTGTAATTGGGTTTGATTGAACTTTATTTTGATTCATTTTAATTTACTACACACATTTTAAAGGTTCATTCAAACTGCGTGCATACAACACTTTTTGGAGTATCTATCGAATAACGTTACTATTCAAAATAATTTACAGTATTTTTTGGGGTTCACGAACCGGTAGATCACACTTGATTCATTAAGATTAAAAATCCAATAGATCATAAAAGAAAATATTAGTTAAAGATGTTATTTACTTTTTTATCTTTGACAGATTTTATAAAATTTTCAGTACCTAATTAATAGCTGCATTGATGTTAAAAAAATATAAATAAATATTGCCTTTTTATCCACAACCGAACAATTTCAACATTTTTAATTCTCTTTTTGATTCATTTCAACATCTGCCTTTTAAGAGGTAATTTAGATTTTGGAAGAATGATTAGATAGGTTTACAATAGTTTTTAAAACTCTCGATAAACTTGCCGCACAACTTTTTTTACCAAAACAGTATTACAATTACAACGTATATGCAATATTTTGCAGGAGTTTTTATTTACTGAGTTTAGGGAACATTTTTATCAATTTTATTGCGTAATTTTATGCACCTGATAAATTTCCGTCCGTATTTTTACTTTCCGTAACATTTTTTCTTAAACGTGTATTTTAGGGTTTTGGGGCATTATTTTGGGGCATATTTGGATACTGCTCAATTCTCCAAATATGCTAACTGAATTTTAAAACCAAATTTAATAGAAATATTGTTGTGATTCTGAGAATACTATCTACTGCAATATTTTGAAGGAGTTTTTTCTACCGAGTTTATGAAACATTTCTATCAATTTTCATAATGCATAATTTTATGCATTTTCTTAAAATTTTATTCATATTTTTACTTTCCGTCCATTTTGTTTTTTGAAAAAAGTGCATTTGAGGATTTTGGGAAGAGACTACTCAATCCTCTAAACATGCTCACAGAATTTTAAAACCAAAATTAATAGAAGTATTATTAAGTTGTGATAATGAGAATAGTCCTGCAATCTTTGCAGGAGTTTTTATCTACTAAGTTTATGAAACGTTTCCATTAATTTTGTCGAGTAATTTTACGCACTGTCCTAAAATTACATTCGTCTTTTTCCTTTCCGTCAATTTTTTTTTCAAAAAAGTGCATTTGAGGATTTTGGAAAGAGCCTACTCAATTCTTCAAACATGCTTACAGAATCTTAACACAAAAATAAATAGAAATACCTATTATCAACTTGTAATTGATAGAAAACTCCTGCATTATTTTGTAGGGTTTTTTATCTACCAAGTTTATGAAACATTTTTATCAATTTTACTGCGTAATTTTATGCGCTGTCGTAAAATTCCACTCGAGTTTTTACTTTGCAAGAAATCCGACGAAATTTTTAGAGATAAGGCAAAAACTCGACTTGGGTGTCACTGAAACCCTGGAATGTACCTAACGACCCTGCCTGTAGTGGGCACGACAACGGTCAGGTATAATAAATAAACGAACTTGTTATTGTCTGTCCGTTTTAATTACATTAGCGAGATGAAGAGATAGCGCTGGCACTGGCGACATCAGACAATATCAGGGTTGAATTTCAGTGACGGAGCTTGCCAGTTTAACTTAATAATTTCCTTTTAAATGTTTTTAAGGTTGCTGTCTTGCTAAAACAAAATAGATTTTTTTTTGCTACTGGCCAAGATTAAAGAAATAGCTATTTACCTAACAAGTGCGGAAAGTGATACTTTTTCGCACGCGACTGCCGTTTAGCGAATGACGTGAAGCGGAGTGCGGAAAAGACACTTTCGCCCGTGTTGGGTACATGTTTTTCTACGAGCGTGAGAAAAATTATCTAGTTATGGCATTTCTTTTGTTTCTTGTAAGAGTGGATGGTTTGCAAGTTCTTGAAATGTCGGAAAAGTATACTAGAATTACCTCTTCTTTCTTGAAATTATTTATTTTCTTTTTTGCACACCATTTACTGAATGTTTTTAATTCTTTGGCATAACGGTATTTCCATTTTTCTGGTAACAAATCGACGTTCATATTCTTGACTTCTTCGAGAATGTCTTCCGGTACTCCATCAATCATATTCTCTTCAATATCTTCCTCGATCTCCATTTTCTACTCAAAAGTTTGATAAAAGTCGAATAACCTTTGTATTTTCACTTTGACGTCTATACTGACAATCAACAGATAATTACACAAACTTATTTGCCGACCACACCCATTTATTGGCAACTTAATTTTATTTTAGTATAATTTTTTGCTTTATTTTTCATTTATATGGATATTTTTACGTAATTAACTGTAAATTTATATTCTATGGATATTTTTTATCGTATAAATAAAAGTTTCAAGATATTTTAGGATTTATTTCATTTATTATATTTACAAAGAATATTTAGGTCCTAGTGACAGAAAAAATTACACCATAGATAGATATTAACCCAGGTATTACTGAAGCCTTGTTGGCAATTTATTAATATTTATTTGAAACTCTTATAAAGCATACTAAAATAAAAGAAGTTATAACCACTTTTGTAATAATGTTTTTATTTTTTTAGTAGAGCCATAATATCCTTTTAAAAGGATGGTAGTAAGATAAGGATTTTAATACAGTTAAGTTAAAACTAGAACATAAATGAGTCCTGAAAATCATTTATAAACAATTGAAGTTATAAAAATACTTTATTCTGTATAGTATATTTTAAAACAGTATTTTGGATGTAAACACACTTTTTGCACAGAAATTGAACTTTGTTATGACAGAACCCACACCTTGCTTGGGACTCTTGACATACCGCAATGTTATTTAACCCATCATATCTTGAATAAGCATGTGCTTGGGAGTTTCTTTTTGACGGACGCCTTTTTTGATCGCCTTGGTTGCTCTCTAAAAGATTTGTGGAAACTGCTCTTTTAAAATGTACTTGATTCACTTTGCCTCTTTTAATCCTATGAATCTACCATGCATTTTGCATTGATATATCCAAACAGTGTGTAAATAATGGAAAATATCATTTTTTCCCTCTAATTGATACATGGTACAGGCTGATGTCCTGATCACTGCGATCAACTCTACCCATATAGTTATTATATATTTGGCTGCTCAATATTCACATGTTTTTTTCCCTTTTAGCTGTATCTTTTTATTTGAGAAACTGGTAGTACTGTTGTGTGATGCAGCTGTCACAACACTGTTGTCGCTCCAACGACATACTGTTACTGGGATATCAAGGCACGTATCAATTTTTACTTTTAACAAGTAAGCTTCAACTAGTACAGCTACTATCATTAAACACGTTGAAACTTTAAACAATTGACTGAAACTTGCTTGCTAATGTTATTGTTACAAATTTTAAAGCCGATAAACAATGTCAAAATGACTTTAACTTGGCCACCATGGACGCGATTGGAAAATGCCACCTTAATTGCATATCAACGATATAAGTAGAAAGGTTCTGTAATTATTCCGTGGATTCACAATTTTTGGATGTATTTTTTTCCCACCAATATTTTACTAAATATGTTAAATTGAACCTCTTCGGTCCGGGTCTCTTTTCACAATACTAAGTTTTTAAAGCTGGCGTAGTCGTTCACACATTTTTTGTCTAAAAGCTTTATGCTTAAATAAACCTAAGCAACTAATAAAATGTATATGTTCAAACAATAACATGCTTAAGGTGATCTTGATGGAATTTTGAAAATAGAATCCAGCGACAACGTTAAATCTTCTAAATACTCAAGACAAATTACAGAAATTCTAGCCTTTAAGGTAGGGCGCAGAATTCACTAGAAGGTCAATATTTTTTGTCCAGCAGACCTGGAAGGCTGGCAGACCTAATTCGAGCCCTGGATTTTTGTATTTGCACTGGCATTACAGAAGCCCTTAATAACCATACTCGTACTCTGGATAGGAAGACAACCGAGTAAAGGGCAATATAACACTGACCAAATCAGTTGCAGGCTCACCACATTTCTGTGGCATCACCAAAAGTGTTGCAAGAGATACAATTTCAAACTCTTATGTAAAGCGATAAAAATTCGGAAACGTTTTAACCTCAACCTTTCTATCTTTCTATGTATTTCTTATTGATAGAACTGCGTGCAGTATACAGGTCATTCTTGGGATCAAAAAATACATGGCGGTTATAGGTGTCATCTAAACCAAACGTCGGACTATCGATTTTGTAATTTAAAAGGCGTGAAAACAGAGCATCATCAACTTGCCATGGTTTTGATTGTAATAAAAAGTTAAGGCAACAAAACCAATAGTCAACAAAAATTACAACTGTGGTCTAGCTCATATAGGATTTAATTTTTGTCTTAATAATTTTAATGACACTTCGGTATAAGAATCTCCTCCACCACTGCAGTGCTTTTGTATCCAACCTACCTGTCCCCCGTTACGACGACTCTTCTTAAGTCTTTATGCAAACGACGCCGTTTCCCAGGATCCAAGAAATTGTCACCGCTTGATCGATAACCTTGCATGCATGCAGCTTTCAACATTAATTTTTGTAGCTTTTTTTTTCTGCTAATTAATTTAAAACAAACAATTGTTGCGTTTTATTGTAGAGACATGATGCATCTAGCAGCATATGTTTTTATTTCATAGATTGATTATTACACATAACTATATACAACAATTAGACATTTAACATAAACTTTAACCCCGTGACTCGTTGAATAGGTTTAAGATGTATTACTGGTTTAAATTAAGATCTTCTAGTTGGTCAATTAGGTTTTGACACTGCTCTGCAATTTTTGCGCGTGTTATTTTCTACGTCAAAGCATTGCTTCCAGGGGTGTTTAAAACGAAAAGGCGTGCTAGAGCGATTTTTCCTTTGTGTGCTCCTAACCTGGAACCCTAATTGCTAGAAATCTATGGGAACTATATTCTATCCAATTTAATTTGAGAATGATGACAGAAAAAACAACTAAACAAGAATTCACCCTATTGGTCAGTTCTATGCACAGTTCATACCAGAACATATTTTAGCGATCACAATATTCATCTTTCGTTCCTGGTAATCACCGAGTAATCAGATTTCTTTTTATCCGTGTTGGCGAAAGTGCATTAGTAAAAGACAAATAAAAAAAGAATGTGTTCAAATTTTTATCGTACCTTCTTTGCTTCTGGGAGTATTGCTGGTTATATACTTCGAAAGATTAGTCATCGCAAAATTCTTTTCTTTCCTGATAAAACTCCCAACGGAATCCGATTTATTTCTATCCTTCTTAGCAAAAGGGGAATTAGTAAAAGACAAATAAAAACGATGTTGTTGCCAATAAAAAAGAATAATCAAACTGAAACATTTTATCGCAGCTGCCTTTGTTTGTGCAAGTATTTCTGGTTGTCTACTGTGAAAGCTTTATCGGAGTGGTTATAAATTTCTAATGTGGCAAAATACTTATGTCAGTTTTTGTTTTATGATTTTATAAAGCAAAAGACCATTGGTTTTGCGCAAAATCTCGTTTTTATTATGCAAAAACAGTGTCAGCATAGACACTTTAACTTTCTTATTTTATCCTACTTAAAATTATTTTTCCCACCCCTCTAAGTAACGATACTTCCTATAACCAATAGTTTGCAATAAAAAGATCGGAGAAAAAGTTTTTAAATAAATAAAGAAAAAATAGCAAAAATGAATAAATATTTTGATTAAAGATAAACAATTTATAATAATGTTAAAAAAATATTCGCTATTCTCAGATATGCTTATAAGGAAAATGTATCTATAATAAAAGCCTACCTGCGAACAGTGACGTTTGTGTGAGTTAAATGCGCGATAAAAATTGTTTAATCGAATATACCAAGCAGTTTTACAATTTTTAACAGTAAATGTTGAAAGTCTTAGTTCCAGAAGTATAGAAACACTTGTTGCATAATGTTCGGAGGTTTATTTTTTCATTTTCGGACCTAAAATATGATGGGACTCATCTGTGGTGTTTAGTGTGTAATAAGGAGTTATTATGTTGGAAAAGATTTCACTGCGAACGACATGTTAAAGTGCAACGCATAAATTTAAAAAAAGCGGCTGCAAACCCTATATTGAGTTTGTAGTAGATTTAATATTTATGATGTGTGCTTGTAATATACCATTTTATACTCTCGCGAAACGGCAGTTTCGTATACTTTTTGGGAAAAATATAATCCCGATTGGACATTGCCCTCTGACCAAACGTTATGCAAGTATTTACCAACTGTGCGCGAAAGAATAGAGAAGGGTAAAAAAGTGTGACTGACTACAGATGAAACAACAAAAACTCAGTGGTTAATGCTGTAGTTCGAACATTAGATCCACGTAAACCTTCAGTTCCCTATTTACTAGCCAGAAAAAGACCGCACAACTGTACTGGCGAAGCCATTGCCCTCATATACTACATGTTACGTGTATCTTACCTGCATTACATCTTGTAGCAGAAACCATTCGCTCATACAAAAGCCATATTTCTAAAATCCCCCAAACGGATTCGCCAATTTCATGACAAATGTCCGAATATTCGAGAACCTCCACAGCCTGTTCTTACAAGATGGGGAACATGGTTGGAATTACTTACTACTTATTACAGAAAAATTTAATAGTGTGCTATAAAAAATCCAGATTTGGCTAGACTAAGACAGATTTTTAACACTAGTGTTTTTACAAAGCAGTGTTTGAAGGACCATTTTAAGTATGCAACTATTATATTGTTAGATGTGGAACGGTCGTTTTCCGTATATAAACACATTTTTTCATAAGCGGCTGCGGCGAACATGCCTCAAAGAAACGACTGTGGAAACATGCACTATGCTGCAAGTGTTTAGCCTTGCACATTTAGATGTATAATCCTAGCAGTGATGTCAGATTGGTGGGGAAAAAATCCACAGATGGTGTTGCAAATTTTCCCTAGAATTTCCTAGATCTTTCCCCCAACTATCGAAAATCGTCAGAATTCCCCAATTTGGAGATTAAGGAGATGTCATATTAATAAATTAAACACTATAATATTGATTTTCAACTTTTGTTTCACGCAAAATCACAAGTTATCTTTCGTAAACATAAAAAAATCGTAACATCATAAATTAAATTCATAATAAAATCATCATAACCTCAAACTTCAAAACATACTGACATTCTGATTCTGGGGCTATTGACAGATTAGACATCTGACAAAGCGACAAACTCAAATTAAGGGTTATAAAAGACTAGTATGTATAAATGAAATACCCATTTTCTTTTAAATTAAAAATAATAACAATTTATTTTTTATATGTTTTTTTTTGTATGTTGCTCACATCACTCGACTCGATTATACCGAGTTTTGTTTTTGGAATTAATGATAAAATATTGTAATAAAAATAATGAAACTATTTATTACTCGTAAACTCTTTCTACCAAGAAAAATCCCTAGATAATCACAAAAATTCCCTTTATCCCTGAAGCACTAAAAAATACCTAGATCTAGGGAAAACTCCCTAGAACTAACATCACTATATCCTAGTTACTGGGTAAGTATTTTTCTTACTATAACGCATGTTAATACCACTTACTTACAGGGAGTTGCTTATTTACGTTTCCGACGCCTATGGTCCGGAAGCGTGTTTTTGACCTCTAGTTTATTATTATTCATCTAAATTTCCTGAATTAAAGTAAAAGAATATTAAAATGACCATTTAAAAGCTTACTTAAGAAACTAATGTTATATTAGAATCAATATGGCGGCCATGATTTGAAGATGTATAACTGTGATAATTACACTGTTGCATGTTACGTGACCTAGGCAGCGTTTCAACATGATCCAATAACAGAAGTATTAACTAGTAGCTCCACCCTAAAAGCGCCAACAATCTCATTCATTACTTCTAGTGTTCGTTAAAGGTAGGGGACATGTAGATACATATATTTCTAGTCTACATAATATTTGCATATCATTTACTTAAATGTAAAATGGACTACCCCTTCTTGGACTAATTGGTTAATACAACAGAAAGAGAAAAGATGTTAACTTAATATAAAGAAGCAATCAGTAATATCTGTTCAATCTAATAAGTAGGGCAAAATAAGCCCCCTTATTTTATTCTGTACTAGTAGTGATATCTATGAGGTATTAGTAAAATATAGTAATTTTGTAGCAGCTATACAGAATGTCCCATTTTTGTAATAATGTAAATTATGACAATTTTTGAACTAACAGTAAATTAATTGGATCTGTAGGTCTGTGATTAGTATCTGTGCTATATAGGTATTACTGTTTATGCATCACTCATAATTTTTCCAAAAAGTTGTTGGAAGGTTGTAATTTATTTTAAGTCAAAACGGGGCAATATAATCCTCACGTATTAGACTTACTAACAGTTTTTTATGATTTTTAAAATAAAAAAGTTTTTTTGTTATTATTTATGATTAGTTTAGTTGTTTTACCACTTTACTTGTTTTATAACAAGATTGTATTTTATAAAACCAAGGTTCTTTAAAAATATTTTTTATGATTTTTGGTATTTTTGCTATACGTTCTCTTATACCTTTTCTTCACCTAGAACTATATATCTTCGTTTTTGGTATAAAAATTAAATGTCTCTAATTTTTCTAAGAGATTAATGCAGGAAACCATTCTACCAATATACGTGTTTAGAAGATACTTATGTACATTTTTGTAAAACTGAAAACCCGAATTTTTTTTTTAATTCTATATTTTAGTGTTAGAATAATAGAACAATACTTGCATTAAGCAAACACTGAAAACTAGTTTTCAGGATCTGTTATTGGTCGAAATATGCAGCTTCTTAGTTACAGGGATTATATTACCCATGTCTCCCCTATACTTAATTTGTTACGATTATTGTCAGAGGCGTAGTTAGGAGTCAAGTTCAGAGGTGCTTAAGCCCCTCACCCTATTCAGTATATGGCCAAAACTTTTGTTTGGGGTGCTAATTAGAGTTTTGGAGGTGCTAAGCACCCCCAAGCCCCCCATAACTACGCCTATGATTATTGTATGTTGTAATATTGATGCTTTGCTGATGCTGTTAATATATTTTAAAAAGAGAATACGGAACGCTTTGGACCGGACCATAGAATTATCCAAACATTTTATAAAAAATCCGGAAATCGAAAAAAAAATTAATCAATTTTAAATTTTCCTTGAATTAAAATTTGTACCTGCTTATACGTAGTTCAAAAGGCAATACAGCGTACAAAGGCCGATTTTGAAAAGCATTCATAATGTAGGAATTATAGCTAAAAATAAAACCAGTGGTGTAATTTTTAACCATATTATAATACGAAAGTTTTTAAAAATTGGGCTCTATAGATTTGGGCTACCTATAGCCTTTAAAAATGCAATAATTAAAAGATTGAAAATATACTCTATTTTGCATTTTCCGGCGTTGCCCTTGCATATGGTGCAGTATAAAGCCTGATGAGGGTCCAAAATAAATAACTGCCTTAGTCCCATTTTAAGGGAAAATAGTTATTTGTATATCAACGCTGCGAAATTCATTTTTAGCGTACCTAGATAATTATTACCGAAGCAAGATAATGTTGACGTCGCTAAAAGGTTTTGCGACTATGGTATAGGTACACACTATTTTCTGTGCAACCGTAAAAATTATTTAATAATTTTTCGTACGAGCATCGGTGAGTTTCGAATTTACCAAAAATTGAGAGAAAAACAGAATTTTATTATTACTAAATTGAAGAAAATGAAAAATATGCAAAGAACTATTGTCTGCGTTAAATGAACATATTTTCTTTTTTTTTTCGTGAATAAAAGTAATTTTTCCTTACTCTACATTTTGCTTTCAAGAAAATTAAAAGAAAACATTTATTAATTTTTAATACAAACTACTATTAATAGACATTAGGAATGATTATTAAAATTCTTGAAACATTGGGAACGATAAATATTAAAATTAAAGTACCTACAATTTGTAGCAAATTGAAGATTCATTGTGAATGTTATTTCTTTTCCCTCGTTTGCTGAATTTTTTTTTTCGCAACCATTGGTGTTGATTGATTTTCGTTTGAAGTGCAATGGATATTTGTGATTTTCTGTAAAGTTGTTGCTGCTGGAGTTAAACAGATACTACTGCTAGGCGTGTCATCTGATCGGTCTAACAACAGAGGCGTGGTTGACTGAGATCTGTTGCTACATGGCTTTTTAAGTATTTTTCAAGCAATTTTCGTTTTATACGTTTGCTTTTATGACAATACATCGCACAGACAGGTAACCAGCCAACATAATTTGTCGAACTATGACGTTCACTTAAGAGTTCTTGCAAAGGCAATTTTGTTGCTTAAAGCTAGTAGAACCAAAATTTAACTGAGAAAATGTATTTTTTTAATTCGTGCGGAAAAGTAACTTTACCGCACAAGCGCGGAGAAGTACTACTTTCCGCGTCCAAAACATTGTGGAAAAGTGCACTTTTCCGCACGCTCGTATTAAAAATATATTTACAGCATATGACTGCATAGAATAATCGTAAGCAATGCTCTAATAGTCTATTAGTTAAAAGAATCCATGGCTAAGCAAACGGTTTAATATGACAACCAGGAGTTTAATTTGACCAGTGCAAGAATTAAATAATTATTTATAAGTTTTGTACCTAAATTTATTTCCTAATCTGTAGGAAAACTTATAAAGAAAGGGGCAATTTAAAAATTACGTATTTATTTCAAACTAACTTTAAGCAGTATCTAAGTTTCAGAAAATAAAAATCATTTGGTAAGCAAGCCAAATGCAGAAATAATAGAATAACTGAAATTTTTCATGAGGACTTATTAACAGTGACCGGACAAAAACTCGTCAAAACTAACTGATTAACTACAAGATCTAAATTTACAGCAGTAGTAAGTCTTAAATCTTTTTAGTGAATCCTGGGATCAATTTTCTCTCAACTATATAGGTTATGGTGAGACACATTGTATTTAAATCGGAATTTACATATAAATCATACAGCAGCATTTTTCTTTCTTTCTCTGCATGACATTTTGCTTAATGGTTATGAATCGTATGCAAAATACAAATTTTAATACAATTCTGCTATCAATTTTTGCTCTTTCAATTTAAAGTTACTTATAGTTTAAATCAAACTGATATATTGAATTAAGTAGTCTACCATATTTTTTGATGTTTTATTCAATTAGATCTAGAATCACCAGTTTAATGAGTATGGTATTTTTTCCTTACCATTAATAAGCCTAAAATTAATTTTAAAATTATTCGCACAATATATATATATATATATATATATATATATATATATATATATATATATACAGGGTGACAATTTGAAAACGATCAATGTGCTATAAGTTGAGAACCAAGAAAGAAATTTCAAAACGCTTAATTCCCGTATGAAGGGGGACGTGAAATTATGTTATTTTCATTGTGGTAGAATTATCCTCTAAGCCGTCACATCCACCTCTTAAAAATCTTAAATAGGAAGATAGGTTAAGTGACGCCTTGTTTGAAAGGTCTCTCAATTATGTACATGTTTACGAATGCGATATGAATGCGCTTAAAACATCGCCGAATTTAAAAACTACATAACGCATTTGATATACATATCTTTAAAAACAATATTGTCACTCTGTCAAGAGGTTAATATTTATATTTGTTGAGCCAAACGAAACCCTGCAATTACTATACCTGACTGATATTTTAAAACTGTTAGCCAATGCCAATGCTCCAATCAAATAGTTTATTTTAAAAATAAAGCATTCATTGGACACAACATTATTTATAATAACAAAATAACATAAAAATGTACCTTGTAAAATTTAATTTACAACCGTTTAGAGAAACTACCAAAAGTAAAAATTTAACTATCGTTGTCGGTTTTAAATTGGTGTATTTTGGAGATATAGTTTTATTACTTATGCCGTTAATTTATTAGCCGACAAAATTAGATAGTTAACTGTCTATCAGATTTATTTATATATAATAAAACAGTACATATAAAAATAATAAGTAGAAGATATTTTTCACGCTGGTTTAACAAAATGGCCAACCTTTTAAAATGTGTTCCTCGACCCTACTAGAGAAAATAAAATCTAAACACAAAAGAACTGATCAAAAAATGAAAAATGGAAGCATTAAGTCACAATTATTGTCAACAGTGTCCGGCGTTTTTTAATATAGAATATATTATTTGTTTACACTGTGGGCGTGGCCAATACACTAGCTTGTAAGGCCAGCGAAAAATTCATATATATATATATATACATATATATATATATATATATATATATATATATATATATATATATATATATATATATATATATATATATATATATATATATATGTATATATATATATATATATATATATATATATATATATATATATATATATATATATATATATATATATATAGTAAACTAGTAATATTGGGTTGCGCAGCAAATGAAAGAATACTCTTTAAAGTTGTTCCAAGCTTTCGAAAATATTTATTTTCATCTTGAGGGAGACTACAAAGAATTGCTAGTATTAAACATGGTTCTTATATTAACCATTGTTTTAAGTGAGCTTATAAGCAGATTTATTACTTACAACTTAGTTGAGGATGTTCATTAACGGTGTTAAAGTATTATCTAGGGAATCAGTGAAGTCCTCCAGAGTGGGATCGAAAACCAAGCGTCATGAATTACTTAATTATTCTAAATTTACGTTTATTACACAATAGCACAGACAGATTAAAATTACATGAAAGTCATTAATTAAAAAAAAGGAAGAAAAGTAAAAATCATTTCTTTCTCAGTTTTTTGAAATTCATTTTAGCCATGCGGCACGAGATGACAGACTGATTTGATTGAGCGGGAAACTCACTATGGACTGTCAGAAGTCAGTTATCAGCGACATCTGTGTACTATATTCAATTATATGCGAAACATGATTACAGAAGTCTGTAAAATTAGGTGTGTTATTTACCTTGTTGAGATAACTTGTTGGATTTATATTGCGGTCAGGAAGTACACCCTAGCGGATGCATTTAAAAGCTTATTTATGCGACATCTATGAATTTCAATTAGAATTATTTGTAATTTGATAAAAAGATTTTGTTGATTGTAGACTGCATCCAGAGAGGTGTGCTCTGGCAGAACACGCTAATAACTTACTACATAACTTTGATTATAATGCAACCAAGATACTTGCTACACAGAAAAATAACTCTAAAAGAGCTTTTCTTGATATGACCTTTATTTCACAAGAACCTAATTGCATATATCAAAAAATCGATATAAAACACCTAAGTGAAATATATTCCTATCTATTATTTTTAGACAAGGATCATCGTTTGAACGACTCTGGGATTCAAGTATAATGACAATTGATTGTATAATAAAAATTATTTTTTTCCTTCACAACAAATTCAAGAATACTTACCCATTTCCTACATATAACAAAATCTTTTTATCAAATTACAAATAATTCTAATTGAAATTCATAGATGTCGCATAAATAAGCTTTTAAATGCATCCGCTAGGGTGTACTTCCTGACCGCAATATAAATCCAACAAGTTATCTCAACAAGGTAAATAACACACCTAATTTTACAGACTTCTGTGTTGAGGGCGAATTAATGCGGAGGATATATATATATTATCTGAGTAATGTGGAAGAAGAATTTGGATTGGATTATTTGTTACCTCTAGATATGGGAGTTCTACGCTGATGAAATATTACTACTTTTTGATTAAATGTTGTTTTATTTTTAACTTTTGTAACATATCTTTAACAGAGCTGCTCACAATTTTGTCATCTCTTTTATTCTAAATTATTTATCCTTATCTTTTGTTTTTCTAAAACTACTTCGTTTTTATATTACCAAAAGGTATTTCTACCAAACATTAACTGGTACATATAACAATTTGTGGGATCGTGTACTGAGCAAGTGGTACGCCACAAATACTCCCCTCTCTAAAAAAAATAAATAATAAAAAGAATTTCATCAAATTTTTAAACGTTAACAGAATTCAATGCGAAAGAAACTTTTCTTACGTTTTTATTTGGAATAACAGATTCATCATGCTCCGCCAACAGGAAAGCAGGTTTAATTCTGTCTATACTAACAACTACATCTTTATTATCTTTAAAAATAACAAATGATTTTGGATATTTTTTGATTACTTTAAAAGGACCCTCGTATGACGGCGAAAGAGATGACTTTTTGCCTTCTACTTTAATGAACACGTAATTTGAATTTTTTAAATCGTGACACACAAACGGTTTCTCCAGGTTATGCCTATTAATTGCTTCTGGCTTTAAATTAGCAAAACATTCGCGTAAACTGATCAAGATAGGAAAAGTGTCAATGATTTCGTGATAAGTTGTAAAAAATTCTCCGGGCAATCGTAAAGGTTGACCATACATTAGTTCTGCAGGTGAACATTGAAGGTCTTCCTTTATTGCCGATCTTAGACCTAAGAGAATTAATGGTAGTTCATCTTTCCACCTATTTCTATTTCCTCTAGCTGTTAGAGCCGCTTTTAAAGTTCTGTGAAATCTTTCAATCATTCCATTGCTCTGCGGATGATATGTTGTTGTGTGTATTCTATGAATACCAAGAAGTTTACTAAACTCTGAGAACAATGCTGACTCGAATTGAGTTCCCTGGTCATGAGTTACTGTATGTGCTACGCCAAAACGTGAAAAATAGTGTGTATAGAGAGTTTTTGCCACAGTTTGTGCTGATATGTTAGATAGAGGATAGGCTTCTGTCCACCTAGTGACTCTTTCAATAACTGTAAGAATATACGTGCATCCTCCTGAAGGAACTAGAGGACCGACTAAATCGATGTGAATATGTTCAAAACGACCTTTTGGAATGTCAAATTCACCTATAGGAGATTTTGTATGTTTATTGATTTTAGAAGTCTGACAACCTAGACAACATTTAACCCACTGATGAATATCTGAATTCATCTTAGGCCAAAAATATCGTGAACCTACTAATGTTTTTGAAGCGCGAATGCCAGGATGAGATATGCCATGCAAGTTTTGAAAAATCGTAAATCTAAGTTCTTTTGGTATATAAATTCTTTTATTCGTCGAAGAAACTTCGCACCAAACTTTAATTTTGGTGAAAGAAACTTCTTCCTCTTTTAAAATAAATTTGCAGTTTTTGTTTAAATTTTGACTTTGAATTAATGTTTTAAGTTCTTTGTCCGCATCTTGTGCTTGTTTTAAAGAACAGATATCTATGTCAAATATATCTAAAGATCCCATGTTGTCATGTATGCGTGAGAGAGTATCAGCAATGACGTTTGATTTTCCTTTGATATATCGAATATCAGTTGTAAACTGAGCAATGTATTCTAAATAACGAAATTGACGTGGACTTCTGTCTGCTTTGGACTGAAAAATTGTAGTTAAAGGTTTATGGTCACAAAAAGTCAAGAATTCATTACCTTCTAAAAAATGTTGAAAATGTCTGATTGCTGCATAAATGGCTAACAATTCGCGATCAAAAGTAGAGTATTTTTGCTGAGAAGGGCTAAGTTTTTTTGAAAAATACGCAATAGGTTGCGAAAAATTATCATAAGTTTGTTCTAGTACAGCAGCGATGCCCGTACTAGAAGCGTCTGTTGCCAACGAAAGTTTGGCGCTAGGTCTAGGATGTGCTAGAATTGTTGCTTCAGCAAGTAGAGTTTTCGCTTTGTTAAAACTATTCTCACACTCCTCTGGCCAATCGCTAATATTTTTATTTTTATTATTTTGCAAGTCAACTGAGAGTTTATGCAAAGGAATTAATATTTCTGACATTTTCGGTACAAAGCGATGGTAGAAATTGATCATTCCTATGAATCGTTGCAATTGTTTCAGTGTCTTTGGTGTCGGAAAATTTTTAATTACATTTATGCGTTCTTCTGAAGGTGAAATACCTTTTTCAGAGATGGAATGTCCCAAAAAATTTAAATTTGCTACTCCAAATTCACACTTTGAAGGTTTGAGACTTATTCCAAATTGATCGAGTCGCTCAAATAAAATATTTAAATGTTGAAAATGTTCGTCCTCATTTTTACTTGCTACTAAAATATCGTCAATGTAAACAAAAATAAAATCGAGTCCTTGAGTTACCTCATTAATAAATCTTTGGAAAGTCTGGGCAGCGTTTCGTAAACCAAAAGGCATTCGTTGAAACTCGAAAAGACCAAAAGGTGTAGTGATAGCTGTTTTGAAAATATCTTCCTCCGCTACCGGTATTTGATGATAAGCTCTCACTAAGTCAATTTTTGAGAAAATGGTACTGCCATGGACATGCAAGTTAAAATCTTGAATATGTGGTAATGGATACCTGTCTGGTGTCGTGACTCCATTTAAAAAACGATAATCCCCGCATGGTCGCCAATCAGAAGAATCTTTTTTAGGCACCATATGTAAAGGGGAAGCTACTGAAGAAGAGGATGGTCGGCAAATGCCTTGTGCAACCATCTGTTCAAACTCAGCTTTGGCAATTTTAAATTTAATGGAGTCGAGACGACGTGGACGACAAAAAGGTAAATGTCCATTAGTGACAATATGATGTTTAATTGAATGTTTGGCAGGTAGCACAAAATCTGGTGAAGAAATAAGTTTAGGGTATTTTCTAAGAAGTTGGGTATATTTTGTTTCGACAGCAAATAGTTTGGGAGTTGGAACATCTGAATTAACTAAAGAAGCTTTTGAAATCAAAGTAGTTTCAGAGTCAATGAGACATTTGTTTTTAACATCTACTAGCAAACCAAAATGGGCCAGAAAATCTGCGCCAATGATGGGACGATTAATATCAGCTACAGTAAAAATAAATGGGAAGTTGCGTCTGAGCTTAAGATTTACTTTTATAAACTTTTTGCCATAAGTTGTAATGGGAGTACCATTAGCGGCAGTTAAAAAAAAATCTTTATCTTTTTTTAGATCTGAAAATACATCCCGAGGAATAACAGATACATCTGCACCGGTATCTATCAAAAACTGTAGTTTGTTAGAATCGTCAAACACGAAGAGGCGGCGATTTTTATATTTTACTATCCCACTGTCTGCTGTCGAAACTTTTACATGCTTTTTTGAATTTTCTTTAGACTGAAAAGTTTCGTATAGCATACACCAAGGTCCTTGACATTTTAATGCTCTTTTTCCAAACTTGTTATGATAAAAACATACGCGATTTTTTGAGGATGACCGAGAACGACTGTTAGAGCGACTTCTACAGGAAACACATTGATTATTTTGATTTCTGTTAGGTGTGTTAGAAAAATTTTGAAAGTGTGACAATTGATTTTGAAGTGAATTAATTTGTTGTTCCATAGATTGTTGTTTTTGAGACATGGAATGAAGAAGATTTTGACAATTAATTGAAAAATCAGAAAAAGCTTTCATTAATTCGTTTGGAACGGTAGATGAATTACCTATATAGGGAACTGATCGATCGACAAGGTGCTGTGTTTCAACTTCAGAAACTTTTTTAAAAATAGAAGTTGGTCGATAAGTTTCCCATATATTGTCGGCTATTTCTAAAAGTTCATTGACAACTTTCCTACCAGATGCAGTCAATGCTACCAAAATTGTTTTTGGTAAGCGTCTTTTCCACAATTTAAGCAGCAATTCCTGGCTAACCATCTGTGAACCACCAGCTGTATTAAGCATTTCTCTATAAAAATCTGAAGGCTTGCGGTCACCCATTTCGGAGCCAGAAAGAAGGTCATCAAGTCTTTTTTCTTCACTTGAAGTTAACCTGTTGATTAGAATTTCTTTTAGTTTATTGTACATATCAGATTGTGGAGGGTTCGAAATAATGTCATAAATATTTGACACTATCTCTAAAGGTAAGTTAGCTATAACCAGGAAATATTTCGTTTTGTCTGCAGTGATACGAGAAACTGCAAATTGTGCCTCAATTTGACTAAACCAAATTTCTGGTTTTGTTATCCAGAAAGGAGGTAATTTAATTGATGAAATGTTTTCATTGTTAGCATTGACAGAACCGTTACTTTGATTAGTACTGACATGTTTGTCAATGAGAGGGTTGTCACCAATGTTTTCTTCTGTCATTTCGATGAAATATAAAAGAAAGAAGCAAAAATAATATTATTATTATCAAAGTGAATTATTCAGAGAGGTAAGTAAAAGGGGCGCAAACCACTTACCCAGCAGCCGACTCTGATTTCTATAATAAATTTAAGTCTTTTCTAATGTTCTTTGTTCTTTTTACTTCTTCCACGACTGGTTTCTAGAAGGATTTTTCTGGGCTGCTTTCTCAAACAAAGTCAATACATTTTTCTAATCTTCTTTTTTTTCTTTGTAGATCTTCTACGGCTCCAAGACAGAGATCAAAGAATTACCATTACCTCGGAATCTACTCCCAATAGATTGAATCCCGATCCATTGGAATCCGTGTTCGCCAATAAACGTGAAGAAAACACTCACGTCGAGGGGTCACCAATTATGTTGAGGGCGAATTAATGCGGAGGATATATATATATATATTATCTGAGTAATGTGGAAGAAGAATTTGGATTGGATTATTTGTTACCTCTAGATATGGGAGTTCTACGCTGATGAAATATTACTACTTTTTGATTAAATGTTAATTTTGTCATCTCTTTTATTCTAAATTATTTATCCTTATCTTTTGTTTTTCTAAAACTACTTCGTTTTTATATTACCAAAAGGTATTTCTACCAAACATTAACTGGTACATATAACAATTTGTGGGATCGTGTACTGAGCAAGTGGTACGCCACATTCTGTAATCATGTTTCGCATATAATTGAATATAGTACACAGATGTCGCTGATAACTGACTTCTGACAGTCCATAGTGAGTTTCCCGCTCAATCAAATCAGTCTGTCATCTCGTGCCGCATGGCTAAAATGAATTTCAAAAAACTGAGAAAGAAATGATTTTTAATTTTCTTCCTTTTTTTTAATTAATGACTTTCATGTAATTTTAATCTGTCTGTGCTATTGTGTAATAAATGTAAATTTAGAATAATTAAGTAATTCATGACGCTTGGTTTTCGATCCCACTCTGGAGGACTTCACTGATTCCCTAGATAATACTTTAACACCGTTAATGAACTTCCTCAACTAAGTTGTAAGTAATAAATCTGCTTATAAGCTCACTTAAAACAATGGTTAATATAAGAACCATGTTTAATACTAGCAATTCTTTGTAGTCTCCTTGAAGATGAAAATAAATATTTTCGAAAGCTTGGAACAACTTTAAAGAGTATTCTTTCATTTGCTGCGCAACCCAATATTACTAGTTTACTTCCTAACTAGTCAGCAACGACTGCCCTCTATGTATATATATATATATATATATATATATATATATATATATATATATATATATATATATATATATATATATATATATATATATATATATATATATATATATATATACAGTGGAACCTCCCATAGACGGACCCCAATAGTTCCATCATTATTGTCCGCTTGTGGGAGATGTCCGCTTACAGGAAAAATTAACTAAAAAAATCCGTTGTATGTACTGTGTACATACAATGGTTTTGCGAGTATTTTTTTTTTATTTTGGTGAGTAAACCGCAGTGAAAGTAAATTAAATATTAACTACAAATACATATGTATTATGTAATACATAAATATGTGCATACATAACATACAAGGAGTTGTTTTTAAAAAACTGAGCAACTTAAAAACTTATTTTAAAAAATCAGAAATTTTATATTGTCTTAGTCCTTGCATTTTTTGCTTCATTATGCAGTTCTGGAGATGAGTCTACATTTTTAAATTTAATTGCTGAAGGACTGCGTAATTATCTCTTGCAAATGTTTTCAATTTGCCTATTGTAATTAGCGCCTCATTGTATGATTTTATTCACTTTGGGCTTCTGGGATCATTTCTTTATCTTCACTTCGGTAACAATGAAGTTATCTATGTTAGCAAAATCCACATGATTCACCTCTACACCCTGTGTTTTGCAGATTTGTAACATTTTTTAAAAAATCTGCCAATGTCGCCAAAGGTAAATCGTCTTCCGGTTCCCAACCTTGATTAACTGCGCAGTCATTTTTCTTAAAACCTGCTTTACTGGAGCAATTCTGTGTGTTGGTAGGGGCAACGCTGTTTTTGTAAACTAAATCGCCTCTAAAATATTAACTGATCCGGAGATTTCAGATGGTATGTTATCCGTTTTAGACAAAATGTGCTTCAAAATTAAACTTCTGTAATAAAACTGAGACCACTGTCGTGTCCTAAAGTTGTAGGGGGGAATCCCATGAGCATGAAACAGAGAAACGGCAAATTCTCGATTCATTGCATAAATGAAGTTGTATTCACATGCTACATATTAAGTCCGTGTCCATTTATTAGTAAAATATGTCCATTCATTAGAGTTTCACGTCCGCATTTGGGAGACTTTTATCCACTTCGGGGAAAATTATACTGTCCGCGTCCGCCCAATAGAAGGTCCGCTCGTGGGAGAAGGCATTACATGCAAAAATTATATGTCATGGTTGGTTCCAAAAAAAATGTGTGTATATGAATTTTTCGCTGGCCTTACAAGCTAGTGTATTGGCCACGCCCACAGTGTAAACAAATTTCTATATTAAAAAACGCCGGACACTGTTGACAATAATTGTGACTTATTGCTGCCATTTTTCATTTTTTGATCAGTTTTTTTTTGTTTAGATTTTATTTTCTATATATATATATATATATATATATATATATATATATATATATATATATATATATATATAAGGGGGACATCTTTTAGTCCGTACGTGTAACACTCATTGTGTCCAGGAGTGTTACGTACTTAGGTTATAATTTTAAATAGAGTTAGAAATTAAGTAAAGCAAAATTATATTTTCTGACCCTTCACAATTTTTTAGCAACCCTGCAATTCCAACCATTCTTCAAATTATAGATTTTCCAAAGCTGTCGATATCTGGAACAGTGTTTTCTAACTTGTCTAGTTTTTTAGATAATCAGCCTGTCCAGGACTTTTTACATACAGTGTACATCCGTTGTCGACTCAAACCTTCAGATTTAAATGGAAACGCAATGCATATCTGAAGTTGTCAAAAGGGCAACTAAATTATGTTCCCTATTTTTATAATTTTATGTTTTTCTGAGTCTTAATTTATGATTCTTATTTAACCAATAATATTCCTTATTATATTTCCTACTAAGAATATTTTCGTTAGTTGAATCATATACCACACCATTAGCGCCTGTTAAATTTTATATCCCTTAATTGGCAATAAATCTCTAAAAATAGTCAGCACGTTAATGGCCTCTAATTGCATCCATTAATATCATCTGTACCCACCTACACAAGTTTAAATTATGCAAAACATATTTCCGTTAGTCATAAGGAATATTTTTGCTAATACCTTCATTACGGAAAATATTATTTAACATAAGGTGTAAGTTGACAAATGTCAGAATAAGATAGCTACGATTTGTACTATGAATTTATTTTTGAGTTTGTTTTTTGCAAATTTATAAAAAAGGGCAATTTATTTATGTATTTTCGACAATAGTGAGACTATTGTTATACCTGACGAATATATATGTATATATATATATATATATATATATATATATATATATATATATATATATATATATATATATATATATATACAGTGTGTCTACTTAAGTTCTCTACATATGAGAAACTTTTTTATTACTAAATTTACGAAAAAACGTTACTCTTTTATAAAAAGTTTTGCTACCTAAAAAAGCAATATTAGGCTATTAAGACTTGAAATAGCATGTACAGAGTGGTCAGAAAATAGAAAAATTTATAATTGACCCAAAAGGGAAGTAGGTACCCTTAATTTTTATTTTAGAGCAAAATGAAATAAGAAAATGTTACTTAAAATTACAAATTATATACAAGTTTAAGTCCATTGCTTTCTATTAAAAATAATTTCAAAAATATTAATTTGTTAATTCTTAATGTCTTGCCACCTTTTCCCACCTAGATACCCTCAAATTTTCTTATTGATAAGTGATTAATGATTATTAACTTGAGTTGCATAATTACATGTATTTTATAGTTATTTAAAAAAGAATTAACATTTTTAATTTTTTAAGATTATTTTTTAATAGAACGGAGTGGATTTAAACTTGGATATAATTTTTAATTCTAAGATTTCATTTTTCTCCAAAATAAAAATTAAGGATACTTCTCTCTTGGGTCAATTATAAATTATTCTATTTTCTGACCAATCTGTACATTCTATTTCAAGTTCTAATAGTCTAGTATTATTTTTTTCGAAAGTAGAACTTTTTATTATGAGTAACATTTTTTCGTAAAATTAATAATAAAAAAGTTTTCCATATGTAGGGAACTTAAGTAGACACACTGTATATATTTCAGTAAATGCAAAGATTGACTTGTGCAAGCACAAGATACCGGTAAAATGAAAAATAAACTAACATATGAAGGACAATTTTTTGATTTTGGTCTAGGTCTGGTCTTGCTATCGCGATTTCTGGGCCCTTACCCTTCATCAGGCAGGCTTACACCCAGGGTGTCTGAAGAACAGGCAACTAGTCTCTCTTATTTTATTTTTCATTTAATTCTTCTTGTGCTTGCACTAGCGAAGAAGTCAATCTTTGCATTTACTGGTACATATAATATTATTACCTATATAGACCGAAAAATGTTCTCATTTTCTTCGGTACTAAATCTTAAACCTTTTTAGTGAAAAAGTTGTAGAGAAGTGTACAAACTTACAGTTTGCCGCAATATCACTAACCTATTTGCGTAGCATCAAGACCCAAGCATTTACTAATGACCCTTATCACCAAAAACAACTGTCAACATAAGTTTTATTTTCAATCTTAATATTAAAACCGTTAGAAATATTAAAACTTTTTCACGTCATTTCCTTTATACATAAATAATAGCCGTAGTTCACTTTCAGGTAGTTTTTATGTTTGCATGGATTTGGGCGCCTTGTTTTAAAAAATATTTTTTTCTTTTGTTAAGCCAAAATAGTTATAAATAATGACTTGTGTCCGAAAAAAAAAACAACAAAATTGGGTATGTTGGGTATTTCTACTAAAACTAAAGAAAATACCACCTTGAGCAGGGAGTACACTTTGAATATACAGATCAAGAGGTGAAAAGGATTATATTATCACTAATGGTAAAAGAATTATTAGAATTAGAATTATTAGAATTATTATTAAATCGGTAGGAAGAAACACCCTTTTACGTGGTCCTATTGCCTTCTGTCATTCATCAATGTTTTGGTAGAAAATAAATTAGGTCTCGACTGTTGAAAGAAACCAAATCCTCAAATTGACTCCCATTGACCGCAACTTATCGCTTTAAATGCCCTTTTACCAAAACAAGGCGCCAACATAAATACCCATAAACCCATAAAAGCCCATAAATATCAAGGCATTTCCTTTCCATCGCACACTTCCTGGTACAAATTTATGGGATCCGCATGTGAACTATTGGGATGAATTATTGCTCCGAAATATTTTATAGATTTCTTACAATGAAACTAATAAAGACATAAGTATTTCTAAAATTTTGATCAGAAGCCGAAAAAGAAATTGTAACGCATAGGTTAAAGTGATGGTGGATATAAATTTATTTCGTAAGATATGTTAAAATATAGTTGCTTAATGACACCCTGTCTACAAAAAAGTTTTCAAAGTTCCTCATGCTTTCCTGCTGAACATCTTATTGAATCTCTCAAAATGAACTTGCTTAGTAATTATTTAGAACTTCCATATTTTCTCTTTATTAACTTTAATTTTTTGGTGAAACGAGAAGCAAGACAGTACACTACTAGACATCTAGACATGGGCGCACCCAGGTGTTTGTCTTGGGGTAGGGGGAGGCTGAATAATGCAATTTGGTGGATTTCTTCAATTAGTAGTGCACTTTTTTCATTTTTGTGTGTCTAGGATGTTGGTATCCCCCCCTGGGTGCGGCACTGCTACTAGATACTACTACAACGAGTGTGTGGATCATGCGAATAACGAAGAGTTCACCACCAACTACCTGCAATCTTACTTACTTTCTTTCTTATTAACTATGCCGTGCTTAGTACCATTAAACCCCATTAAACCTTCCAGAAATACCGATTTTACTGCTTTGGTAAGCACCCAATTATTTTTGCTAATTTTGCTAATACTTGCTATTTTTTGCTGAATGAAATAAGACCCAGAATGGGCGTTTTGGCTCCTAAAATTACAGTCCACTTAACAATCTGTTAAGCTGAGTGTGTTTTTTTCGCATAAAGCTCAGAATTCAATTAGTAATATTCAAAAGACACAAAGAATTCTTAGTTCTAATTAATCTATAAGCTTATACTTATTGGACTAGACACTTAACTATCCTATAAACCATTAATACAATGATAAGAGCCACTAATTTTAATCTTTATTGCATATTTAAATGGATTTTTAAACGCGCGCCAGCCATATGTACTCAGATATAAAGTTGGTATAGCTTTAGAAAAGCATTGGAGATTAGCTAATCACTTTTAATCTAAAAACGCTGTTAGAATGTGTAGGAAACTCCATGGTATAAAACAGATCAATAAATAATTATTTATTACAAAATTTTACTGTGTGAACAAAAGTCTCAACCATTGATGCTGTTGCTTTTCCACACGACACGCGGCTACTTTCATTATTGTTCTAAAATTATGTAATTACATAATAAGTAAGAAACTAATAAAGTTGAAAAAACATATTTTCAATATTCACTCTTGCGTTCTTTAGAAAAGAATTAATTACGCTAGGAAATATCATACAATAACAGTGACAAGAAGTTACTTTTAGCCCTTTGTGAACATCATGCGCCTTTTATTTTAAATGCTTGAAAATTTGGGTCAGCCAAAGATATCTCAGATATTTTTATCGAAAAACATCATTTTCTGAAAATTTACACATATAGGTATATCGTCACAGACCTGACTTTTTTATCATTGCATTCACCATGGATTTATAACAAGGAGATACCACTATTTACAGGCTTGTGGCATAATTTAGATTGATAAACTATACTAAAATAATGCAATTACGGTAGGTTCATATCTGCAATCGTAAATACCTCAGGTTAAAGCATATGGCTAAAGATTAATAAATATACGAATACATAGGTATAATATCATTATTTTTCGTGATAATATGTTTTATGTAAATTATTTCCATGGCATGGGGATGAAATTTAGAGTGAGACTGGCAACGTCGCTTTTTTCTCCGTAGCGCATAGCGCAAAGTAAGGGTCAAGCAAGAAAAGCCGCGAGCGTCATAGGCATGACGATACCACGCGTACTCTATCTCGTTTTAGAATATTCCTGGCTTAGTTGCTGGAAAT
This sequence comes from Philopedon plagiatum, assembly GCA_963971165.1. Lineage (NCBI taxonomy): Eukaryota > Metazoa > Arthropoda > Insecta > Coleoptera > Curculionidae > Philopedon > Philopedon plagiatum. The sequence goes on along the minus strand of OZ020192.1, from coordinate 108,858,713 downwards.
CGATATACCAGTGGCGTAGTCCCTTTAAACCAGGCTTTTTTAATTAAATAATTATTGGATTAAAGAATTATTGCAAAAATTAAAACTAACGATTCAATGATTGTGTGGATTTATTATTTATTACTTTATCTGTACAGCGGCGTCCATAAAGTTATATGCGCGTTATAGTACTTAAGAGTATTACTACAAGAGTTAAAACGGAGCAGATAGGACCCTATTTCATTAAAATCTCTATTTTCATAACAAATACAGATAGAACATTGTTATTACAACGCGACGATTAGCTATCTGAATCACGTTGCGAACATCCAAGTTCGTCACTTCTTCCTCTGATCCACTGTCATCACAGTTGTTGTCTTCACTTTCTTCCGAATCTTCCGATGAACCCATAGTCACTGTAAAAACTAAGTGTTCTTGAGCGTCGTCCAAGAGATGCTCTTTCCTTATAAGCTGATCTTCATATTTTTCACATGTTGGCAAATACAATCTGACCATATTCTACATTCGGCAACATCGGAGAGGCACTCGCAGTGATAAGAGATTTATGTTGATGGGACGGATTCTGATTCGGCCAAAGCGAAAATCGTGCAGCGTTGCCAGTTTATTCAGCTCCACTATTTTTATCAAAATAATAAAGAATAATCCATAACACGCCTTTGATGCCCACTTTTCAAAAGATGAGAAAGAAGGAAATAATTGCTGTCTCTGTCAGTTATGACAGTGTGGCCTTGTCTTGCTTGATTCTTACTTAACTTACATTATCTTAATATTTTTTGCGCTAATAGAATAAAACCCCTTTGAAACAATTCTCCGCTAACATAATAAAATTTAAAAAATACAATACCTTCTTCACGAGTACCTAGTATCGTTTGAAAGTTAAAATCCAATTTTCGTGAAAGTAAACCATTAAACCGCCCCTACACATCAAAATACGCCAAGCTCTCCGATGAATTATTTGGGAAGCTTAACAGCAGCAGTCCTGTAAACTCGATTAGGGATGATTTAGTGAACGAATGGTAGCAGAAATATTGCGATAGGGCACGAAACAGCACACCATCACCCCGCGATTAAATTGTGTTTCTGTTTTGTAAATACACACTGTAACAATAGAAAACTGAGTGGTTTCCATAGGGGGTTGATGATTCCGCTATATAGTGGAAATAAGTGATTTTATTTTATGTGTGACAAGGACTAATGCGGTTGCGTATCTTGGAGGAGAGTGAGGTAGAGGCAGATTTTTTATTTAAGAAGCCACGTACAAGGTTATTAGTCGAAAATACGAAGCTAGTTAAATTTAAAAATCTTATTTTGTGCCTTACGTTGGGCGCTAAAGGTCTGGAACAATTTTTGTTCTAGTTTTTTTGAAATTTTTTTGCAGCAAATTGACTATTATGGGCTTGTTCAATCGTTTAGCGTTTTCAGTAAATATGGTAATATTATTGCGCAATCAATCGAAACACGCACACAAAAAATTGGACGGATAATAACAAAAATAATGATAGACAATTTTAGCCAAATTTCCACTTTAGCTTCATCGGATGTTTTTTACAGACTAAATCATAAACTAAAAGTTCACAAAGGTGTCATAAAATACAACAATCTAGGTAGATAAATAAAATTGTAATTTAGGTTTTATTATTATACTAATTTACTATGGGGAATTCCCATTGGGCTTCATTTCTATTAGGTAAATAAGTTTGAGTTATTGAGTTATTAAATATGGGTGAGTTATTTAATTATAATTGATTATTAAGTAATATGTCGGAATTTTTTAACCGATTTATCTCAAGACTTTCAAGTAAATTCAATTTTTTACCTGTATTTTCTACATGTAGTGTTTTAAATTGTTATCAAATGTATGTCGATTCTGTAAAAGATGGTTTGAATATATTGAATTATTTTTATTATTAATAAAACTTATTTTATGTTCTGTTATACGTGTTAAAAATGACCTGCCTGTTTGGCCTATGTATCTTTTCGGACATGATCCACATGTTAACTGATATAAATTTGTTTATTATTTTTATTGGTTTTACTTTTTGAATTTTTCAGAAATTTTCCTAGGGAATTATTTGTTTTAAAATGTTAGTGTTACGTTTTTTGATCGATAAATTTTTTAATTTTTTCTTCTGGTTTCCCGAAATAAGTAATTATTTTAAAAGTATTGTGTTTTTCTTTTATCTTAGGGTAGACTGTAGCAGTAGCTTTATTTTGACAAAATTTTATCAGCTGCAGCTATTGCTACAGTCTACCCTAAGATAAAAGAAAAGCAATTAGTACTTATTTCGGGAAACCAGCAGAAAAAATGAAAAAATTTATCAATCATAAAACCGTAAAAGTAGCATTTAAAACAAATAATTCACTAGGAAATATTTCTGAAAAATACAAAAAGTAAAACCAATAAAAATAATAAATCAGGTGTATTTCAGTTAACATGTAGATCATGTTCGAAAAGATATATAGGCCAAACAGGCAGATCATTTTTAACACGTATAACAGATCATAAAAGAAGTTTTATTAATAATAAAAATAATTCTACTTATTCAAATCATCTTTTACAGGATCGACATACATTTGATAACAGTTTTAAAATACTACATGTAGAAAATAAAGGTAAAAAATTGAATTTACTTGAAAGTCTTGAGATAAAAATCGGTTGAAAAATTCTGACTTATTTACTTAATGATCAATTAGAATTAAACAACTCACCCTTATTAAACTTATTTACCTAATAGAAATGAAGCCCAGTGGGAATTCCCCATAGCAAATTAGTATAATAATAAAACCTAAATTAAAATTTTATTTATCAACCTAGACTGTTGTATTTTATGACACCTTTGTGAACTTTTAATTTAAGATTTAGCCTGCAACAAACATCCGATGAAGCTATAGTGTAGCGAAACGCGTCATGTTATAAAGTATTAAATAAAAGTGGAAATTTTGCTAAAATTGTCTATCATTATGTGTATAATGGATTTCCATCAAGTAAAGGCCGACACCATTAAAAAAAAAAGTTTAAAATTCGATCAAATTCAAAAAATTCAAATTAGCCACATACAGAGCTATTGGCTCTAAATTATGACGCTAGTCAAAACAAAGAAATGTTTTTTGTGCTTTACGTTGGGCGCTAGAAATCTGAATAGATTTTTTTTTCTTATTCCTTAATCGCTGAGGGATAGATTTACTGTTGATTCTATGGTATCTAAAACCTGTCTAAATTACCAGCTCAGGATTTAAATCAGCAAATAGGAAATAAAGATTCTATGTTTTGGTTTACAAAGAATTTTTAAATATCCTGTCTGCAAAAAAATTCTTTTAGGAAATCTCTCAATTAATTTTAAAATAATAAAATCTTACTTTCCATTTATGATCATTAATTTATTTTAAACTCTAAGCAATAAACTAAAATATTCCAAATATTTTTTGACGATTTAAAAATGTATAAAAAAATATTAGTTTAATCCTAATTAATGCAACAAATTATTAAATATTTATTTTAGAAATAAAAAATTATCTTAGGATCAAGAAATACCAATGATTTCGGAAAGGCATATTTTAATGAGGACCAAAAACGTTTATGTGACTGGTCGTAATTTATAAGAAACGCCGACTGTCACACTGACAGTTTGTTTATGTGGACCCGTTCTGATCGGAATGCTCAGATAACACTTGATATTCTATACGGACCATTGTTTTATACCCTACCTTAACAAAAAGAAGACAAAGAAATTTAGGTATTCTTTTATCTTTCCAGTCTTAAAACAGACGTATACGTTTTATTTTTATTAAGGTTTGGTATGTTATTTTATATGAAATTTTATTTTTATCTGTGTATTTTAGTTGGGTTTCATTAGGCGCAGTATTCAATTTCAATTACTATTTTTTCTTTAATTTATTTGCATTGTTGTTGCTCATTTACTTTTTGTGAATAATAATGACTTTCTGGTGTGTTGTACAAAAAAGGACAAATAATTCATTAAAAAAATTAAAAAATAATATAATTTACCTTTTTCAACACCCTTGAGGGGTGACGCTAGTGTGCCGAGGTCAAAAATTTTAAACGCAACCCAATGCCGTATGGTACCTCATTTTAAACGTGTTCAGAAGAGAAACATTATAACGCAAACTCGAGGTCCGTACCCTAATTCTGTTTTAAATGGCAAGCCTATTAAATCATGAAAGAAAGTAAAAATTTAAGTACCTTTATTTCTCCTATTGCATTAGAAGTTATTCAAATTGACCGCCGCGATCTTCTTGGCAGTGCTAAAGTCGATTTTGGAACTCTGCCAAGAAGTACCACCTGCCATTCTCGAAAATGTGAGAAGTGAGTTCCAAAATCGACTAAATTACTGCCAAGAAGTTGATGGTGGTCATTTTGAACAACTTTTAAAGTAATAAGAGAAATAAAGGTATTTAAATCTTTAATTTTTTTTTTCAAGATTTTTAATTACCATTACCATTACCATTTAAAAGCGAATTAAGATACGGACCTTAGGTTTGCGGTGCAATGTTTCTTTTTTGAAGACCAGAGGTACCACCCGGCGTAGGGTTGCATTTAAAATTTTTGATCTCAACTCCCTAGCGTCACCTCTTAAGGGGATTGAAAAAGTTAAAGGTTCCTGGACCGATTTCGGGTTGAAATATACATGAATAAAATTTTAGGAACCTTCTACTTTAGGTGGAGGGATATTTCATTGGACGAGTTACGCATTAAATGTCTGTTTTATTGATTTTTCGATAATCCTACAACATTCTGAATTTACATGTTTCGAAATTCACGTGAAAACTTGCAGTAGAAAGTTATTGTTTTTTTGTTAATAAAAACCAAAACAAATGTATATTATTGTATATAACAGCAACCGCCATAAACATTTAATTTATGTAGAGACTATAAAAAATATTTCCGATTTATTTGGGTTATATGCATATTCCATCTTACAAGCGTTTGACGGACAGACAGACATTGTGCTGACCTCATAAACATTTCTTTTTTTTCTTCTTACTCGATACTAAAAATGTAAACAAAATCCATAGAAATAACAAGAAATACTTTTGGCCTCGATTTTGGTAAGATTCGCCTATGACGTCTGTTACGTTGGTAACCAACAAAGCAAGATCGATGATTATATTTTTTAAAATTAAGGCAACAGAAAAACATAAACCCCCAAATATTAAAATTCAATAGAAAGTTCTCCTCATTTATTTACACTTTAGGACAATCAGGGCTTCCCAAATGACCTATAATCTGGCCAACTAATATGGTCTCCCACCTACCTCTTGAGAATGGCTGTCGCCAGGCTTTCAGTTATGTGGCATATTTGCAGACTGATTGAGTGGCAACGTCGCTTTCTTACCAGAATACGCGCGATCGCTGCGTTTATTGATAGTTTACAGATTTGTCAAGGCGTAATGTTTTGTGTGTCACGTTTAAGGAAGATCGGATTATACGTGTGTAATGAAGTTTTAAATGATTATTGGTTTTACTAAAATAACTATTTATAAACTTTGAAAAATGATGCATCAATGCCAAGTGTGTGGAAAAATGAATTATTTTCATCAGGAACTGTCTTTTCACAGGTTTGCTCGGTGGAATACAGACGGCCCGGCAAGCCATTACTGTGACGCGCGGAGACGGGGTAGCTGTCGTTTTTTGTCCTACACATCTACAGTATATGAAATAAACAACAGGTTATTTAGGAATGAACGGTTCCATCTCCTCTTGCAGAAGGTCAGTCATAACCTTTTAATGAAAGCTCATTGCGACGCACGCTGTATTATAAAACTATAAAACATAGACAATTTGTGATAATTATACGATGATAAATTAATTTCGGATTTTAAAATCTAAGAAAATAAATTTCCTGTGCCATTACGAATTACAATAACCTTTTTCTTAAAAAAACATACAAAAATCTAAAAGGCAATAAAATTCGTTTAAGTTCCCCCATATCCTATAAAAAAACTCACTTGGTAGGCTGATTTCGTTTTCTTTTTGCGGCACCCAACCATGAAAGTGCCAATTAGAATTTCTGTTGACTCAGATATTTTACATTACTTTCGCATAAAGCGGCCTAATTAAATATAATTTCATTAAACTTGGTCCTGTTATCTCCTTCTCTTTCCATTTTGTAGTTTAGTTTATTATCTGACTTTTTAACAATCTTTTCGAGAAGCTTGCTAAACTGGAATTTTGTGAGAATAAAATTGCTGATATTATAGAGTAAATTGAGAAGAGATGACGCATATTTTTTGAAATCAGTATTAAGTCGTGTGGTATTAACATGGATCTATTATAATATGGATTCGATATCCGTATACTATGAGCGTATCGAACGTGAAGCCTTATATAATATAAATATTTTGTTGTTTGTTATTCTCTTGAGAGAGCAGTTTACGAGCTACGAACATAGACAAGACTACGAATTACTACGTAATTGAATCAAGAATGGTAGTAGAAAGAGATAAAATAGCATTGGAGTGTTGGAGCTCAGAAGTGTTGTTGTCTGCTGGGTGCTTAGGAAAAACGTCTGGGAACGCTCGGTTACACGTACGTCTTTGTCTAATGAACTAGAAAAGAAAAAGTGCGACGTATAGATTTATATAGATTTATAAATGACTCAGAGCGACTTTAAATAATCGCCTTTAGAAATAACCTAACATAACATAACCTATAAATAATAAAACCTTTTTAACTTAAATTTATTCCTATTTAGCAGAAAAATAAGATATTTTGGGGCTTTTATTACTTTGAGTAAATCTTGTGATGCTTCTAACGTATTTTTGTACAAAAATACAAGGTAAAATAAGATGTGCCCAATGTTTACAAATTGTGTTTACAGTGTCGTTTAGAATGGTTTGTTTTGGCTTCAAAGAATGTGAACTCATCCCGTATCCAGTCCTAATAAATCCATGGGTATTAACAAATACTGGAAACAAATCCGGACCGTTCAAAGTTAATGGACCACGTTGGGATTTTACTTTTGTGAAATAGAATACACTGTGATACACCCACGTTCCGAAAGAGCCACCTTTCTGAATTAAAATTTATACAGGGTGTCCGAAAAGTCTTAATATGGGCAAGTATATTTGATATTAGTAATGATAGAAACACCAAATTTTAGGTGTATCTTATTGGTTAATAAATCTACTTCTTTATGTAATTTAACTTTTTCAACCCCCTTGATGGGTGATGCTAGGGAGTTAAGGTCAAAAATGTTAAAGAAAACCCTCTGCCGTGTAGTACTTCATTTTAAAGATCTTAAAAAAAATATGTTACCATAAACCCGAGGTCCTTATATTAATTCGTTTTTAAATGGATAGCCTTTAAAAATCGTAAAAAAATACAAATTTAAATACCTTTATTTCTCCTTTTACTTTAAAAGTTGTTGAAAACTATCACCAATGAACTTGGCAGTAATAAAGTCAATTTTGGAACTCACTTATCACATTTTCGTGAATGGCAGGTGTTACTTGTTGGCATAGTTCCCAAATCGACTTTATTACTGCTAAGAAGTTCATGGTGGTCATTTTGAATAACTTTTAAAGTAATAAGAGAAATAAAGGTAGGTACTTAAATTTTTATTTTTTTCACGACTTTTAATTTTTATTGGCATGCCATTTCAAAACGAATTAAGATACGGACCTCGGGTTTGCGTTAGAATGTTTCTTTTTTGAAGAACTTTAAAATGAGGTGCCATATGGTATAGGGTTGCATTTAAAATTTTTGACCTCACCGTCACTCCTCAAAAATTCATAAATTATAGTAGAAAACTCAGTTGCCTTATTCTTACACTCGTGAATTAAAATCCTAAACAACTGTCGTCAGTTAAGAAGTGATTTCTGAGGTAAAACGTTTATGAAAAAATATTGAATCAAAAACACTCGCGTATGGATAATAGCAGAAAAAAATATGTGTTCCTAACACTCTGGTAGAGTACTTATCTAAATAAAAAGTGAGAATTTCTTTGATGTAGCTTTTATATATTTTATCATTACTTGCTATTAGGACTACACCAACGATCATACATCTTCCATAAAGACAAATTAGACTCCCATGGGTCAGGGGTTGGATTCATCCCCTTTTTGTTGTTCGGTGGCGAAACGAATTACATCAAATATATCAGACAAATAGTTACATAAAAGCGTGCACTTTCGAAATGAGATTGAAAGAAGGTGAGTTGCCTAAAAGATATTAATTTTCAAATATTTTAAAGGCTTGCCATTTAAAAACGAATTAAGATACGAACCTCGGGTTTGCGTTAAAATATTTCTTTTTTGAAGACCTTTGAAATGAGATACCACACGGCATAGGGCTGCATTTAAAATTTTTGACCTCAACCTCCTAGCGGCGCCCCTCAATGGGGTTAAAAAAGTTGAATTACATAAAAAAGTTGATTTATTAACCAATGAGATACGCCTAAAATGTGGTGTCTCTATCTTTCCTAATAGCAAAGATATTTGCCCATATATACTAAGACTTTTCGGACACCCTGTATACCTATTATTGAATATTCTTTTTGCTCAAGAAACAAATATATCTATGCAGTTAAGGCTTAAAATGCTTGGCACAAATCTAGTTTATACGTTTTTTTACGCATAATATTTTAGAAAATATGCTGTAATATTTTTGAAATACAAAAGAATTTAAATTGTTTATGTTCCCTTGTGTCAACTGAAACCTCCAGAGTAAAAAATATTACAAAACTGTCAACGGGTAGTAATAAAACTATTAAATTAATTTTCTTTTTGTTTACAGCAATCTGTCTTGTTATACTTAGAACATACCAAAAGTTTGAAAATATTTTGAAGGGTGAAATTATGCCAAAAATTATTTTCAAATTCAAAATAATGTTATTCACCTGCGAATTTCTTTTATTAATAATTTCTAAAAAATCTCCGTGTAAAGTAATAGTTATGAAGTTGCCTTTAAAATAAGAAATCACTGTGTATGTATATTTTTCTACTTGTTAAGTCAATAGTAAGTGGCTTTATGCATGCGAAAAGGGCATAACAGTTTTAGGAGACATAATTGTATAGAAGATGAGGTGATTAAAAACAATTTATTGTTAATGGAAGCAACAGGCCACTGTAAGCACAATTTGTATATCTGCGTGTGGCAAAAAATTACTCCATAAAACTTAATAATGCGTAAGAACTCGAACGGCTAACAACCTTATTTTGGACGCATATAAAAAATACGTATTTAGGAAGCAATTTAAATGTTAAGATATTTCTTATGTTATACAGAGTGCTGAAAAACTCTACCGACCATATTTTGTTGGATTTTTTAACCAAAAACTAAAAATAATATTTCCTACGTCATCACTTAACAGCAACTGTATTGGTTGTTGTCGCGCATGGGCGTCTTTTCAGATTTACTTGTTCTTTACTTACAGATTTAACTAGTGTACAGGGGTATCCTATTTTCGGCACTTTTGCGGGGTATCTCCCATATTTTTAAAGATAGAGGGTTGCGGTTTTCGCGACAGTCTGCTACTTTTTTGTGAAATTAAAGATAGCGCCTGCACAATTTTCATAGCCCTTTTGATTTTTGAGATACAGGGTAGAATCCAAAAGTGTAACGGTTGAGGCACCCCCCGTATCTGAGTTACTTTTAAACGAATCGAAGAAGTTAAAACGTATTCTTATCGAATTTTTTCCGTAGAATCCAGTGGCGTAGTCGTTTTTGTTCTAACACTTTCCGTTTTTTAGGTGTGAAGCAAACATATGTTCTTTTAAATGGAACACCCTGTATATTATTTTTCACATTTATTAGGCATAATGTGGGCTTTCTAAAAATATATAATTGTATACAATTATTTTTAAAAACGAGCTCAGAATTTAAGATTTTCTAAAATTTTCTTTTGTGTCCAATCAGTAGGTAGTAGGCTATGGCTAATTTGTTTGGAACAAAAGACAAAATGTCAAAAACTTGCGGTTTTGCCAGTTTTTGATTATTAGTAAAATATTTTTGTTGTTTCGGTGATATTTTTTTAAAATAATGGCGGTTTACGAAAATAATGAAAAATATGATATTATTATGTTGGTTTGTTTTATACAATCTAATGAAAATCCCCAAGAAGCTTCAGAATTATATTTAGAAAGGGAACGTATTTTCAGCGCTATGGTTAGGGAAATATCTTAGTGTTTTTTTTTTTGTTCACATTAGATATCCAGAGAGAAGGCAACCTTTCTCAGATATATTTGCCCGCCTTAAATCAAATTTAGTAGAGCATGGATCATTTATCCAGCCCCGTCCTAAGGCATACACCAAACAAGATAGAGATATAAAAGAAATAAACGTATTGGGTTATGTAGAAGCGACGCCTTCATCTTCTTACAAGCGAATAGAGGAAGCAACTGGTGTATCCAAGTCTAATGCTCAAAGAATTTTGCAAAAATATAAGTATCACCCCTATAAATTCCACATAGTTCAACATTTACACCCCGGTGATGCCGAGCGCCGAATGTTGTTTTGCCAATAGTATTTACAACAAATCAATACTGATAAATCTTTTGGCAGACTCGTTATCTAGTTCGATGAATCTTATTTTTCAAGTGCGGAAATTTTCAATCGCCATAATACAAGGAATTGGTCCATAGAAAATCACCATTTGATTTTTGAGAGGGCACAACAAGGACGCTTTGGGGTTGGGGTCTCGTGTTTCATTTTTGGATGACGCATAGTCTACAGAATTTTTGAAAGAGGTCTCACAGCGCGTCGGTACCGAGGAATCCTTGAGGAAGGTATTCCAGAATTGATGGAAAATGTTCCATTGGCCCTTTATAATGCCGTTTATCTTCAACAAGATGGTGCCCCAAGCCACAACTCTGCGCTTTTAAGGGCATTTTTAGACGATAACTTTCCTCAAAGATGAATTGGTACCTACGGACCTGTAAGATGGCCCCCTCGATCTCCGGATCTTTCAGTTTTGGATTTTTTCTTATGGGGTTCAAATAAAATCTATAAAACACAATATCAGTCTGTAGCGGATCTTCGTGCGGCAATCGATTTAACTTTCCGAAATTTGGAAAGAAAGCCTATGATTCTTTTGAACGCTATTAGAAGAATAACGAAAATGTGCCAATTTTGCGTAAGGGAAAATGGCCATCATTTTGAAAACCACTTTTAAAAACTCTTTGCTTTTTCAAAATTTTGTTTCTCTTTTGTATTTCCTAACTTAAGTTTTAAGTAAGATAGGTAATTATTGTTTGGTTTTGAGTAAAATTCAATAATTTTATCATAATTAAGCTAAAATTCTGTAATAAATAATTAAGACGAGAATTAAAAAAGATATATTAGTAAATTTTAGCCATAGCCTACTACCTACTGATTGGACACTAAAGAAAATTTTAGAAAATCTTAAATTCTGAGCGTGTTTTTAAAAATAATTGTATATAATTTTATATTTTTCGAAAGCCCACATTATGCCTAATAAACTAGAAAAATAATATACAGGGTGTTCCATTTAAAAGAACATATTATGTTTGCTTCATACCTAAAAAACGAAAGTGTTAGAAAAAGTCCGACTACGCCACTGGATTCTACGGAAAAAATTTTATAAGAATACGTTTTAACTTCTTCGATAAGTTTAAAAGTAACTCAGATACGGGGGGTGCCTCAAACGTTACACTTTTCGATTCTACCCTGTATCTCAAAAATCAAAAGGGCTATGAAAATTCTGCTGGCGCTATCTTTAATTTCACAAAAAAGTAGCACACTGTCGCGAAAGCCGCAACCCTCTATCTTTAAAAATAAGGGAAATACCCCGCAAAAGTGCCGAAAATGGGATACCCTGTGCGGAATTATAGCGGTTGGTCTTTGTCCTACACATGCACAATGTATGAAGCAAACAAAAGGCTGCGTCTCCACTCGAAGGACAATGAGCGAAACAGACCCATTCTCGTTCCTGTGTCTAGAATAACAAAGGCGCAAAATAAAGCCGTTTTGCAACTTATACACCCTCTATGTTTCCCAAATAAGAACTAACCTAGAGTACTGCTCCCACATCTGGGGAGCGGCATCACCTTCGACACTTAACATTCTTGATTCTATCCAAAAGAAAGCCATTCGACTGATCCAGACCCATTCCCGTTCCTGTAGAATAACAAAGGCGCAAAATAAATCCGTTTTGCAACTTATACACCCTCTATGTTTCCAAAACTAACCTAGAGTACTGCTCCCACATCTGGGAGCGGCATCACCTTCGACACTTAACATTCTCGATTCTATCCAAAAGATAGCCATTCGACTTATCAATGACCCAGCCCTCACGATAAAACTCCCTTCTCTCGCTCATCGCCGCGCTGTTGGGGATTTATCCCTTTTCTAGCGCTACTTCCTCGGATTTTGCTCCGAAGAACTAGCCGGTATTATTCCCCCTTGACTGTTCCTAACAGAACAACAAGAGGTGCGTTACGTATCCATCTCTTTACTGTCCAGCTACAAAAGCCTAGAACAGATCACTTCTCTCACTCATTCATACCTAGGGTCTCCAGATTATCGAACAAATTGCCTGCAGATGTTTTCCCTTCCCGTCCCAACCTCCAATCCTTCAAATCCCGTGACAATAGACTACATTTCCCTTCTCTTCAGACGCCCACGGTACGTTAGTACTTAGGCTTGAAGTCTACGTGGGATGTCTTAGATAAAAAAAATATCGCTTTGTGTAAATATCCATGATGAACAATTATTTAAAAAATCATTGATATAAATCAAAATAAAATAAATGTTATTTAAAAAATTCCCAGCAAATAACCTAATCTAATAAAGCCATAAAAACTCCGAACGATTAAATCAGGTCACCACATGTGTACATTTTCACAGACATCTTGAAACTTTAATCCAATGTAAAGCCGACATGAACTCATTTTTAATTTATGGCATGTTTTACGGTACATGCCCTGCGAATTATCGATGAATTATCGTGTGCCGCACCACCTGGATACACCTTTTAGCGGTCTTTGCGGCTTTTAAGATCATTCTATATTTGAGGCACATGGTGGCTCCCAGCAAATGTATTATTTCTCTAAAATTGCCAATATAGATACCTACATACATACGTGACGTTTTACAGAAAGGCTAGTAACGTGTTACCTATATTTTTTTTGCTGTGCAGAAAAAAAATTGATACACACAAATACAATCGATAGTTCGATTTTTTAAATAATCGGTAACATCTGATTATGAAAACCATAATTCGAATTTGATTGGGTTTGATTAAGCAAATATTAAGCAATGGTGCGATGCTAACCAGCTTATTTTTTTTTTATTTTATTTTAAGATCAGTGTTATATGCGACTGAATGACGCATTATTAGAGAATTATTTTGTACATAGTTTGACTGAAAATAGATTTCTCTGGGCCTTTATAGATAGTAGATAGTAGACAATATACTTGCAATCAAACGAAACACTAAAATATTCTAAAATGTGGAAACTGCGCAACTTCTGCAAATTTATTCCCATTCGTTGAAACCATTGATCGAATCTCGGCTTGCCAGTCCTTCCTACGTTACATAAAGAACGTTTATGTCTACGGTTAAATGCGATTTCAGCCATTTTGTTTTAAATGGAATAGTAAATAACGACCTACTTTGATATATTTGTGGGATACAAGATATCATATGTTTGTTTAAATTGCGGAATCAGGAGAATATATAATTAAAATAATCATATTATTAGAATATTAATATTATGGTATAGTGCGAAAAGCGATAAATAATATTTAGCTTATTAATATAATAACTGGATTATAAGGTTTATAAAAAATGACTCTTGAAATATAATAAATACGCAATTTTAAAGCCTCTTATAGCAGCGACATGGGCGCACTGTACCAGAAAAGACAACCATAGTAAAACGTTTAGCTTCCTTACTATTTATCTTCTTCTTTTTCTATCTTGGCTTCGGATTTTCCCAACTTCTTGGTTAATCGTGTCCACAACGCCCTCTCCTGAGATCTACTCCTGCTAAATTGTTTTCATTATTATCGATTCCATTCAGCCATCTGAGCTTTGGACTTCCTCTATTTCTTCTCTATACACTTTCATTGCTATTGCCCTGCTGTCGACATAACTATCAACGACCAGAAAACAACTTAAAAAATAAATATATTTGAACAATTTTAAACAATTATATTAATCATTTATTCGAAAAGAAAATTTAAACTTAATGAACTGCCAATGGTCCGTAGTCTCCAATTGAGCGAAGCTTTCTTCAAACTTGTCTCATTATACTCTGGACGGAATTAATATGTATTTCTTTATTTTTTTCTTAAATTCTGGGGGGCAAAGCTCCTTTATCTGCGGCTTCCCAACCGTTATCATAGACCTTCCTGCTTTTGTTTTGCATAGCTACTGAGATCCATTGACAAAAAATTGCGGTATTGCGAGAACAGAAAATCCCGAAAAACCAAAATATTTCAAAAACTTTTGGATATAGGGATAGGACATTCTTTACAAAATATAGTTTTTGACGAGCTATGAGATGGCAGAAAAATATATAGGGTGCTCCATTTGATAAAAGTGGCATTTTTTATTAGACGTTTTCTGCCTTTGGATCTAGAAATAAAACACCCTGTAAATGAGATGTTAAATATTTCATAGTGGATATGTTTTTATGACTTAATTCCATTGGAACCGCTACAAATTACTTCATAGTGTATATATCTATCCAGTATGGCACTGATCCTATTTTTAAAAAACATGAAATATTAAGGATCAAATTATCAAAATTCTTTGTTATCCTAAACCTGCAAACACTGTCACATATAATGCTATAAACAAAACTCAAACTCATCACGTCAAACAAATTTCGGCGTGTCAAATTACAAAAGGGTCTCATTGTTTGCTCGTCACTACTTGTTACAGTACAAAAGCGAGAGATTATTAGCTGAAAGTGGATGCTCCCCTCATTTGGATTTGGGACAGTCACTGTACGTACGCACCCTGCGTAATCTGGTTTAAGAAAAATTGATAAAACCCTATTAAAGGAAAAAACTGAAAAATAGTTCTGTGGTAAATCATTGCAAGTAAAGTATATGCATTTTAAATTTTTACATTTTTTATTAACTCAAAATGAGTAAAAACACTTCGAAGTGCCGCCTGGAAATTATCACCTCATAAATTTCTTTAAGGTTAAAAAACCAGTGTCGCAGCCACATTTTTGCTATTTCAACTCCCTACATAAGTAAAAAAAAATGTAAAATACCCGGCTATGATCTGCGGCTTACTGCTCGCTAACAAGGCAAGGCAATAAAGTTTTTATGTTGTTACTTTTTAGAATTGCAACAAATGTAAATATTTAAAATGCATAAACTTTACACACAAAAATGAGATCATAAATGAGGTTTTCAGAGCACCTGCAGTGGTATTTTTGCACATTAGCATAATACAATATTTATATGATAGTTTTTTATTAGACTTTATTGTTTAATAAAAAGAATTATACATATACATTACTGTAATAAAAAAGCAACCGTAACACAAAGAACAATAATTACTGTCTGGGCAAATAAGGCGGTTCTCCACATGCTACTTATCTAGACGCACATCTTTGTTTCCGAAGGTAAATTCCTCTTCTGATTGGTTTATGTGTTTCGAAGAGAAAATAATAAATCGGATAGAGTATGTGACGCTAGGAAATGTGGATGTTTTTTGTGTTGCATAACAATCCTGTTTAACTTTGGGTCAAGCTTTACGTTGACCTGTAGACTGACACTTATGTTCGCTTATCTCCTGACCTCACTTGGCACTGACGGCAAATGGCTGCTATTTAAATAATTGTAATAAATGATAACGGGACATAAAAAAAATTGGTTAAATTATCCCAGTAATTTTCTTCACAATAATACGGGTTTGTAATGATTTCCTTAAAAGATTTATGTAATAAAAAAATACATGCATATTCCTTATCAAGGGCGTAGCCAAGGGAGGGCAGGGGGGGCACGTGCCCCCCCCCTGGCACGAGCAAAAAGCCAAGATTTACCAATGTGCCATTCAAATTTCCCGTGCTGTCGCAGCTGATTTTCAAAGCGTACTGAATGTAGGGCAGAAGATTCAAAAATCGAAACGTTTAAGAATTTAAAACATTTAAAATAGCTTTCTCTGCAGTTTAAAATCATTGAGGGTGGTTAAATAAAACACTGTTTTTTTTTTCAAAAATAAAAAATAGTATTAAATTATTAACATTATATAAAAAGTTTTAATTTATACCAATAGACAGGTACAATCGGTACTTGTATACTACTTAATTACAAATTTTAAAAAATCAGTAGTTTTATGTATTACCATCAGTTTATTTCCTCAGATTTTTTTTTCAATCGATCAATTCATCGGCAGCCTCCAATGAAAAACAAGTATTGTTTTTTAATATTTGTTTACAGTACTCCATCGTAGTTATATTCAGGCAATTTAGGTATATTTTCTTTAACGACACAAAGTACAAGAAAGAGTAGTACTCGTATCACACTAATTTCATCAATCGAAAAGCCACTAAACTTAATTCATAATATATTTTCAGTCACAATAATTTTTCAAAATTTTTTGTGCTTATTTGGTTTTAGTTTCGTTTTGAAAGTTCGTACTAAAATTAGTGGTTTTTCCAAGATCAGTACTGACGTACTGAATTTGGCCACTTTGTACTGAATTCAGTACAATTGTACCGAAATGGCAGCACTGCTGCATGTGGCGCAAACATGTGAAGTGGTAAGAAAGCTTTTGCTGTTAATTAATAATAATAATAATAATAATAATAATAATAATAATAATAATAATAATAATAATAATAATAATAATAAATACATTTATTTGTGCCAAAGAAAAATAAAAGTACAATAATAAAGAATTGTAATAACAAGTACAATAGCAATAACTGTAATAGCCAAAGGAATTAAAAATTACGGGAACATACTAGTTGGCACAAATGGGTAGAAATTTTGATTAAAATTAATCATTCTTCCAATCCTACCCCACGCAAATATTTTTTAAGTTTACATTTAAAATTTATATAACTTAATTAAAGGTGGCTGCCGTGCGCTGTTCCGGTTCACTCTGTTTGTGTTCACGCAGATCTCAGATATAAAATAATTATCAAATTGTAATATAATTTTTCTTACAAAATTGGCCTAACAATATCCTATACTATACCTGCACCATAATAGACAATTTTAGCATGATTTCAAATTTTTTAAATTTATTTCAATTTATTTTAAATAAAACCGCAAACTTTTACCGGCTTATTATGAAAACAATTTATTGTTTTTTTTTTTGCAAAATAATTTGTTTTCATAAAATGTTTCGCAAAAATAAAATGTAAATAAATTTTATACATTCTTTTTGTTAAGCGATGTTCTGTTTTAGCAGGTATTCATTATTTTCTTTTTTAACTGATTCGAGTTTCTAATTTGCAATAATAATACGTATGTACTATATACTATACATTATCTATGAATATATTTTTTTTTAAATAATGTTTTTTTTTTATATTTCTTTACAAAAAAACTAAAAAAAACTAGACTACGTACTACTACGTTGCGTCCTTGGGGTCCAGAAAATCTGCCCTCCCGGTCACCTAATTCTGCCCCCCCCTGCTCAAAATCCTGGCTACGCCCTTGTTCCTTATTGTTTAAAATTGTGCAGTAGTTATTTATTTAAAAAGGGCACTAAAACATTTTTACTCGTTTAACTATTTCTGTATTGACCAAATCTTCCGTTGTTACAGGTACTCAAATACTGCGACCATCTTCACGGCAAATGGTACTTCTCTGAAGTCAGGGCGATATTTTCTCGAAGATATCTTTTGCAAAACAATGCAATTGAAATCTTTTTGGCAAGTCGAAGTAAGTAAAGTTAGGTTTTACCAAAGTATCCAACAGTACTACCTACTTGTTTAGCCAGTTCTTAGTATTTCGTAAATGGTCAGTTTTTTGCATATTATTTTTAGTTGCAGACATTATAATATTTTTCTTTTACAGCTTCCATCATGTTTGCATTTCCTGACCAAAACACGGTTAAAAAGGTTATCAAGGCTCTTCCTAGAGTCGGGGTAGGCATCAAATATGGCATTCCGCAAACCAGAAAAGCAAGTATGATGTCACCGAGACAGCTTATGAGGAATTCAAATATGACTCAAAAATGGCAGAGGCGAGAGATATCAAATTTTGAATACTTGATGTTCCT
This sequence comes from Philopedon plagiatum, assembly GCA_963971165.1. NCBI lineage: Eukaryota > Metazoa > Arthropoda > Insecta > Coleoptera > Curculionidae > Philopedon > Philopedon plagiatum. The sequence goes on along the minus strand of OZ020192.1, from coordinate 108,840,534 downwards.
AAACACAATTGGAGGTAAGATTCGGTTGCTCTTTTTGTACCGGGCATAACGTTGCAAAAATATCAAAAGTCTATTGTACAAGAAATTTGATATAGTTTTGTATGTTTCTAGCAAACTAAAAAAGTTACCTACAAGATAATAATGTATTTGACAGTTTAAACCCATGCCCATTAAAATTAATCGGTTTCAAACATAATTCCTATTATAAATATTTTGACTAACCGAACTGATGATGGCAAAAGTGTATACTGTTCTACTATTAAAATGGCGTTTGTTAAAATCTTGATTATATTATACTTACTTCTTTCATAATTATAAAATAGAGAATTTCGGTTGTGATGTTGTTTCCAATAATACTTATATTTACAACCCTGTTATTGAATTACCATTTTTTTATATAAAACAGAAGCGAGAAATCCTCGTATTTTGTTGGACACCCCAGACTGGTCAACATTTTTCCCGCCAAATTAGATTTTCATTTGAAAATTCCCACAGTTCTACATGTAACCACATTTTCCACATGTAACCCCAATCTTTGACAATTCTTGCCAAATATTCTTCTGAAGTGATAGCGTTAAATTCATACTTTGAATGAATTGCCTCCACATATATATTCTTTCTGCGAAATCCGACAATCTGCGAAATGCCTCTCCATTTAGCAAGCCGGCCATTTCACCAGACGTTATGCAAAGTGACGAGATCGTCAGATAATTTGAAAAATGACTAAAACACTTCACGCAATCTGTAAAATGCCTGCTAAAATCGTCTATCTGCTGAATTGTAATCTGAATATCACACATTGGCTAGGCGTTTTGCGAACAATAATTACCGTGCCATCGTCGCAACGAACTGGACCGTGGAGGGCGGGAAAAAAGAGTTATTTCGCCAGAAATTAAGTAAATTGTGCAGTAAAAAGAATTATAACAACACCTTTGTGACATTTCCTGAACGAGAAGACATGCATAATTAACATTCTGAACAGCCAGTCCTAAACAAACAAAAACAAATATTACAGATTAAAAACCTGTATGTAGAAATTTAGGTTTGCTCAGGTTTGTTAAATATATTTCACAATACTCCCGCATAATGAGAATTGGTTCCAGTCAGCCAACGGTTTGCATAATGCCTACTCAATGTACCTAAGATATTAATATCTCTGTTAAGTATATTGACGATTGTAGCAGGCATTTTACAGATTGCCTAAAGTGTTTTAGTCATTTTTCAAATCATCTGAAGATCTCTTCAATTTGCATAATGCCTGGTAAATTGGTCGGCTTGCAAAGTGGCTAGGCATTTCGCAAATTGGCGGATTTCGCAAGTTGCCGGTAACAAATACATTTCGAAACGCTCCATTTTTGATAAATTTAAAATTGACGGCAAAAAATTTCGGCAAACTTTGTTTTGCTTGTATTGTATTGTTACTCTTAGCAACCAAAAAATTTTTGATTAATAAGCTTACTATGACAAGGAAAGCATCGAAATATCTGCAAATAAGATGGTCACCTGCAGGAAAACGTTCGCGAATATTCGCGTGGCTAGCTTCACTTTTTCATATACTCGTATAAGGAAAATAGTGCCCGTTTTCTTCAGAATATGGTTAATCCAAACCAGCTAGTGTGTTGATCAATCTATGTACAGGGTTCAGTTATTCAAGCCTCTTACATTTAGTTACCATTGGCGTTATTAAATTGATATGAAAAAAAAGTTTGCTAAAAAATACAACAGATGGTAATGACGTCATAAAATATACATTAATCTCATTCCCGGCTACATTAACTCCATTTATTAAATTAAAGTATACCAGTATTTTTTCAAGTTTATAGTCCTGTTACTACATAATAAACGGCATACTTAAAAACTGTGATTACAATAACTCACAGTAAGATTAGCACAAATCCTCATGGACTAAAGCTTTTAATTCCCTGTCTTGTACACCGCTAATTCCGCATGATAAAAAGCTGACATGTAGCATACTTGCATACGGATGTCTCGAGCCACAGAATTAGATAAATGAACTTCAAGTGATTTCTTTGGGCTAGCTATTATGAATTAATCAGCAAAAAGTTAGTTATTTTTAAGTTCAAATATTGTTAACAAACAATAAAATTTTGACTTAGAACATTTTTATTTTGGCGGTCAGATTCTCTAACGCTGGACCGGTCTAATTTGACAACCAAAAGTTTTAAAATGACAAACGTAAGAATAGGGCACCTAAGTTTTATACTGTGAATTTTTTTTTCACAAATTTATAACGAAAAGGCCAATTTTAATACTTACGTTCCATAATAATAGTAGTAAATTCATTCTAGCAACACGCAGGGGCGGACCGTGACTTTTGGTTATGGGGGGGGGGGGGGTTGTTAGACAAAACAATTTTTTTATAAATATGTATATAATACCGTGCTGTATAATGTGTATAATAAATATATTGTATCTACTATAAGAGATCAATGGAGGGGGGGGGGGGTTAACCCCAAAACCACCCCCAGCGGTACGCCCCTGGCAACACGTTCCAAGACGAAAATCACTTGAACGCCAAGCAAATCGCTGAAATTTTAAAATAACTCGTAAGTTCTTAATGACGACTTATTAACAATAACAGGCTAAAAACCTGTCAAAGCCCAACTGGCCACCTAGATCTTATTTCAAACCAGTGGTACATCTTAAACCTTTTTAGTGAATCTGAACGTGAATATGTTTTAAACTATAAGAGAGGATCTCTCTAAGAGCACTCTTCAAATTATGCCCTGGTATTATGTATTGTCCGGTTGCTTCATGTAAATATGTAAATAATAAATACCTAATACATCGAGTGCAAATTCTTATGCCCTGATATTATGTCCGGTTGCTGTATGTAAATATATAAATGTTACGGTTAATTTGGATACTTCGCTAGTTTACAAACTAACCAGCTAGTTTGCAAACTAACTAAAGACACACAAAATAGCAGATGGTTTATAAACTAGCTGGTTAGTATGCAAACTATCGATTTGCTTCAGTTAAGATGAGGATTTTATTGAGGTTACCTTAACCTAAAAATTATGTTTTGTTTGTTGTCCAGAAAATCTAGCGAACGGTGGATCGGAGGGCACCCTAAGGTCGGAACAGGGTTAGCACCTGGTTAGGGGCCCTGACCAGTCTCTTTCCTCGCAGGCGAAGAGGGATCGGTGCGAAAACATCCACTATTGTTCCTTCCTCTGCGCATGCGCAAGCCCGGGATAAAAAGTAGTACCCATCCCCTAGCCCTAGACTCTTGTGTCAAAAAATACGATACGGTAAGGTGCAAACGTACGGTAGGGGTAGTGTTCAAATTAGCCAGTAAACTAGCTATTTTAGGCAACTAGGATAGTTGTAGTAATCGTATTAACTAAAGACAATTGGATAATATACAAACTATATAAAATATCTAGTTAATATAAAAGCAATAATGAAAAATCTGTACATAAGGAACAATAGTGGATTTTTTCGCACCGATCCCTCTTCGCCTGCGAGGAAAGAGACTGGTCAGGGCCCCTAACCAGGTGCTAACCCTGTTCCGACCTTAGGGTGCCCTCCGATCCACCGTTCGCTAGATTTTCTGGACAACAAACAAAACATAATTTTTAGGTTAAGGTAACCTCAATAAAATCCTCATCTTAACTGAAGCAAATCGATAGTTTGCATACTAACCAGCTAGTTTATAAACCATCTGCTATTTTGTGGGAAATGGCATATTCCTTCAAAATTACAGTGTCTTTAGTTAGTTTGCAAACTAGCTGGTTAGTTTGTAAACAAGCCAAGTATCCAAATTAACCGTAACATAAATAATAAATAAAAGATCGTCTTTCCAATTTCCTGCATTCTTATATTCATTACTGTTGTCTATTCATAGAAATCTCTTTTTAAGGGGATATATACAGTTAGAATTTTCAAAAAATCGATTTTTTTAATATCATTTTCGTAATAATATTCCAGTACACACACAGAAAATTTCAAGCCAATCCGGCGATTATTTTCGAAGTTACACGCATATTTGTAAAGACGTGTCAGAGCGATTGTACGCTATGTAAAGTGCTTGTGAAACTTTAAATGCGTTTTTCTCAAAACTGTGTTTTTAAAGTCGGTGACGAAGATTTCTCGGAAACGGCTGAACCGATCAGTCTCAAATTTTAGCACAAGCTTCTTAAGTATATTTTTTACTAATTATTCGAAGGTTTTTTCTCACCGATAGATATTTTTTTATATATTATAGACAATTTAAGGCCAAAATTTTGGTCAAAAATCGATTTTTTTTTTTAGAAGCCGCCATTTTGTCAAAAAATTTTATTTTGCTTATTCCTTCGATTAATTAGAAGATCATACATTACTTTAACGAAATCCGTTTGGTTTTTTCATTTTCGATGATCCAGTCCAGAGATATCGTTGTCACCGCAAGATGCCTTTTTTGAGAGGAACCCCTGGAGATCAGCTATAGCAGCTTTCAAAATTATTATTTTTACAAATACAAAAATCTTAAAATACAGTTAAAAGTTACCATAATATGGGTTCAAATTTTCACATTAATAAATTTAAAAGCCTTCGCAGCAAAAATTATTGAAAAATCGCTTTTTTATGCCTCCTGACATATTCGAATTCAGCTTAAAATTCTGAATACTTCTTATTGGGAACATTGTATCCTAAAGTTAACAGTTTTTGAGGAAATGGTGGTCAAACATCCTTACTTTATTGTATTTTACCTTAAAATACCTGTACCCAAAAGTTTACCTGAAATGTCTGACATTGTCAGTTTCGTTTATTTACAAAAAAATGGGTCATTTAACAGTAACCCAAACAATTGAAATTTTTATAATATTGGGCTATGGGGACCGAATGCGAACGTAACAAGAAGTTTGTAATATTTTTAATGGCAAACATCCTGACAGAAATCCATTAACTAAATCTACTATATCTAAAATTTTTAAAAAAATCATAAAAATCGGATGAACAGTTTGCAAGATATTTCGAAGTTTCCATATTTTTGTTACACATTGTATTAAAATTATCTTTACCTGTTAGTTTATTATGGCCGGCCCTGTTTACAATTCTTGCAAATTTACCGGGTTTTATTACAGCTAGTGTCGAAAATAATTTATTTCAGGCAATAGGTCAACGAAAGAGCTTGAACTATTAATTTTTTTTTCTCATTTGCTGCCAGAATAGCTATGTCGTCTGCAAATCTAATATAAAATTAAAACTGTAATTTACTTGTTCGGTATTAATTCCAAAGGAGGTCAGCTGACCTGAACAGGAATATACTAATGCGCATAATCAGCACAGTTCTGAACCGCAAATAAGAGCAACCTGAACAGAACTGATGAAATGATGAGTTTTGATGACATGAGCAAAAAAGAAAAAAGGTACCAGAACCATTATGCCCATGACTTTTGGCCATAGTTTCAGTGCTTAATTAATAAAACATTTTTAATAGCGTAGTTCTTTTTTGGCACCAAAGAAAATAAACATTCTACAAGATAAAGATATCATACAAAGACCTTGGCACATCGTTTTTAATTAAACTGAAAGTAACGTGCGCCAGTGAAAAAAAATAAGATTAAAGCCATACGGAAATATCCCGGTCCCGTCCAATTACTCCGAAATTAAAACGCGGCGCGCTGTTTTCTCGGTAAGGAGGAAATAATTTGGGCGCGTGTCGACGGGGCATAAATTCAAACGCATACAGGCACTCGAAAAACGTCCCATGCAAAATTAGCGCTTGTCAGAGAGGCCGGGTTTAAATTAAAAGCACATACGTCACGTCGTACGAATGTAAGCGATATTTACAACATGTGAAAGTAAAAATATGCTGTTTAATTTATTTTCACTTTAGATGTAAAGATGTTATTACATGGCTGTGAATTTATTAATAATGCTGCGTTTACCGACTGGTCGTTGGGAATTTGCTACTTTAGATAGTTGTTGTTTTGTGTTATCAGGCGAAGCTTTTCTGAAATTACTTCTATCTTTTAAACTGTCCTTTTATCTATAATATGCCTACAATTTCTCCTAAGAACGTGTACAACAAGCGCCACATTCTAAAGACTCTTGTCTTTCCCTGGATATTCACTTTTAAGATAACTAATATAACTAAGACCCGAAAAGGTTGAATTTGCTTTCATCACTGAAAATTACACAGTGATAGTAGCCCTTAACTTAACTTGTAAATATTAATCTGTTTAAATTTCTAGTTTTCGAGAAATTGGAAAAATTAAGTTTTGTAAAAAAATGAAACGGCTTGCAAGTAAACGCCACTGGCTGCACACTATTGTGCTAGTAGCCCTTAACTTACCTTGTAAATGTTAATCTGTTTAGATGTCTAGTTTTCGAGAAATTGAAAAAATTGAGTTAGCAGCCAATTTTGTAAAAACCTGAAACGGCTTGCAAGTGAACGCCACTGGCTGCAAACTATTGTGGTAGTATCCCTTAACTTACCATATAAATATTAATATGTTTAGATGTATAGTTTTTGAGAAATTGGAAAAATTTAGTTAGCAGCTAATTTTGTAAAAAGCTGAAACGCTATGTTCTAACTTACCTTGTAAATGTTAATCTGTTTCGATGTCTAGTTTTCGAGAACTTGGAAAAATTGAATTAACTCAATTTTTAGCAGCCTGTTTTGTAAAAACCTGAACGCCACTGACTGCAAACTATTGTGGTAGTAGCCCCTAACTTACCTTAATTAATAATTAATTAATAAATAGATTAATTAATTAACTAGTTAGCAGCCAAATTTGTAAAAAACTGAAACGACTTGAAAGTGGCTGTAAACTATTGTTCTAGTAGCCCTTAACTTACCTTGTAAATATTAATCTGTTTAGATGTCTAGTTTTCAAGAAATTGGAAAAATTGAGTTAGCAGCCAATTTTGTAAAAAGCTTAAATGGCTTGCAAGTAAACGCCACTGGCTGCAAACTATAGCGCTTGTGGGCTCTAACTTACCTCGGAAATATTAATCCGTTTAAATGTCTAGTTTTCGAGAAATTGAAAAAATTGAGTTAGCAGCCAATTTTGTAAAAAGCTGAAACGACTTGCAAGTAAACGCCACTGGCTGAAAACTCTAGTGCTAGTAGCCCCTAACTTACCTTGTAAATATTAATCTGTTTATATGTCTAGTTTTCGAGAAACTAGCAACATGAATTAACTTCGCATTGCTGGGAATTGGAAGAAAGGCCTCAAAACTCGGTAGTGAATTGCGTAATTTTAATTAATTTAATTATATTTAATGATCACTTCGGCACTAATTGTCGGTACAAATTGTCGACAAAATGATGTAAAATTTGTTTAGAACAAATAATAAACAAAATACCTAAGCTTGTTTATTTTTTAACCAGGTAAAATTCACCTTTTTTTCGCAAATTGCAAAATATTTTTTTTCACAAAAACATTCGTAGTAGGCTCACTATCAAAAACCCCGAACTTGGCCTTGGTCCCGTAAGTAGCAACAGAGATATACAACTTTGAAATTTCACCAACCGCCACTGAATTAGACCGATCTTAGCAATAGTGAATCTACCCATTATTGTTTTCTTTCAGACTAAGTAGTACTTATTTTTTAGATTTCACCAACACATGATAAAAATTTGTTTTTTCAATGATCACCCTAAAAGTGTTACTTGGCCAAAATGCAAAATACTTTTCTGTTTTTAAATTCTCGCGCGAAGAGATCGCGAGACCCAACGAGTGACAGACATACCGATAGAAATGGAAACATAAGGTTAATTTTGGTGTCTTTACTGTCATGGTCGAGAGTAAGATAAAATAGAACCATGATCATAACGAAAGGCGCCAAAATATACTTATATTTTTTGTGATTTCAGGACCATTAAAATGAGAACGTGTAAGAAATGTATTTTATTTTACAATGCTTTTCTTGGGGAAAAACTAAAGACCAAAAATTATGTGTAGGTACCTACTTGTTATATTGATATACAAATGTTTTTAAGTTTAATTAATGTTATATATAATATAAGTAGCTAGTACTTCGTTTTATAAAAACAGTTTAATATTGAAAAGCACAAGCAAACACAATTTTGCTTCCCATTAAGTCCCGTACCTAACTTTTAAATCCAACTTTTTCCATTTGTTCCCCATCTCCGCAGGGGAAACTAATCCTAACCCGGTGCACTCGTGAATGAGGTGGCGCCTAATTCGTCCTGACATCTCTATCCGGCATCCCGAAGCGGATTTCGACCCCTCGATATGCGTCGCGTTGCGTGGTTTAAGGTTATTTCTAGAGGGGCCTACTATGTTTGGAAAATGCCTTAAAGGTTCGTGAAGGCTCATACAATATATTATGCTTTTTTATTGATATTTAAAAAAAAACTTTATTGGGGTTCGTTTCTGCATATCCGACAACCAAAAAATCTATTTTAACACGTCATGTGATCACTGGTTTGGCGGGAATTTAAATGAAAGTTGACGGTGGCACTGAAATATGGGTCGAATTGACAAGATGTCGAAAAAATGTATTAAGAAAAATTGCTCAGAATGCACAGAGGATCCTTTAGATAGCTTTAGATGGGGGATCAATTTGAGTTTTTCACTATACAGTAAGGACATAAAGTTACCCCTCGTAATATGTTTTTCGATCTATTGCCAATATTGAATATAAAAATATGTTTATTTGGTAATGGGGACGTATGCTTTAGTATAAAACGGACAGCAACTCAACTTAAAACTGACAGCAGTTAAACCAGACCAGTAACAGGATAAACCGGGACAAACCGGAATGACTGCATTCGACTTTTTTGCTCCTGGTGTTTGGTTGGGTTTATGGTGAAAAAGCAGCGCTTTTTCATCATAAATATCATTAACTAAGTGAAAATACACTGCTTAAGGATGACGATTAAGTATGTACTTGTAGAGATTTACGGCATACCGTCTCCAAGACTTTCTCGGCGATACTTTATTCCATGGCATATGACGGCGTGATAAAGTGGTGGTGGTGACACAGGCTGCAAAGTAAACAATGTCATGAATTTTGACTTGACCGGTTGACCGGTTTATGGAATACACAGTCAGCTGTAAAGAGGGACAATCTTAAACATGTACTTATTCTCTTTAATCCCTTACCTAACAAAGCTTGTCTCTTCGTTAATTTCGATGAAGCTCTGAAAAATAGTATTATCCGAAAAAAATTAAAGTAAACACAAATCACAGTGAATAAACAATGAAATGATAATATCTACTATTGATTTGTTTAAAACGTATTCCATCTTATAATTTTTTGTTTCTCTGTCTAAACAAAATCACTACGGTGCCTCAACGGATTTGTGATACTCCCTGTATACTATATATTATCATGTAGAGTGATTTAATATGTATTTTATGGTACCCTTATCATGAAAATTGGCCACATAGTTCCAGAGATATTTACATTTTCACATAGGCAACCCGCCGACCGCCATTTTTCAAAATGGTGGCCAAATGACAACATTACGAAAGTGGCTCCCATCAATACCTACTGTCTTTAAGTAGGTATTGCTCCCATGCTAAATTTAATTCTTAGCATGTCGGGGATTAGCTGAAATCATAAACTAAGGTCCCCTCAAAAAGCGCACGGACTGGTATTTCGACCGAACTACTATACTTTAAAATGTTTAGCTTTGGTAAAACGAAATTGATCTTGCAACTATAAAAATATTTAGAGCTTGAGTTTGGGCTTGAACACACTGTCTTTTTCGGTCCGCGAAGGCAATAACATTAATTTTATTACTACACTACACGATAACTCCATTACTTTTAAGACTTGATGTTAATACTAAATATTTATTTACAATTTGACGTCTTTTTTAGAGTTCTATAATTAACTGCCCCTATAAAATCCCTGTAGTTTATCAAAACACTAATTTTGATACATGCAAACAAGTCTTTTCAATAAAGAATGTGGTCGTTTCCATTAGATCTTACTTAAATTAAAGACGTACAGGTTTTCAAACAAAGAAGATACAACACGTATTTAGGCGGTAAATAATTAAGTTCTAAAAGCATCGAATATAACGAAGTTAGGTTATAATTAATTAGGTAATTAGTTTGAGTTATGTCCCGCCTAGCGCGCTGTTATTTCGGCAGCACTTAAGTGGAATGACATAAAAATGGATAAAGGAAGAGACCTACTATAGAGGCGGTGCAGATGGTAACGGCTACGTACTAATTGAAGTATTTTTTATGTGTGTTATTTTCTCTAATTTTCTTTAAACATTACTGACTTCAGTTTGACAGAAGTTAACAAATTCTGAAGTCAAGTGTCCCTGATGAGGACATAGCGCAAGACACCTATACCATTGACACGAATCTCTTGATTTCTTAGGGTAGGTAGACCAAAGGAAAATAATAATATGGTGGGCGGAAGGTACTTTATTTTCACGAATTTTCTTAAGGTAGGTAATTACAATTTCGCTGAAAAACATACGTTATAGTTAGTACAAAATATCAGATTAAAAATATTTCACCCTTTACCTGACACTACGTCGGAACTGACAAAATAATACTCATAATAAAATATATTTTACTATTTTTAAAATGAAACAGCAGGAAAGTTGTAAACCCATTTTTACGGAAAAATGTATTTTAACAATAATAGGAATGTATATTTTAGATTCTGTGATATTTGTTTGTGACAATAGAGATCTTTTTACTGACTGTAACATAAAACATGACTTTGATACTCGTTTTAAAACTAATTTGGTACCTGCAAAATACAACTTCACATATCTGCAAAAAAATGTTAAATATTGCATCACAAAAATTTTTAACAGCTTTCCAGTTAGAATTAGGAATTTACGAAAGAATAATCTTAAATCTGTTTTAAAGAAATATTTAGTTGGTAAGGCATTTTATAACATCAATGAATTTTTTGGTGATCCCGATAAGGAAATAATTCAATTTTAAATTTGTAGTAATTATTTTAAATATGTCTCTTTTTATGTGAGTAGAATTGCTATTTATAAATGTATATTTTAAAAAGCTTTGTATTAATATTATATAGTATCAATTTTAATTCTAATGCTGTCAATCCTTCTGACATTGTTTAACGCCCTTAGGGTTTTTTTGTTTATTGTAAGTGTAAACATTGAAAATAAAAAATAAAAATACTATTGTAGTGTTCAATTGAAAAGCTGCCAGCGAAATACAGTAAGTAAAATCAAAAACAAGATAATCCACTGGTTTCAGGTACCATAAAAAAGTCCGCCAGTTTTTAGGGTACCCACAAAAACGTTCGGTATGTCGGTGAAAAAGTTTATAGTGCAGACGAATAAGTATCTAAAGGTGAAAGACGAGTTTATTGTAGTCCAGGAAAATTAGTTTCGTTTCACCGCCAGAACCTTTTATGGTTTCCAAGACCCTCAGGGATTTATAGCAATGGGACTGCGGATTGTCTTCCTAAAAGGGGGTCAATATACGAGGGCATTATGGGCCTCAGCCCATTATCTTCTTAACAACGAACTGAAAGGCTTACTGCAGCATAAGGTTGACGAAAGCGAACGGTACCATTACGGTCCCAGTATAAAATATGACAATCGCCACGTCCAATCGTTTCTTGTGTTCCATTAATAAAGAATATTAGCCAAACATCAAGTTCTACTATCTACTTTTGTAACTTCAACACATTAACTTTTTTCATCAGTTAAATCATTGCTGTCTCTAAAATATTTTCTAATCTCTTACACCGGGATTCACAAATGAGGTCTAAGACTTAGTACCTACTGGTTTAAATTTAGATCTTCTAGTTGATTAGTCAGGTTTTGACAAGTTTTGTCATTAATAAATCGTCAATAAAAACCGGTAAGTTATTCTATTATTTCTGCAATTTGTTTGGTTTCCAAATGACTTTTAGCTTGCTATTATGAATTTAGGTCTATTATTGCAGAAAATACATACTTAATTGACCTTTTATTTATGTACAAAACTTAGTTGTTTTATTCTTACACTTGTCAATTTAAACCATTAATTCCCAAGTTAGAACAGTCTTAGAAGTAGTGAATCTGGCTGTCAATGATTTAATGTAGTCTGAATCATAAGTCATAAAACAGCAACATTTTTTAAGATCTCTATACAGTGTGGCCCACCGAAAACTTTCTACCCAGGTATATTTTCCTTTAAATAAATAAATCAAAAAACGCTCGAACCCGGACCCCGGAAACTTTAGTTTTCGGGGGGACATATTTTGTTGGTATTTTTACCCCCATGCTTGAACCCCCCTAAACCGGGGTTGCTTTCATCCTTAACATCCTTAATGAAAAGGGGGTCAAATGATACCTTATTTTAAAGGGAATTGAATTGCCTTTCCAACGGGACCTTGCTCGTTGAAATCGGGTCAGCACTTTCTGAGAAACGAGACCTTAAAAATAAAATTTTAAAGTAGCGAAATTTCTTGCCAGTTGTTTCAATCAAGTAAATGCTGAAAATGTCCACCCCCAACCTCCATGCAGATATAAAGGCACTGTTCGAAATGTTCGCGAACATTATGAAGCATTTCGGGAGTTATTTGTCGGTACTCGTACACTGTTCGTTGTCGCAAGTTTTCTAAAGAATTGGGCGGGTTGCATAAATTTTTCTTTTTAAGTGTCCCCACGAGAAAAGTCCAGCAGCAATAGAGCACGAGATCTTGCAGGCCATTCAATAGGACCTCTTCTCCCATATTATTTTCCTGGAAAATTGTCATCCAGATACTGCCTTACAGGAAATTCAAAGTGTGGGGGTTGCTGAAAAATTAGATTTTCTGGCCGATGACGGTCATCTTCTTTAATAGCATTCGTTAAAGCAGGGTCAATCGTTGTTTCTTGTTTCCAACAACTCCAGGTACATTTCACCTGTTAAACTGCCGGGAAGAAAATACGGCCCAATAATACGGTCCCTAAAAATTCCAGCCCACAGATTTAATTTTTCTGGATGTTGAGTTTGTACTTCTCTAAAGTTTCTAGGGTTGAAATCCGACCAATACCTACAATTATGTCGATTGACAGTACCATGAAGGAAAAAAGAGCATTCATCTGAGAAACAAATGTTAAAAACAATTTGTGGATCGCGAATGATTCTTTAACTCGCAAAATTCCAAACGGCGATCGGTATCGTCTTCATTAAGTTCATGAACCAGTTTTATTTTATTGGGATGGAATTTATGCTTTTCAATAAATCTCTGGGTTGCGTGCGAAACATCCAACACTTCTGACATTTTTCTCGTACTAAGTGTAGGATCAATTGCAATATGACCCAAAACTGAAAATTCTACAGCTTCATTTCTTACAGAATTTTCATTATTTCTTTTTGTTTATCATTGATCCTGTTTCACGAAATTTTGCCACTAATTCTTGCACGTAAGTGTGAAATAGGTGTCCTTTTGGGTGTAATTCATTATAAGATAACGCGGCAGCTCTAGCACAATCGTTATTTCTAAAGAAAAGTGAAATAATTTCAACTCTTTCTTCAAGAGTATACTGTATACATACGTCATTTTAATGCGTAATTGAACGAAGCGAAATTTATAGAAAAATTATTAGGTTTACTACGAATTTAACCGATATCAACAACAAACTAATGAAACCCTTTTTTCGACAGAACAAGTGGAATTCCAAAGACCTATTGCCATGTTCATGCTTATTTAGCATTTTGTTTACATTTAAACCCAAATTTTTTAGGCGCTTAGGGGTTCAGGCACGGGGGGGTGAAAATACCAAAAAATATGTCCCCCTGAAAATTAAAGTGTACGGTCTGTATGGGTCCGAGCGTTTTTTGATCTATTTATTTAAAAGAAAATAAACCTGAGTGGAAAGTTTTCGGTGGGCCACCCTGTATATTGTTTATTATCTACCATTTCAAAATCAAATAATTCAATTTGCCTATCTTTAGATTTATGCCATTATTAAATTCCTATTTTACCAAAATTAACAAGTTTTAACTTAATAAGTAAAATTTTCATCTTCATTAATTAATATATTTCAGGTCGAACATACAATGATCTCAACCAATACCCAGTATTTCCATGGGTCTTAACGAACTTTGAATCTAAAGAACTAGACCTTAGCCAACCAAGTAACTACAGGGACCTTTCGAAACCCATAGGAGCCTTGAACCCCAGTCGAAAAGCTTATTTTGAAGATCGATATGCATCCTGGGAGCATGAAAGCATTCCACCATTCCATTATGGGACGCATTATTCTACATCCGCGTTTGTTTATAACTGGCTTATTCGAATGGTAAGTAAAAACACCAACCATGGTTTCCTTCCTTTATTTTTTTTTCATTATAAAATAAGCATTAAACTGCAATCTTATTTGATTCATTCTATATTTAGGATATCTTTGTTTTGTCTACATTTATTACAGTATCAGTTAACTGATTTCCGAATTAACCATAAATTTTAAAACCTTTTTTTCTTCTTCAACGTAGGAACCATTCACGACAATGTTCCTCGCTCTACAAGGTGGCAAATTCGACTATCCGAACAGACTTTTCTCATCAATAGCCTTATCCTGGAAGAACTGCCAGAGGGATACCTCTGACGTCAAGGAATTGATCCCGGAATTTTATTTCCTTCCCGAAATGTTCGTCAACTCCAATAGATATCGCCTTGGAGTCAACGAAGACGGAAAACCAATAAGTGATGTGGAGCTTCCGCCATGGGCCACTACTTCAGAAGAATTCGTACGGATAAACCGTATGGCTTTAGAATCAGAATTTGTGTCGTGTCAATTACACCAATGGATCGACTTGATCTTCGGTTACAAACAGAAAGGACCAGAAGCTATCAGGGCTACAAATTGCTTTTATTATTTAACGTATGAGGGCAGCGTGGACTTGGAATCAATTCAAGATAAGGTCATGAGGGAGGCGGTGGAAAATCAGATAAGAAACTTTGGACAGACGCCTTCGCAATTGTTGATGGAGCCCCATCCACCGAGAAGTTCTGCAATGCATTTGGTAAGTGTTTGATGCAGGTTCTAAAATACATGGGTTTTATTGGGTTTTTAATGACAGCCGGTTGATTTTTGAGATGTTTGAATCTTGAAGTTTTTCGACGAAAATATTTGGAAGGGAAATTTTGTAGTACTTAATGCTTTTAACAAAGAACTGTATGTGTTATATCGCTTAACTTTAGAAATGAATAGGTTTTTGGACATAATTTCACTGACGTGACATGATCTAGGTATTTGATAAAATATATCAGAAATATATATTTTAGCTAATGTTGATAATAACACTTTCTTTACTTCTTTCTTCTCTCTATATACGAAGAAATCAGATTTTTTTTACTGTTTTCTCGTAGTGTCCCTCTACCTGTTTTTGCTTTTTATGACCTGTTTGTTTCAGACCTTGCAATTTCTTAAAATAAGTACAAACATAAATTTATATTTTATTTAGGTTAATACTGAGCTTTACTGATGTGAGAGTTACCGATGTGAGAATTTTTTTCTGTTTTTGGCTTTGGCGGTCAATTACAAAGAACAAATTTCAAATTTTTATTTACCTTTAATTGATTTAATGATTGTATTTAACCCTATGTGTAAAAAAATACTTAGCAAACAATAACTTTTACTGTTTTTTTTACCCTTCACTGATATGAGAATTATAAGTTATCAACAGAACGCAAGTAAACTAACAACCCTTGCAAATCAATACTTCCGATGCTCTCTAAACAAGTACTGACGTTTCGTGTTTCCCTGCAGTACCACGGATTTTAAACCTCCCATAAGAGTCACACGATAATTTGTGATGAAATATTTTTTTTTCAGTCACCAATGATGTTTTCAACTATCCAAGATGACGTATGCATGACAATGAAGTTTCTTTCAAACAGCCCAATAGTTCATATTTCGGCAAATACGTATCCTCAGCTTCCGAACCCTTCAGTGGTAACAGTGTCAATGCACCAACAATTTGCTGTTAATAAGTGGAACTCAGCTTACGCAGCTGTGGCACAATCACCAAGCTACGCTGAGACTCCGAAAGATCAAACGGCTCACTTACCATTGTCTATGGATCCCGTTTTGTGTAAGTTAGAATGTAAGCTACACTCACTTTCTATCTTTCCAGTAGATTTGTGTAGTTGTGGTATTGCAGAACTTCACTTTTTTACTTTTCTTTTTATTTCCTTTTACTTTATTGTGACTGACTTTGGCATGATATGTTGTTATCTAACAGTAAACATTCAAAATATTTGTTTTGTTGATAATTTTAGTCTGTTTGTGATGAAAAAAGTTAGGTTTTAGAAAATTCACAGGAATTTATGTACTGTATCAGCAATAGAGAAATCACCAACCGTTCAGCGCCTACCAAACTTCAGTTACTGGGTAAAGTGTCAGCTCGCTGACTAGTTTCCAGTTATTTCATTGGCTCTAACTCGTTTGTGATTCTTCTGCGAACGTAGCTAATGCCTAAGTTCGCAGAAGAATCACAAATCAGTCAGCGCCAATGAAATTGCTGGAAACCAGTGAGCAAGCTGTCACGTTACCAAGTAACTGAAACTTGATTGGTGCTAATTAGTTGGTGATTCCTCTATGAATAATTGAAGACACCGCACAGTGGTCAATTCTTTACATTTAATCGTTCAAAACCTTAAAGTTGGTACGTGTTGATTCAAAACAATTAATCTACTTATAATATAATAGCCAGTACACCAAAACCCGAAAAAATTGTAACAATTTCATTTTTGGCGCAAAACGTAAAGGGTGACAACGTCGTATACGCAGAGTTTACTCATAACTTTAAAACGCACATTAATTCCTGTTCAACTACTTTTGTCTGTATAGGTGGTTGTTGTCAATCAATAGGGTTGTTGAAAATTATTAATACGTGGATCAAAATAGTAAGGTATGTTGCTTTAAATACAATATACTGTTTATATTTTTCTCTCTTGTATGTTGTTTTACCGTAGGTAATAGAACCGAGACTTTATGTTCAATTTTTTTTCTAAGTGTGAAATTGCCTAACCAATTAATAAAAAGGTTCACATAGGTTCACTTTTTGTGTGTATTATTTGATGAATATAGGTGTTCACCTATATAGAAAATGATATTTTAATGTGTGCAGAGCTGAGCTTTTTATAAAATTCTTGTTTTTAAGATAATCTAATTTCTCGAAATGAGCTCTTCGATATACTTAAACAAACTGGCACAATAAATCCGTGTACATCGAGAAATATTATTTGATTATGTGTGGCCAAAAATACAAGGATCGAATAATTTTAATTGTGATACAGTCCAGACTACGATTAAACAATTTACTTTTTAGAAGATGGAGACGCAACCGATTTAGGTTTAAAGAAAAGAATGTTGAATGGCTTACCGTACACAAGATTCTTGTACATGGAGCCGACGTAATAGAGTCAATGATACTACCTATAGGACAATTGTCCGAAGACGCCCTTGAAGCTCGGCATAAAGATTATCGGTACTTTTGAGAACATAATACAAGAAATACTTCACGAAGAGACGCAAATGAAGATCTTCTAAAATTCATGCTTATTTCCTCCAATCCTGTAATTTCTTGTTTACGAAATCTTCCAGTTGCAAGCAGAAAAAAGCTGAATAAGGTGGTTCTTTCTTTAATAACCCGATATTCTCATAAGACCATCTTCGCGACATGCTAGTAATGTCTCTGCAATTAGCAATCTGCAATTAGCAATTAGTTGCTATTTTTTGGATCTGTTTTGTTCATTTTTGATCTTAATAAAAATATGACTCATGCTATGTTTTTGGTGTTACATAATATGTTTTCTTATTTTCTCATTTATTTTGCTAATAACACCAAAATAACCACATATATTAGGTTTGGAACATCCAAATTATAATATCTGAATTTTGAACGCTTAAATGCCAATAATTGGCCACTGTGCACCGGTGCAAAAAGGAGGTAGCTCCATTTTTATAAAATTTTCAGGAGACAGAAAAAACTTATTTTCTTAAAAAGACAAATTCTAACGTACTTTTTATAAACGCTATGTTACAGTTTGATGGAAGATGCGTAATGTCTTAAAGTTGTACGTTTTCTAAATATTGTAGTTTAAGCATAATTTAAAAAAATATATCAAGGAGCTGCCTCCTTTTTGCACCGGACAGCGATATAAAATCTGTCAGCCCCTAAAACTAACTACATACAACCAGCGGATACGTATTTAGTGCCCGTTTACATGAAGATATGTATTTGTGGCGCTTTAGTGCTAAAGGACCGGGAGTAAAAATGTAAATCAGGATTCGGTAAAGTCAGATTCATTCTAGGTTGTTGAATAATAAATTCATCTTTACAAGTGGCACTGGAGCTACTGCATGCAACTTTTTTTATGTGTATTCCATTACACGGTGAGAAGAGACAGCAAACTTTCGTTTGTTTTTGGCTGAAAACAGTTTTCTTAAAAAGTCCACTAAAATGGTCACTTAAAAGTTTATCTTGAATAACCGGAACTCCTTCAAAGTTGCGACACGTATTTTTTTCCAGGGGTACCCATTCTTCTGGTAACACTGTTCTTTCTCGCTTTTTTTTTCTTTTTTCTTCTTTCCAGTTTTTCTGTCTTCTTTCACACAGTTATTCTCGATTTTAACCACAACATAAGAATTTCCTTCAGCTTCCGTTTTTTTCGCCACATTTTTTTTCCACGACCTTTCATCTCTAACTCATTTTTTGCTAACTTTTTTACTTTTATTCTTTCATCACTGTCAGTCATTCTCGGTTAGGGTAGAAATCTCAGCAAATTTGTCTTCTGACAGCCCACGAAGACCGAAGCCTAAGTACCATGTACCGGGGTGTACTGGGGAAGCCCGACTCACGAATTAAACAGAGAAAATCGCCCACCACTAGGTCGGGACAAAAATCAGGATCGTTGTCCGAATCATCACACTGTTCACATGACCTACTGCATTTTACTGATTTACAAAAAGAAAGAGGAAAATTATTGGAATTTACTTTTGCTCAACTGATAGTAAAAAACGGTCCACAACTGATAGTAAAGAATGCTCAAAATATGCCAACAGCCTAACACAATAATGACGGCACTACTTCTTTATTGTTTGCAAATCCAACAATGTGTTAATACTACAAGTGCCGCATCGAAGCGGCAGAAATATGATCTAACTCGGTGCAAAAATGAGGTAGCTCCGGAGCTGCCTCCTTTTTGCACCGAATTAAAGTAGGAGGTATAGGAATATTCCATATAACCCTGGTACAAATGAAAGAATCTACCTCGTTGTTGCACCAAACGATGGAGCATCCTTTTGTTACTGTGTTACGCTGTAAAACTAAAAATCATAAAAAAATGGAGCTACCTCGTTTTTGCACCGGTGTCTTCAATTATTCTTAGAATATTCAGTAAAAACTAAGGTACTTGGCCTGGTCTGACGCATCCACCAACTTTTTATAAAGTAATCTGGGTAATACTAGAATAACAATATATTGCCAGTGATAAGTTAAAAATTACAAATGGCAAAACAAGTCGAGTGAGTTTTAAATAATAAAATAAAATTTTAGTATTCTATTTCAAATTTTATCAGATTTGATCAAGTTTTCTTTTATTATCCAGTTAATTAGGATTAGGTTATAGCTTAAATGTTCTTTTTATAATTGTTTATATTATGTCATTCCACTAGATTTTGTTATTTTTACTGTGCATTATATTCAATTAAAGAAATAGATAGGAACATTTCGTTTTGATTGCAACCATACAAGGTCAAACAAAAGTCTTAGTATGGGCAAAATTTCTTTGCTATTAGTAAAGATAGAGACACCAAATTTTAGGTGTATCTTAATGGTTAATAAATCTACATTTTTTTTATGTAATTTACTTTTTTATGTACTTTTTCAACACCCTTCAGGGGTGACGCTAGGGAGTTGAGGTCAAAAATTTTAAATGCAACCCTGTGACGTGTGGTACCTGATTTTAAAGGTCTTTAAAAAATAAACATTTTACCGCAAACCCGAGGTCCGTACCTTAATTCGTTTTTAAATGGACAGCCTTTAAAAATTTGGCCAAAGAATCACTTGGAAAATCGATCGTGAGGTTTTTGTGAAAAAAACGAACTTATGGGTCCTTAAATTATAAATAAACATCTTTATTATTATTATTATTATTATTATTAAATTAGCCGAACACAGAATAAGGATGTTATATATATATATATATATATATATATATATATATATATATATATATATATATATATATATATATATATATATATATATATATATATATATATATATGTGTGTGTGTGTGTGTGTGTGTGTGTGTGTGTGCAGTAGTCAAATATTAGTTATATTCTCGTCTAATTTCAAAACATCGCTCACAACTTTCGTTTTCTATTTCAGCATTAACTAACACTAGTAATCAACAAAACCAAATGCTACGGAGAAACCTAGGCGACAACTTTAGTCAAAACCTGAAAATACGATCAAACTGCTTCGTGACTACGGTTGACTCGAAGTTCCTAATAGCCTGCGGATTTTGGGACAACAGTTTCCGCGTTTTTTCAACCGAAAGTGCCAAAATAGTCCAAATTATTTTTGGGCATTACGGAGTAGTCACGTGTCTGTCGAGATCAGAATGTAACATTACCTCCGATTGCTACATAGCTTCTGGATCAGCTGACTGTACGGTGCTACTTTGGCATTGGAACGCTAGAACTCAGACTATTGTAGGAGAAGGGGAAGTGCCTACACCTAGAGCTACTTTGACAGGTCACGAACAACCAGTATCAAGTGTTGTCATATCTGCCGAGTTGGGACTGGTTGTTTCAGGATCATATAGTAAGTAACACGTATTTTCTATCGAAATTACTAAATATTATTGGGTAAAAAGTAAGTCGTACATATCTAGATTAGCTCTGAAGTTCAGTTTTCCTAACTTACAGTACTCCGCCCACACTAGTGCAACTTCTCTAGTTTTTTCTGCACTTCCTCAAAATTAACAACATATCAACTTGCACATTAAAATTCGCTTCCATGTTTAATTGAGCAATAAACTGAGAAGTAATCGTTAAAACTTCAAAATTCTCAACTGACTTAAGTAAAAATATCGCATTTCCATGGAAACGAATAATAATTCTGAAACAAGTGAACTTGATTTATTGGCAGAATTTACCTATTTTTTTAATTTAATCAAAATTTAGTTAACCAGAATTCCGTAACCGAAAGAGCAAATCAAAAAAAAAATTCACACTTTAACAAACTCACCCTGTATATGCAAATATCTACCTCCTTAATTAAAAATGATTTTATTATAGATGGTCCAGTGTTAGTTCACACAACTTTTGGCGATTTGTTGAGATCTCTAGAACCGCCAAATGGATTTAACTCGCCAGAAAATATTGCTATGTCCCGTGAAGGGGTCATAGTAGTAAACTACGAAAAAGGCAATGTCGCATCGTATACCATTAACGGAAAACGATTACGGCATGAGTCCCATAATGATAATCTTCAGGTTTGTATTTTATATTTTGTTCTTTAATATAAAACTTTTTAAATATACATATTATGTCACTGCGTCTTAACAAGTACAAAAAAAATTGTAGAACACAATCTTTAACTCTTTAGATAGTTTGTTTTTTTTTTTCTATGAAAAATGCAGAAAAAACAATTAGACTAAAAGTGTTAAAATAGAAAATTGTTTTATAGTGCCTGCTACTAAGTCGTGACGGAGAGTATCTTATGACGGGAGGAGACAAAGGGATTGTCGAAGTATGGAGGACATTCAACCTAGCACTACTTTATGCATTCCCAGCGTGTGATAGTAGTATTCGATCGCTTGCATTGTCACATGATCAAAAGTAAGTAACTGATTATAAATAAATAGAATAGAACAATCCCTTGCTCTTTTTTTTAAAGGGTCTAGCCGGTTACCTATATGAAAAGTGCCCCAACGTCGTTTCCATGTTCTTGCCTCGTAAATTATTGTTCTTTGACAGAAACATTTTTACACCAAATTTCAAACCCCTCCTCTCAGTAATGAGGGAGATATGGGGTGCTAACCCTTAACTTAAAAATTCATTATATTTAAAACAATTTGAGATATCACAATGAAATTTTAACGGTGCATAGTTATTTATAAGGTTTATATAATATAATTTTTTCAGATTTTTATCTCAATAAATGGTAAAAAACAAGATGTTTAATTTTTAGGGATAGTTTATCATACTTACCCCCGGAGTGACACCAACTAAAAAAAATAGTATAATCGTCTATTCTCTAGTAATAACATAAAAAAATTACACAAAGCTCGAATAGGAACATAGTTAAAAAAAATAAAAATCAATGTGACTTATATAAAATGAAGCATATATTTTGGCGAATTAATGTAAGTACAAATGAAGGAATCGGGAATAACACACATTGATTTTTATTTTTTTAACAATGTTCCACCTGGTCGAGCTTTGGGTAATTTTGTTATGTTATTACTAGAGAATAGACGATTATACTATTTTTTTTTAGTTGGTGTCACTCCGGGGATAAGTATGATAAACCACCCCTAAAAATTAAACATCTTGTTTTTTACCATTTATTAATGAGATAAAAATCTGAGAAAATTATATTATATAAACCTTATAAATTATATCTATGCACAATTAGAATTTCATTCAGATATCTCAAATAGTTTTAAAGATAACGAATTTTTAAGTTAAGGGTTGCCACCCCCATATCTCCTTCATTACTGAGAAGAGGGGTTTGAAATTTGGTGTAAAAACGTTTGTGTCAAAGAACAATAATTTACGAGGTAAGGACATGGAAACAACGTTGGGGCACTTTTCATATAGGTAACCGGCTAGACCCTTTAAATATTACTCTCACGCACATTATTTCACGGGCACGGTCCATTAACAATTTCTGACGCCTATTTCCCACCACCAACATGAGGTTAAAAAGAATAATTTTAACAATACTTCAGGCAACTTGGCAATAGATTTCTCGCAGACGGCGACTATACCAAGCACTTACATTCGGGATCGGGGTTAATTAATCCGAAAAGTAGGCAACTTATCATGACCTTCAATGATAACAACTATAGATACTTGTCCACTGGTGAGCCTGCGTACTGGCCAACGGATAGAAATAAAACGTTAGATTTAGTTGACTTCTGTGTAGTTACACGTTTAGTTAAACGCATTCCCAAAGAATCACAATAAGCGGAATCATGTTTTGACCTGTCTTCTGACCATTCGCCCGTAATAATAGAGATAAGCACATAACTTTTAATAAAAGTTGGGTAACAAACATACAAATTGGGATAAATACCGTGAAATAATAAACGAGGAATTAAATATAAACGTACCGTTAAAATCACGCACAGATATAGAAGATGCAGTCCAAGATTTTATCAAAACTGTTCAAAATGCAGTGTGAAGCAGTACACCTTCAAATACAACCACTCTCGCCAGGAATTACCAACTATAATAAAACAGAAAGTTGCTTAAAAGCAATGACTAAGGAAAACATGGTAGAGCACAAGATATCCTCAAGATAAAACTAGACTACAAAAATAAGAATATTCAAAATTATCTTAGGGGCCACTGAATATTCATTTTGGAGAGCCACACAAAAAATGAATTGACCACAATCACTCAATCCGCCTATAGGTAAAGATAATGGGGAATGGGCAAAAAGCGAAAGCCTTTTGCCTGTCATTTTGAAAAAGTCTTTCAATCAGACCCACCAGATAATAATTTAAACATTAAAACAGAGCACAGAATCCACATATCAGTTTGAATTACCCGCAGAGAAAACTACGGTCACAAAAGTAAAATGATAATTGAAACGAATACCCAAGCAAACCCAAAAAAAAGCTTCAGGGTACGACCTAATCACAGAATAAGTTCTACAAGAGTTGCCAAGAAAAGGAATTGTGCATTTAACACAAATGTTCAATGCCATCCTAATAACAGGAAATTTTCCCATTATGTGGAAAGTAGCCAAAATAATTCTAATTCCCAAACCTGGTAAACCAGCTGAAGAATTAAAATCATGTAGACCGATCAGCCCACTCCCAACAATACCGAAAGTCCTTGAAAAGCTGATACTCTCAGGAATAGAGCCACTTCTAAAAGCTCGTAAACTCATACCTGCCCATCAATTTGGTTTTAGAGCTCAACATGCAACTATCGAGCAAGTTCATCGCGTATGTAAGAACATAAATCAAGCATTAGAAGACAAGAAATACTGCTCCGCAGCTTTTCGGGATATATCACAGGCGTTTGATAAAGTTTGGCACACCGACCTTATTTACAAACTAAGTAAAATCGTTCCCCTAATTATTTATTAATCCGAAGATCCTACCTAGAAGATCGTCATTACTTTGTTAAACATCAAAACGAGCACACGTCACTGTTTCCCGTCAAGTCCGGAGTCCCACAAGATAGCGTGCTCGGACCTGTGCTGTAGTTACTATACACGGCTGACTTACCTACGCACGACGTGTATTCAGTTCATCAAAACCCAAACCAGGCATCCCAACAGTTGCAGACAAATCTGAGCAACATACAAACCTGGGTAACAAAATGTCGCATGCAAGCAGATTCAACGAAGTCGGTTCATGTGACTCACTAACAGAAAAGGGAATTGTCCACTAGTGTCGCTAAATAACCACCAGCTTCACCAACAACAAGAGGTCAAATACATAGGAATGCACCTTGATAAAAGACTAACCTGGAAAGGAAAAAACATATCTTCACAAAGAGAAATCAATTTGGACTAAAACTTCGGAATCTATTCTGGCTCATCGGACACAGATCATAACTTTCTGTACCAAATAAGGTACTAATCTATAAAGCCATCCTAGAGCCAATCTGGAGTTACGGAATATAGTCATGGGGGGCCGCCTCTAACTCCAACCTAGAAATCTTGGAAAGGTTCCAATCAAAAGTACTACGTCTTTATAACCAACGCACCATGGTACGTGCCCAACAACCATGATTTCCAAATACTCGCTGTAAAAGAAGAATTATCCAAGTTTGCTCAAAAATATGAAGAGAGACTACACCAACACCCAAATAAACTGCCAAAGACCCTCATGAGAATACCGGCAAGACGAAGATTAAAACGTTATATCCCTACGGATCTACCCATAAGATTTAAATGAACTCTCTCCCAGTGTCAAATAATTGTTATATTACCTACATATAAAATGTTTAAAATAGTAGAATATGGTCACAAGGTAATTTTCTGCTTGTCAATATGATTTTGTTACAAACCATTTACTTACTGTAATCTAATTTTACAGATTGTAAAAAAATATGTTACTTATACGTGTTAGTTTATTTTTAAGCCTCACTTAAATGGTTAGTTCAAAGGGACCATGGGGTTACATGTCCAGGTATATCTACCTATCTATCGAATTTTTAAGTTTGAGAAAACGCATTCCGAGAGAATGTTGTCGAGGTATCATGATTGTAGTTGGTGGTACGGCTTGGACCTTTTTGACCTAATATTCTTAATTTCTAGTATCGACCAGTAATTTTAAATTAACTCGTCCGTCTTCTGCAGGTTCTTGCTAGCCGGTCTGGCACTGGGATCGATCGTAGTATTTCACATTGACTTCAACCGATGGCACCACGAATTCCAGCAAAGATATTGATGGAAAACTTATAGAAAACGTCACCGGAAAAGCTTTTATAGCAAAAATGAAACGTATAATATATAAATGTGTTCTTCTGGCGCAACTAAATATTTTACTTTTAAAAGCTGAAACAAAACGAAAACGCGGGACTTTCTTGCTTAAACGCAACATTTTCCTAACTATGTAAGTTTTGTAATATTGCCATAAAGTGCTAAAAACCAACGTATTGTTTCAACTGTTAAAATATTAGATATTCTTGCCCCAAAAAGGCAGCAAAATTGCATTTTATTGTTATAATACTAGTTCATATTTTTAAACACAATGATTTTAATAATTTGTGCAATATGTTGTTATTTTATTTTTTTAGGTAGCTAGTGTACTTAATTAGTTATACAAGTATGGATATGTTTAACTACTTATTTACCATAACTAATAATGTAGAGTTGTTACATCCAAAAATTGATGTTACTTTAAAGTTGCGTTAAAATTCCAAGATAGCTTTTTTAAAACCAATAATAATAATAAACAGTTTTAAATAAATTCTAGTAGATGAGGCACGTTAGATGTGGAGGGGTGAAAAGAGCAAAACAATTATGCAGTGGATGAAACCACTTAGAATGGGTCCCCAAAGGTGTCCAGATGAACGTATAAAACTCTTTATAAAAATATCTTATTGCTAATTTTTTTTATTAACAATTTATTTTAGATTTTTTCGTCATATCTCATTAATTAAAATAGCGGAACGCCGCACAGTGGTGAGGCCTTATGTAAGGATCCGGCCAAAACCTATGAGCCTTTGTATGTTAACGTTTTTTTTCTATTTTTTGCAATGTTTAGGAAACAGATTAATGAAACATCATTGTCGGATGTGTTTTTTTGTAAATTTGTAATATATGGGGTAAGTATTCAGTATTTTGATTTTATGATGTATCATTGAGGACGGCAAGAAAATTTCACCTATATTAAAATTGCGTTCTAAATAAATGCTAATTGAATTTCTAGTAACTACTTTTAATGGAAATGAAACAAAATTTTACCTTTTACAAAATTATTAAATCAATAGTTCTTTGGCTTCCTGTTCCAAGTCTAAATGAGCGTTAGTTTTTATCCATTGATGTCTTAAGCTGGTTAAATACGGATCTGAAGACACGAGCAATGAATGTAAAACATCTTCATTTGTAGCAGTTCGCGAGCACTTCCGGGAGAACATTTCACGAAATCTTTTAAAGTCTTTATTTCGCGCCTCGGCTGCTTCCTCACTAAGTTGCCCAATAGGAAGGCACGCAGACTTAATTATGCCAGTGCCGTGGAGAAGTATTTGATGGACAGATGACGGCATATAATACCAATTATATTTTTCTACAAACAACTCTGCTGTACTTTGTAAATACAATTCAAGTTTCTGGACCTCTATAGCTTTTCCGCACGTTACAACTTGTAAAATGATAGAGAATCTTTTGATCAGTTTCATATCAACCCCTGTTACTTCTGCTACTATCTCTGGATTCCTAAAAAATCTTCTAGCAGTGTTGCCATCATTGGAGCTCCCACTACCCTGTCGAGGCACATCAACAACTATCCCTAGTCTGCGTTTAAGTTCATTTTGAATTCTTTTTTTATTTATTTTTACTGATTCTTTTTCGGCAACTGACCTAGCACTCCACTTTTTAAATTCCAGTTTATAAGAGATATTAAGAATGCACTCCATGAAACGAACTAGAGCATGCAAACTAGACAGACCATATTTATAAGAGTCGACTTCAATTGTTTTTGTCCGTATTTTTGGCAAATTATTCATTTCTCTTGGCTTGGCCTTGCATAATGGACAACATGCAGCTGAGGAAGTTTCTGTCAAAACTTGGCGTACTTTTCCGTCCACCATAGTAAAAGCTAAATTATGTGAAATTTGAACGTGTCCATTTCTTGTGGATATCTCTGTCTCATTTAAATTTTCAATTTCATTTTTAAATCTCTCGGCAACAATTTTAGTAAGTTCAGGAGTTTCTTTTGAAAATTCGAAATATATTGGCCTGCAATAATTAGTTGACGATGGATGAGGATTTTGCCAAACTAGTGTATTATTTACAGAAACAAGTTGTAGAGGAACTAGCGGTGCCATAAAAATAGATTCATCTATAACACTTAAGTCGCTAAAGTTTTGTTTATAAGTACTGTTTCCCGAAGAACCATCACAACCATATTTAGTATGCAATACAAATGTTTCTGAACCGCTTTCAATAACCTTCTCTAATACATTAGGAATTTTTAGTAAGCGTGTTGTAGTATGATCTAATAACTGTTGAATTGGAATGGAAGCTCCCTTCTCGTTAACTTCTATAGATTCTGGATAACATTCAGCTTTTGCCTTGAAAATTTGATTATAGCTAGGGAAAATATCAGCATTTTTATCTGCACACTGTTGACGTATACAATTGTACTGATATCTTGATAGTTTGACATTTGTAACTAATGCTAAACCTTCATCTCTTGAAAACTTTTTAACCATATTCTGAGAAAGACGAAGTTTAAACTCACTTGCTCCAAGATATAGTGCTTCCTGAATCAAGGCTGCCTCCTCTCGTTTTCCTTCTGCCCTTAACTTTCGCATCAAAAGGCCTTGTAGTTCTAAGAGTGTCATATCACACGATTTTTCTAGATTAGATAACTTTCTTCTCTTACTTCTTTCCGAACTATCTCTAAGATCCTTTGAAGGTCTTCCGCCAGTATCTTTTAAGACATTACCAGTTTTTTAACTGTTAACTCGCCCATCAACCAATTATTAAATTTTTTATAAAATTCATCTTTCATCCTTTTAGCCTGCTTCCATTTTTGCCTAAACTGAGACAAAAATGTTTTCTGGATGGTATGCTTTACATTTGCAAAATCCGTTGGAGATAACTGAAAATCTTCTTTTACACGAGAAAAAAACTCTTGTTCATTACCACTAGTAATAAAACTATCGCAAAGATATTTTCTACTTATAACAAACATATTTCAAAACGAAATACCGCACAACAATACTACTTTGATAGTATTTACAACAATACGACGCCGCGAGTTTGATTTTGTTTTACGTTAGACATGGCCAACAGCCTACTTGAACAATTGCTATTGCAAGCAAACCGGCAACTTTCGGCAGCCAGAATATTTTTTATAAGAATAAGGATAACACAACGTTTGTTTTTGGCCATAATGTAAAACTTCGGCAGCCTTCGATAGTAAATTTCTTCGATAGTGAACTTGAAACAACGAAATTTTGTGTAAAAATTAACACTTCAATATTTATTAGTGTTTTAGATAAAAATAAAAATGTTTCGATTGCGGTATGTTATTTTTTAAGAAGTACAAAGGTTCATTTAATTGAGAAATCAGAAAAACAGTTATTGCATAAAACTTACGTTCATCAAATTTAGGAAGATAATGGTTCATTTCTTTCGATGTAAATTTAATTTCGAGAACAAATTTTTCTGTCTTGGCATTTTATACTCAAACACAAGTCAAGTACAGTTTATTTTTGGAATTAGGTGTTTTTTATACCCGTAGATATTACAACTTCGAATATAAAATACCTGTACAAAAATTTACGGGCATATAATTTGTGAGGTTCTGGCCACTAAATAGCATTAAGCTTGCCACTGTGCGCCGCACCGTTGGCTCCATAGGAAAGGTGAAAAAATTTTACATAAATAATCGCCAAGACAATCAATTAATCATATTTTGAAATTCCGGTATTCTTGTTTCAGGGTGAAATTTTCCACTTTGTTGATTCAAGCTCTAAATTTATAAAACAAATTTTAAAATAATCTCTTCTTGAGACCACTATTTACAGATTCTGTGAGGAGTGTATCCATAGGCTTCTAATTTTTTTTTACGACAAATTTTCAGTTTTCTGTTTAACGAAAAATACATTTTCGCGTATTTTGCCGCTTATTAAAACCAATCATTATGTTTTGTAATTTTTTAATTTTATAAATAATACAGTAGTTATCAGTGAAGTAAAACATGTACTTTCAGATGGCGTGATTGGTTTTACAAAAACTTTAATTTTTCAGTGAGTCTTATTGGCATAAATTTGACGTTATCTAAAAAAAAATTAAAACATCGCTATTAAGGAATTGTTATAAAAAGATAATGAAACAAGATAATCATCTAAAACTTGGTAAAGTTGCAGATAAATATATCTTCTATTGATATTTAACCATAGAAACGATCGTTTTTGCATATATTTTCATAAATGTCGTTCAATACAGAAAACAATGTTTTTGTTTGAGAAAAACGGCGTTCCGCTATTTTAATAAATAAAACAAACAAAAAAAACCTAAAAAAAACACGAAAAAAAACGACTTTACTGCAATAAATTCTTAATACAAAAATTAGCAACAAAGTATTTTTATACAGAGTTTTATACGTTCATCTCAACACCTTTAGGGACCGATTCCAATTGGTTTCATCCATTGCATAATTTTTGTGCTTATTTCGACCCTCCAGATCTAACGTGCCTCTATAGCTAAGTATACATATTTTTTAAAAAAAGAATTTTTATCTCTCTCAGTACATCAACACTTCGTATTTTGAAATACCGCAAAATAAAAAAAAAATACTGATGCGATTGCTTTTTCTTGCGCGTATATTATTATCTGTTCGTAATTTATAGGATATTCCAACAAAAACTATCGATCTCAAATGAGCTGAGTTCACGTTAAGTAATGTTTCACCACCACGGTACCCCCTCAGTTTTTTGTTACTAAGAGCATACAATGTGACACAGACAACAGATCTAATAAGTAACAATAATATTGACCTGGCTCTACATCAGATCTTACTACTTTTTATGGCCGAACAGTCACCCACAACACTCTGATACGTCGCTCCATTTTAGAGTAATATTTTTGTTGAGATTTAATTTTTTTTTTCTTATTTACCTAAACCTGCAATTGAAACAAACGCCCTTCTGCTGGTACTAACTATTACTTACGCCAATAATTAAATGGTCGGAAAAACGGGACTTATTAAACATTTTGGGTAGGCAGCAATTTTTTTTTTGGATGTGTAGAGGGGTCATTGGTAAGTGTAAATCTAAGTTTCCGGGATTGGAACCCTCCCCATTTGGCCGCCATATTGAAAAGAAGGGTGCTATCAGTTTTTTGGCGATATCTCTGTAACCGTAAGTCGCACAAAAAATTTATAAAATTCAAAAATTTAACTTTATTTCGCAAATTATGAAGTGTTTTTTTTTTCTTTACTAAATCACTGTCAGGGGGTCACTATTAAAACCCCTAAATTTGGTACGGGTCCCGTAAGTAGGAACAGAGATATACAACTTTGAAATTTTATCTACGGCCACTGCATAGGGGCACATTCCAAAGTACAATCTCATCATTATATATGGCCAGGTAGCAAAGTAAACTAAAGGTGCGTTTCCTATGGAGCGCGTCTGACGCCTAGTACTGCTCATGTGACAATTTAATGTATCCGTTTCTTTTCGAGCGTCAGACGCAAGCACAGAAAACGGTTTTCTGTGGACGCAAGCTTCAACGTCAATGGATTACTGGCGTCAGCCGGCCGCTGAGCTGCAGCCGCGAGCGTCAGCCGCCCCATAGGAAATGCACCTTTAAACTGCAAATTAGGGTCTCGGAGAAAAATTTTTGTACGACTGACGATTACAGAGGTCGAATGGGGAGGGTTGCAATTCCGGAAACTGAGATTTACACTCAACAATGACCCCTCTACACATAAAAAAAATTGCTGCCTATCCAAAATGTTACAATGAAACGATCATTTCATTGTGCTATACTAAAAGATTATCAGAATAGACAACAGTGACAGCAAAAAGGACAACATAGAATTAGCGCCAAAAGTCACATCAATTCTTGCGCACTCGTGAGGATAACAAAAAGTCCTTTTTGATTTCTTTTTGTATCTAATACTATTTACCCTAACAAACTTTTAATAGTAATAATTCATAATAAATATGTTCCATTTTAACTGCAAACTCCGGTTAATTTTAAAAGCATAATAATAAAGTTATAGTCCATGTATATTTTACCCGTAAATGAAATTTTTGTAAAAATTTGTTCCTAAATAACGTGTTACTAGCGGTATTTTCCTTATACTTAAACAAACTAGGAGTTGACTCTGATGGTAAGGGGGATCCTCAACATTTAAAACATTGCATTTTTCCTAAAAATGAATTGATTTAAACTTCTTTGAGGTAGATATTTTTCGCTGAAAGTTACTATAGTTCAAGACAAGTGTTACACAACAACAAAAATAATTTTCAAGATGACACACCTTTTACACCATACAAATTTGAGGTAGCATCAATTGGTTTTAAAAATCAAAATATTAACTGCTTTGACTATTCATGAGGCTCATTAAAGGAATAGCCTGTAATAATTATAAATTTTAAACTTAGATTTTAAGGATTTTTACAGTAAATAAACCAAGTCAATCAAAGCTGGTCTTTTTGTAAGTTTAAGCACGTTCAGAGTAGAAATTTTGCTTCAGCTTACAGCACATCCATGCCAGCAATTTGTTAAGCCATTTTTGGCGCACTTTTTGGGCACCTTATGTTTGCCACTCGTATCCTTTAATAAAAATAGGATAAAAGATATCTTTGAAAATATTATTTTGGTACAATGGCGAGCAAGTAAAATTTACCGCTGACGGAAAAATAAGCTATATTTATGTAATGGTGTAAGTCATTTGGACAGGTTTAATGAATGTGTAAGAATGGTGTTTTTGACTTGCATTTAAACTTTTTATAAGTACCTAATTCATTTTTCTTACTAATTTCGATCAGGCTGATTCTATTCATATTTTCATACTTTCATGTATTTCTTTGATGATGAGATAATATTTGACGCATCTTGAATAATTTTAAGGCATAATAAATGTTTCATATTACGCAAAGATTTTTGAAATAGCTAAACATTTAAGGACTCATTTAATATACGTTTAGAATATTCGAAGAAGGGTTGCTTTCAAATATATCTATAATATATATAAAAGGGTAATAAAATATTCCTGATCTAGTGATGACGCTGCTAAGACGTTGCACTTGATCTGCGGACGCTACGTATAGTATTGTAGACTTTCTTAAAAATCCATTTTCTATAACGGTAACAACAATTTTAATGGTAATATTTCTCTTTTTCTATAACAATGCTTCTCTGGTGATTTTATGGAAAATGTTACTATTAACATAGGTCTGGACAAGCGTGGTTTCCGAGATGAGGTTATAAAATTTTACTATGGTTTTCCTTTTTTATTGTACAATCTTTTAAAATACATATAATAGTTTATAGAAATTTTGATCATATTTTTTTGTTGAATACCTGTGGAATAACTTTATAACAATTTGAAATAATTTACAGAGTGATATTTTCGAGAGGGGGGGGGGGGTAACGGTTCCATAGATCAGACTTTATCCACATTGCTTAAAAAGCCAAAAGAATAGACATTATATATATATATATATATATATATATATATATATATATATATATATATATATATATATATATATATATATATATATATTGCCAAATATCATTTAAAGGTACAAGATATCAAAAAAATCGAAGATACCAAAAAGTTAAAGAATAAAGCATGAATGTTGTCTTTTTACAACAGGATAGTCAGTGTTGTAAAGAAAATAGAAAGGGTCAAAAGGATCGTGACCCTTAGATTATTTTGAACGAAAAGAGGGATAGACCAGTAATACCAGAGATATTCCAAAAAGTAGCGTATGTACCGAATTTAAATGGTTTGTCTTTAAAAACGTGTAAAATAAATAAGAAATACGACAATTAAATTAAAATTTCATCACCCTGTATCTCGGAAATAAAGCATTTCCATACTTATGTTAATAAAAACTTTTATTGTTATTTTGGCCGAAGAATTACCTGAAAGATTTTCTCGATAGAATTCGTGCGAACCAAGTTTTCTGCACTAAAAGTTTTCGTATTCTACTAATGATTGAGATCTTACAGAAAGTGTTTTTAAGTCTAGTATTTAATTGTTTTAGGACTTCACAGGTGACTATTTTTATTAAAGTACTAAAATAAAAATTGGCGCATACGGTGCTCTTAAAACATTCCCTCCAGCAACTGTATTATACTGCAAATCTGTCCAAATAAATCAAACGTATAATGTATATAAGAAAAGTTGTTTTTCTTTTTTATGAAGCGATAGGTTAAGTGTGGTGTATTAAAGTATTCAACTTAATGTATTATTTTATTACTTCAAAAAATTGTACTTAAATGTAAGAATATTGTATGTTTGATGTTAGCAATAAAATTATGTTCATGATTTGTATACACAATATTAATTAATAAATGTGTTTTGTTCACATTTGATTTTTCTTTATTTTATAACCCAATTACACAAATGAGGCGTTAAGTGCAATAATGGCCCAAGTGAATATACATATAACAGGCGCAGCCCGTCCATAAGGTCATTTGGTCAATGACCCACCTAAAATTTTTAATGAGCTACCGTATAACGGGGTTATTTTGGATTCGCGGGGATATTTTGGAAATCATGCCACGCGTCACAATATGGCAACTCTGCTAAGAAGAATTCTTCCGATTGAGTCGCCGGCGACGATTTCAATGTCAGATAACATCAGTGAACCGGTTTCTTCTTAAATGCGTAGTCAGAACAGGTATTTTAGGTGGGTAGTGGAAGTTCAGTTCGGGTGGTCGTTAACGGGCGGAAAATTACAACGTCAAACTTTCGCCTGTGGAAAGGTATAGGGATATATTAAATTAAATATATGGTGGTGGAGTAATTGGTAGGAGTGTAAGTAACAATTCTGCAAATGAATATTTCCGTAGGTTTATTTTTAGAAATTTTACGGCCTTTTTTCTTAACAGGGGTAATTTTGGACGAACAATCCAAAATAACCCCTGTGTCCAAAATAGCCCCATTATTGTAGGATTGTATCCATTTGATCCTTCGCAACCAAAAACCAGATTGCCTCCCGAGAGCGAAGACATTGGAGAATCTCATTCGCTTATTTCTGATGCAGTTGTTGACCGTCTCAAAGAAATGCGAGGGTCGAACGAAGGTAATCTAGGAGAAAAAACGAGACGAAAGAGAGGGTCAGTTGAGCCTGGGAAGAGTATATGCGCAGATGATGTTGCAAGTACTTCTAAGGAAAAAGCTGTACCGAAGTCCGTCAATGCAAAGCAAAAATTTTATCGCCCTAATAATGAACCTAATACGTCCTTGGAATCAGGAGGAAGAAGACTAAAAAAAACACGAAATCGTAAAGAAAGTGTAAGTTAGACAGCTGAAAATGAGGGCGATTTCGAATTGGTTGAAAGTTCAGATGATGGAACTGAAAGCTTTAATGATTTACCTGTGTTCGACAAATATAATACTCTCAAAGAACCGTCTGTCAATCCGGAATATGTCAGTTCTAGTGATGATGAAGCCCCCCTCAGAAAACACCCTAAAATTAGTGATAATCTCCCTGTACAACAGCGGAAAATATCTAGTTTTTAAGTTTAGCGAAGCTTAATCTTAATTTACCTACTTACGGGAACTTTTTTGTTTTTTGTAGACCCAGAGTACAGTAAAGTACAATGACGTAGGTGCCGGCGGAGGGAAAACTTTTAGTTATCCACTGGTTTTTAATGAAGTCACATGAGAGTAGATATACAGCAAGAGTTCTGGCGCAAAATCCCATGTATTTTCTTATGGAGGTTCATTCTGGTATTTTTTGGAACCGACGCCTGCAGGGCGTGGTCCAAAATTAGGCGTCGCGACGCCTCAGAAGTGACGTCCTTAGATACTTGGACGTTAGCTACTTGGGCATGAACTACTCGAGCATCAACTACTTGGGTCTCAGCTACTGGATCCTGCTGCTGCTGCTAACGCCATCTTGGGCGTCGCGACGCCTCAGAAGTGACGTCCGTCTTCTTAGGTACTTGGGCGTTAGCTACTTGGGTATGAACTACTCAGACATCAACTACTTGGGCCTCAGCTACTGGATCCTGCTGCTGCTGCTGCTAACGCCATCTTGGGGATTTGAACCGGGCCTTCAACTATTGGAATATATTAATAGATTTCTAGTGCGTCTCGACGTCGGCGTCGTCGAACGGCTAAACTTTCCATCCTTCAACTCCAACGCGGCATCGTTAAATATTACAATTATTTCCTCAAGATGACGTCACAAACTTTTTTGATTTGTTTTACCCATGCTAGGCGTCTCGGCGTCGGCGTCGTCGAACGGCTAAACTTTCCATCTTTCAACTCCAACACGGCATCGTTAAATATTAAAATTATTTCTTTAAAATGACGTCACAAACTTTTTTTATTTATTTTACCCATGCTAGGAGTAGAACCGGGGACCTATGGATTAGTATTGCATCGTCTTACACTTTACGCTGTCGAGGTATATTGAATATTTCCGTCTTTAATTGAGTGTTAAGTATTTTATGAAGATCACGTCAAAAACTTTTTTATTTATTTTGCCTATGGTAGGATTAGAACCGGGGACCTGTATGTTTGATTGGGTTTGCTGATGATCTATAGGCTTGCAGCTATAAGAGCCCTCATTTTCAATTAGAAATTTAATATACGTAACGTGTTGAGAATTAGGTTGTAAGATATGTATATTATAGAAATTTAACGTAGGTAACGTGCAAAAGATGGCGTCTTAAGGCATATGAAAAAATTTTGCCAGCTGTCACTTGTCATCCTCGATCTGTCAACTGTCACGTATCACATGTCAAACGTCAAAGTAGAAATTTAACGTAGGTCACGTGTTGAGGATAAAGTCATAAGACATAGGAAAAAATTTTGCCAGCTGTCACTTGTCATCTTCGATCTGTCAACTGTCACCTGTCACTTGTGAAACGCCAAAATTAAAATGTAACATACGTCACGTGTTCAAAACGTCGTTATAAGTCATGTATAAAAGTATGTCAGCTGTCACCTGTCATTTAAGATATGTCAACTGTCACCTGTCACTTGTTAAATGCCAAAATAAAAATGTAACATACGTCACGTGTTCAAAACGTCGTTATAAGTCATGTATAAAAGTATGTCAGCTGTCACCTGTCATTTAAGATATGTCAACTGTCACCTGTCACTTGTTAAATGCCAAAATAAAAATTTAGCATGCGTCACGTGTTCCAAATGGCGTTAGAAGACGTGCGTAAATGCATGTCAGCTGTCACCTGTCATTTAAGATATGTCAACTGTCACCTGTCACTTGTTAAATGCCAAAATAAAAATGTAACATACGTCACGTGTTCAAAACGTCGTTATAAGTCATGTATAAAAGTATGTCAGCTGTCACTTGTCATTTAAGATATGTCAACTGTCACCTGTCACTTGTTAAATGCCAAAATAAAAATGTAACATACGTCACGTGTTCAAAACGTCGTTATAAGTCATGTATAAAAGTATGTCAGCTGTCACCTGTCATTTAAGATATGTCAACTGTCACCTGTCACTTGTTAAATGCCAAAATAAAAATTTAGCATACGTCACGTGTTCCAAATGGCGTTAGAAGACGTGCGTAAATGCATGTCAGCTGTCACTTGTCATTTAAGATATGTCAACTGTCACCTGTCACTTGTTATATGCCAAAATAAAAATGTAACATACGTCACGTGTTCAAAACGTCGTTATAAGTCATGTATAAAAGTATGTCAGCTGTCACCTGTCATTTAAGATATGTCAACTGTCACCTGTCACTTGTTAAATGCCAAAATAAAAATTTAGCATGCGTCACGTGTTCCAAATGGCGTTAGAAGACGTGCGTAAATGCATGTCAGCTGTCACCTGTCATTTAAGATATGTCAACTGTCACCTGTCACTTGTTATATGCCAAAAAAAAAATGTAACATACGTCACGTGTTCAAAACGTCGTTATAAGTCATGTATAAAAGTATGTCAGCTGTCACCTGTCATTTAAGATATGTCAACTGTCACCTGTCACTTGTTAAATGCCAAAATAAAAATTTAGCATGCGTCACGTGTTCCAAATGGCGTTAGAAGACGTGCGTAAATGCATGTCAGCTGTCACCTGTCATTTAAGATATGTCAACTGTCACCTGTCACTTGTTATATGCCAAAATAAAAATGTAACATACGTCACGTGTTCAAAACGTCGTTATAAGTCATGTATAAAAGTATGTCAGCTGTCACCTGTCATTTAAGATATGTCAACTGTCACCTGTCACTTGTTAAATGCCAAAATAAAAATTTAGCATGCGTCACGTGTTCCAAATGGCGTTAGAAGACATGTGTAAAAGCATGTCAGCTGTCACCTGTCATTTAAGATATGTCAACTGTCACCTGTCACTTGTTTAATGCCAAAATAAAAATGTAACATACGTCACGTGTTCAAAACGTCGTTATAAGTCATGTATAAAAGTATGTCAGCTGTCACCTGTCATTTAAGATATGTCAACTGTCACCTGTCACTTGTTAAATGCCAAAATAAAAATTTAGCATGCGTCACGTGTTCCAAATGGCGTTAGAAGACGTGCGTAAATGCATGTCAGCTGTCACCTGTCATTTAACATATATGTCAACTGTCACCTGTCACTTGTTATATGCCAAAATAAAAATGTAACATACGTCACGTGTTCAAAACGTCGTTATAAGTCATGTATAAAAGTATGTCAGCTGTCACCTGTCATTTAAGATATGTCAACTGTCACCTGTCACTTGTTAAATGCCAAAATAAAAATTTAGCATGCGTCACGTGTTCCAAATGGCGTTAGAAGACATGTGTAAAAGCATGTCAGCTGTCACCTGTCATTTAAGATATGTCAACTGTCACCTGTCACTTGTTTAATGCCAAAATAAAAATGTAACATACGTCACGTGTTCAAAACGTCGTTATAAGTCATGTATAAAAGTATGTCAGCTGTCACCTGTCATTTAAGATATGTCAACTGTCACCTGTCACTTGTTAAATGCCAAAATAAAAATTTAGCATGCGTCACGTGTTCCAAATGGCGTTAGAAGACATGTGTAAAAGCATGTCAGCTGTCACCTGTCATTTAAGATCTGTCAACTGTCACCTGTCACTTATGAAACGTTAAAATAAAAAACTGACATACGTCACGTGTTCAAAATGGCGTCAGAAGACATGCGTAAAAGTATGGCGGCTGTCACCTGTCATTTAAGATCTGTCAACTGTCACCTGTCACTTTTGAAACGCCAAAATTAAAATTTAACGTAGGTCACGTGTTCAAAATGGCGTCAGAAGACATGCGTAAAAATATGTCAGCTGTCACCTGTCATTGAAGACCTGTCAACTGTCACCAGTCGCGTGTTAAACGTCAGAATAAAAATTTAAGATACGTCACGTATTCAGGGCGGTGTCCGAAGACGTTTAAAAAAAGAATGGCGTCGATCGGCCTTAGGGTTCCGGAGATATAGTTGTTTGCGATTAGCGACCTAACGGCTGATGGTGGAGAGCCGAAATTCGCATGGGGGATAGTGACGGAGCAGATCTTTCGATTTGTCAAATTAGTTTTCAAAAATCTCGACTTTGAGGAAAAAATTAGATTTCAAAATTTTTACATCACCCTGTATAGTAAATTTTGGATTAATTATATAGGTTATGAATATTAGGGGATTTGGTAATAGAAAAATAGGTATTAGATCATCGGAACTAGTAAAAAATTAGATCTCAAAATTTTTACATCACCCTGTATACTAAATTTTCGATGAAATATATATAATTTAGGAATTTTATTTAAGTTAATAACAACTAAACAACTCACGTTAAAATCGTCAATGTTTAAACTGAGTTGTTGAAACACCCCTGTTTGAACAGCCCTGTTCAAACAGCCCTGTTTAAACTACCCTGTTAAAAACGTCTCTGTTTAAACAGGGTTGTTTAAACACACCCGTTTAAACAGTCGACGGTAGCACTTCCGGTTGATGATAAGGGGGTCGAATATGGTAAAAGTCATGATGGATATCAAAGAAAAGAGAAAAATTTAAATAAAGTAATAACACTATTCGGGTTTCTTAATTCCGAGAGGTAAGGGCATTAGCAATTAAAGAAAATTAATGATTTAATTTGAAATTGTTTGCAAGGAAATCAAAACGTATTTACATGTCGTTTAGTGGCAATAGAAATGAGTATACAGCGATAAGGCCGGTGGAAGCCGTCGGCCTTCGCAACTTCCGTCCTTATCAGGAGAATATTAATTAGTTGAAAAAGTTATTTACTTGCAAAATAACAGTCGGTATGTGTGTTTAGATCGAAGCAAATATGTACGTAGAACCGATCGGTAAAAATTAAGATTTGAAAATTTTTGAAGAAATAGAATGTATTAATATTATTTAAGTGAATAATAATATGTAGTAGTGCCGCGTGCAACACAGGAAGTTGCGGTTAACATTTCCGGTGATAAGGTGAGCTCGAACGTGCGAACAACAGAAAGAATGGCAAAATATTAGTATTGTACTGATAAATAAAACACACAATTAGAAATTATTAACTTTATTTGAAGCAGCAAACTGCGTCGTTAACTTGTTAGGACCCGTCAGTTTCCGGCTGATAAGGAAAAGCATAAAAGGGAGAAAGAGGCAATTTGCAAAGCACAGTTGGCGTCTGAATCTCCTAGTGTGCACGTTAAGTTCGTTGCCAGCCAGTCGGAGTGTTCTTTGTTCTTTGTTTTTTTTTGTGTGAAGAAAGTGTACTGTGAAATTTTTGGGTAAGTACCGATTGATATTAGCTTAAAGTTTTGTAGTCTGCACGTATTAACAAAAATGAAATGTCGAATATTTACAAGAATATTAGTGCCGTTTTGTCAGGGAAAATCAAAAATAGTCTATCGATGTGTTTGTCTTACAACCTAGTGCCGCTTTGCCAGGGAAAATCAAAAATAGTCTGTCGATGTGCCTGTCTTACAACCGTATTACACAAAATTATGATTTTAAATTCGCGTTTAAGTAACAGCATGGAAATCTTCAATTATTTACAGTAATATTGGGAATCGGGATCGAGGGAGAGAAAAGGAGGTTGGTCTTAAACCCTTTTTTTATTTTTTAAACTATATAGATTCAGGGTAGTTTAAACAGGGTTGTTTAAACAGAGCTGTTTAAACAGGGTAGTTTAAACAGGGTTGTTTAAACAGAGCTGTTTAAACAGGGTAGTTTAAACAGGACTGTTTAAACAGAGCTGTTTAAACAGGGGTGTTTAAACAGCTCAGTTTAAACATTGGTGATTTTAACATGGGTTGTTATTAACTTAAATAATATTCCTAAATTATATATTTCATCGAAAATTTCGTATACAGAGTGATGCGAAAAATTTAAAAATATTATTTTTACTATCAGGCAAGATTTTTGACAAATAATTTCAAAGGCAATGTCTGTACTGCCTAGAAAAGTATCATTTTTACACGTAAATCTCCATAAGAAAATTTCAGGTTCGATTTGCATTTTTCTAACCATTTTAAGGCGTGGCACTTTTCGGAACGTTATTTTCAATTTGTGTTTAAGTAGCAGCATATAAATCTTTAGTTATTTACACTAATATTAGTACCGGAATTATGAAAAAAATTGCCTGCAGAGGTTTTCCCTGTCTGTCCCAACCAACACCCACTCCTTTAAATCTCATGTCAATAGCTTACATTTCCCTTCTCTTCAGACGCCAACGGTTTGTTAGTACTTAGGCTCGAAGTCCACATGAGATGTCTTAGATAAAAAATCTTTAAAGTCGAAATTTATGGGTATTATTTTAAATTTATGTTTAAGTAACAACATGGAAATATTTAGTTCTTTGTACTAATATTAACACCTGGATCTAGGGATAAAAAACCTCGAACTTCTCTCCTTCATTTCTACCTGAATTATGAAAAAAATTACCTGCAGAGGTTTTCCCTGTCTGTCCCAATACCCACTCCTTTAAATCTCGTGGCAATGGATTACATCCCCTTCTCTTCAGACGCCCACGGTTCATTAGTACTTAGGCTTGGAGTCTACGTGAGATGTCTTAGATAAAAAATTCTCTATTGGGTATTCAGGAACTATACTTTTGTTTAAATTACGCTAAAAACTGTAAATTTCGGGGGAGACAAATGGATCCAAAAGCGTGTTGTATAGTCTGGAACATTTCCTCAGTCACAATCTTTTATTTTTACAGAAAATGTTTGCATAGTTGAAGTACAACTTCAAGCGTCTACTAGTTTGAAAATTTAAAAAATATTCAAAGTGATGTAGGTATGTTCACTATTGTTATTAGTGAGCTGGCTCCTTAAGGGGTATAAAGGGATGGTCGACTTTTTACCGCATGGAAACACGCCAGGTACCCTTCCGAGGGGAGACGTACTGACTCCGGTGTTCGGTAATTCCTCTGTACAAAGGGGGTTGGCACCTTAAAGGAGTTTGGTATATACAGTGTTTTCCATATGTCTTATGGACATGATTAGGGTTAATTGTCGCCTGTTGGCTATTAAAGAACCATCCATCGGCCATGTTTCAACTTAAAATAACGCTTTGCGTTTGCTCTGTTATATGTTCGCTTGTTTTGACTCTATAAAGGAGCTAATTTTGACTAATTACGTTACTAGAGGCTAGACTGTTTAACATATTATATCTTTCCTATTCGTGCCCTAACAGTAAGAAAGGGACGGAGAATCTTTGGCGGGTATTGGGTAAGGTCAAAAAGACCTTTCGACTGACAAAAATTTTTCGAAAATCTCGACTAACGTTGCTAGTGGTTGTACTGTTTAAAATATGTCTTTCATATTATGCAATAATATCCTCAAATGGTGCGAGAAATTTTTCTGTGAACCATTTAGTGATTTATTGTCATATCTGTATACTAAGAATCTATTATGGCCCTTTAGACATCCTCACTGAGGACCAAGATAGTGGAGCTTGATTTGTAAGACCTCCCTACAAAAGGGGCGATTTGAGCTGTGAAACCTATCTTCCAGCGTCTTTTGGAGCCCTTTTTATTCTTTTTATACTGTCGAATCAAATAATGTCGACTTAAATACAAAGTAGTAGTAATTTTTTTCAAAATATATAGATTTATCTTACAATAAGGAGAGCGTCTGCTTGGATTTGCACTTTTTTTGCGGTATTTTGAAAAACACGTTTTACAAATATCACCAATATGGTAATGCCGGAAAGAATCTCAACCATGCAGTTTTTCGAAAATCTAAGACTTAGGCATAAGAAAAAAGAATCTCTTTCGACTCCCCAGTTTTTCGAAAATATAAGACTTAGCATAAGAAAATAAACGTTATTATTGTTTAAGGAGTTTTGAATGGGACTTTGTTTCAGTTTTACAAGTTTTAGAATAGAACATTTTGTATTAACGGCAGCTATATTTAGATATAAGCCCTGTAACCAGATGCATAATTTTAAGGCACAATTTTTTTTAATATAGCTAAGATATTACAGAGCGTTTAAGTAAATATCAACGGCAGTTTTAATACTTTTATTCCAGTTTTGCATGAAAAACATCTACTATACAGGGTGCAATCGGAAAACAACACCCCGCAATGATCCTATTTATTAATGCTACTAAATTATTTGCAAAATTTACGTTATAAACTAAATATAACAATGAGCGCGAGAGTCCTTGCAGTAAGAGGCGAGATATTATCTCTCTCTAAAAAGGGCTTTTTAATGTTATCAGAACATATTTTCTAACTGCAGAAATTAAATATAAATGTAATGTTAAAAATAATTATGGGCAAATAATTTAGTAGCATTCATACTTAGCCATGCATTGCCGGATGTGAATTATAAAGTGTAGAACATATTAATTATAATATTTAATAAGAACTAACTATTATTTATACCATATCTGGGATGTTATTTTACAAATAATACCAAACGACCGTTTCTAACACTTTTTTATTTCGGTTTTGTATTAATACATAAAACATAAATTGTGCGGTTATTTTCTATTTTATCATTTTTTATAATTAACTATTATATCTCCTAAACCTAAGGTTTTACAGGGTGTTTAAATAAATACTAACAGCAATTTCTAATACTTTTGTTTCAACATAAATTATACAGGATGAAATCAAAAAAAATTATTAGCACTAATAAAATTCTATAACACCGAGTCTTTCAAGTTCCTTCAGGATCACCATTACTTTTGGGGTGTTAACCCCCGAAGTATTGCTTTGTTCTAAATACTTCAGACGCTCTACCAGCTCATTAACATCATCGTATTCTTCTACTGCATCCATTTCTACATCTTTTTCATTTTCTTCCTTGTATTCTTCCTTACTTCGATAGTCGCATTCTTCAGCGACGAGTGTCTTTTGACTTTTAAGTTTACATAATTTTTTCATTAGGGCTTTTTGGTTCTCCATTTCGGGTTGTTTCTTTTCTTGTTTGCCCTTCATTCTTGAGATATAACTTCTTTTAGGAGGAAACAGTTTGGAAATGATATGGGTATATTTCCACCCTTTGGAGGCTAAAATGTTCTCGTCTCCATTGAAACCCTTTCGGTGTGCATGTGTAATCAATAAAAGCTTCTTATAATTATT
The DNA here is from genome assembly GCA_963971165.1 of Philopedon plagiatum. Lineage (NCBI taxonomy): Eukaryota > Metazoa > Arthropoda > Insecta > Coleoptera > Curculionidae > Philopedon > Philopedon plagiatum. The sequence goes on along the minus strand of OZ020192.1, from coordinate 108,796,480 downwards.
CAAATCATTTGAATTAAATTTTACTGGTTGATTTGTAGCTAATAAGTTAAACAGTCCATCCGTCAGCAAAAATTTTTCTTTCCCTATTATGAGAACGTTATCTTTTATTACAATAGGGATATTTCCAAGAAATAACTTAGACCCCTCTGTCCTTACGCCATATTTAACAGCAGGTGTTTCAAGAAGCTGATACTTTAGCCGGTTGGCATACATCTTATTACTATGACATTCAGTTCTCAACTAAAACCTTTAATCTGGATATGTCCTTTTATCCTTTCAAAACCTCGTTATAACACATACAGGACAACATCATGACGTTATCCGGACAGCAACAGGGCGTTAACAGGACAACAACAGGGCAGTAATCGGACAACAATAGGGGGTTCACAGGGCGTTAACGGAACGTCACACAACACAAAGACAAACGCCATGAGAAAAGTTAAAATTCTTTTGAAAACAGGATGTTTTCTATCAATTGTCTGAGGCTGCGGATTGTTTAAGTTTCGAATAATTCTGTACCACCTGCAATAGAATATTTGTTGAGGTTAGGTTTGATTGTTTAAAGTAATAAAACATATAAAGAACTTAGTTTAATTCGTTATTTAATACATCTAGCTACATTTCTATGGATAATTTTTCTAAGAGTTTTAAGTTTATCTGGAGCGTTGGAAAAGTATTGCTGTGTTGTGTTTGTTCTCTGGAACTGATTAAAAATATCCAACATGACTGCTGCCTCCATATCTGTGTCTATGCTAGGCTCTTCTTTGTACACAAACTTCGTAAGGTCCACGGATGGCATTATATGTTTTATAACTTTGCGGGAGGGATCGTAAATTTCTCCTTCAAAGACGTTCCAAAAATGAATGTTGCCTCCTATTTCATCATAGAAAATCTTTCCACATTTTGGTTCTACATGTACATTATATTTTTTAGCAAGTTCCCAAACCATTAAAGTTGAAGGTAAACAGGACCCATAATACTGGTTCCGACTGAATACTTCTTCAATGTTGGCAAGAATAATTTTTAATATTTCCGCCATGTTAATCGCTTGACGGTTGGTGGTATACTAAACATTTCTTACCGAGTTATTCTATTTAGATTACAAATTTCGTCTAGGTATAAGATCGACATCCTCGTAGATTAAGGTGCGCATCAAGATTTAGGAACCAAATAGGTGTTTGGAATGTTAGAATTTGTGTAACTAACGCTTCGATGACAGTTTTGGTAAACCACTCCACTAAATCTCCTCGTTTAGGCAACTCCATTTCCAAAGTTTTAAAGTTTTTTTTTCTTTTCCTGAATTAAAACTAATATAAAACTCTATCCTGACTATATCAGGAGTTCCAATTAATGCAAATTTTATCTGTTTTAACTAGGCTCGCAAACAGCCTAAAAGTGTTGTATGAATATCTTCCTCTGTCTGTGATTTAAAAAAAATTTGTTCTGACCGAACTGGACTCTCGTCTATGGCCTTTAATAATTCATATCTTGCTTGTTCATATTGCCCGATATCTTCCTGATAACATTCATAACAATAAGTTTTAAAGTCGTAATATGCGATGCTCTTGCGATCTTTTCTTCGTTTACCACCAACTTTATATCCATCCTTGACTAAACATATTTCACATTTTTCCTTTAGCTCTGGTTGACACTCGCTACAATCGCAAGGCCTTCCCCAAAAGCACTCTTTAGGCATTGTGCTCGCTTTGACAGACTAACAAATACTGATTGTTGCAGAGTGAAATAATTAAATATATAGTTAATTGGTGTGGGGTAAAGGTTTGTTTGTTTTATTTCAGATTTTGGAGTACTTGAACTTCAAAATTTAATCTTCGTGAATATGTAAGCAGGAATAACAAGAGTTTTTAGAGTCTTAGTGTTAGTTGTTCGAAACAACCATAATTTAGATTTGAGAATCCCAGTAAGAACGATATGGGCCTAAGTTCAATGTCCTAGAATTTTCTCGAATATTCTATTAATTTCGTTTTGAATTTCCCGATTTACTGAAAGCTTCTGAACATACTCTAAAACATTTACGGCCATCCTTTTTGTTGTGTCATGTAAGAGAGAGATAGAGAGAGAGAGAGAGAGAGAGAGAAAGAGAGTTAAATGTTTTAGAATTTTCTCTAATATTTTAGTAATTTTTCCTTTGAATTTGTAGATTTACGGAACGTACCCCTGCGTCTGAACGTGCCTTAAAATTTTAACATTTATCCTTTTGAGTTGTGATAAGTAAGAGAGAAATAGACTTATGATTGGGAATCCTGTAACTGTTTTGTTTTGTTAAAGATAGTTTCTATTAATTGATCGAAGTTTAGGAAAGAGAATATTTTAGCTCTACACTTATCTTAAACTTTTACTGCATACTAATCATTGACTTCACATTAAAGGTAAGTTTTCCGAACGCACCCCATTTTCTGAACGCGTCCTAAAATTTTGCTTTAACAAACCGAAAAGAGGTTATAAATAGGGGTCAAATTTAGACTCAAGCTCATTAACGCTCTGTGTGTTCAAGAGAGTAGACGTGTGAGCTCCAGTCTTTAGTATTCTATCGTTAAATATTGTTCCAGCTGCAGAATGTCTTTTGCTGATAAACTGGTTGAAAGTATCAAGATTTTGGTTTACAGCCCCTCGCTTAATGGAAACAAGAATGCAGTTAAAGATGGCCTAAAGCAATGTGCACAGGCTTCAAAATTGATAAATAGAGCATTGAAAAATACCGCAACAATAGGAGCAAAAAATAATTTATTAGCCTGCTTAGGTCAGATCAAATGCTTCAGAGAAATGTTTAAAGCTGCGGAAGTTACTGGTTCTGGATCTATACCCAGGAAGGAGACTGCCAAGCACCGGGTGAAATGGGAAGATCTACATTCAGCCTTTCAATCTCGAATTCGGACCGGCATCGTCATTAATCTCAAGCATGCTGATGTAAAATCATTCTTGGAGGATGCTTCTGCCCTGTTTAAAAGGCGGATTCAAAACGCACTGAAGAAAGACGATGCCTTGAAGGTTAACGCTGTGTTGTGTGGAGAATTTAAAATTCAAAAGGCCGATAAGGAATTGTGTGAAAACAAGTATCTTAACACCGCTAACGCTCCAATCTATAAAGATACGAATTTAGACCTATGGTTTGTCGAAAATATTATACAACCTATATTAACTAACTTGGGTGAATTTCAGGAAAAAGACTCCAATTGGGCGCTATCCCGCGTCGTTAACTTAATGATTAGCATAAACAAATTTAATCCATTACGAGTTGGAAATTACATCGAGCTTCCAAAGCCTATTGCCGGAAGAAAGGCTTGTATTAATGTACAGAACAGTGATGATTTGTGTTTTGCTTGGGCAGTTGTTTCCTCCGTGCACCCCGCCAACAAGGATTCTAATAGGACATCATCATACCCAAACCCAAAGGATGTGCTTAATTTAACGGGGATGCAGTTCCCCATGACGATACGGCAGATTCCGCGATTTGAAAAACAAAATCACATCTCTGTAAATGTGTATAGATTAGAAAAGAGGTCAAAGAAGAACTTTCAGATTATACCCTATTATTTGACCAAGGATAAACTAGAAACACATGTAAATTTACTTCTAATTCAGGACGATTACGTAGCCAAGGATAGCTACAATGATCTGTCCCCAGTTAAGCTTCATTACGTTTGGATAAAAAATATGTCTCGTTTGTTGTCATCGCAACTTAGTAAAGAAAATGGCCAAAAGTATCTTTGTGATCGCTGTTTACATTACTTTCGTTCTGAAGAAAAATTACGCCTGCATACCAAAGATTGTTTAAAACTAAACAATGGCACCACCATTCCGCAAGCTCCAAAAGAAGAAAAGAAGTGGGTTGAATTTAAGGACTTTAAGTACAAGGAAAAGGCACCTTTTGTAATATATGCTGATACCGAGTGTTTGCTGGTTCCTGAAGCAGATGACGCGAGGAAAACTACACAAAGTCTGCAAGAACATGTACCCTACAGCGCCGGGTATTACGTTAAATGTCAGTATGATGACACATTATCATTTTACAAGTCATATACTGGATGGGACTGTATGGAGTGGTTCGTAAAAGAACTTCAAGATTTTGCAGAAGATGTGGAAACGGTGTTTTTATGCGATTTACCCATGGATAGCTTAACACCCGAGGAACAAGAACAATTTAATAATGCTACCATCTGTCATATATGTGAAAAGCCCTTTGTAGCTGGAGATAAAAAGGTTAGAGATCACAATCACTTCACGGGGAAAATAAGGGCCGCCGCCCACGAGGTTTGTAATCTAAATTATCAGGATGATTGCACCATACCGGTCCTGTTTCATAACTTGAGTTGTTATGATGGTCATATGGTTATTAAAGCTTTAGCGAAGGTAGAGGGGCACATTGATATTTTACCTGTCAACAAAGAAAAATACATCTCTTTCACCAAACATATTCCCGATAGCTTAATTAAATTCCGATTCGTTGACAGTTTTAGATTTCTGGCTTCCGGATTGGATAAGTTAGCTGCAGATCTCCCTGACTATCCAATTCTTAAGTCGGGATTTGAGAACCTAACAGAATAGCAGTACTCGCTCTTGTGCCGAAAGGGTGTATTTCCCTACGACTTTATGGATAGTTGGACTAGACTTGAAGAAGATAAACTACCAACAAAACTTGAATTTTACAATAGCTTGAACGATTCCTCGATCTGCGATGAAGAGTATGCACATGCACAAAGAGTGTGGAACAGTTTCAACTGCAAAACAATGCGTGAATATTCAGAGTTGTATATGAAGACCGATATTCTACTGTTGGCTGATGTATTTGAAAAATTTCGCAACACGTCGCACAAAACATATGGGTTGGATCCAGCATGATCGTATACTTTACCTGGTTACGCCTGGCAAAATATGTTGTTTCAAATGCAAAGATCAAATAACACCAAACTCGAGCTTTTAACCGAACTAGACATGATCTATTTTATTGAAAAAGGTATTCGCGGTGGACTAAGCCAGTGCTCAAAAAGGTATGCTGAAGCTAATAAATTTTTACCTGATTATGATTCTACCAAGGAGGACTCATTTTTAATGTATTATGACGTTAATAACACAGGACCACAAACCCAACGAACAACCTGCGCAATATACCTGCACGTCTCCTATATGTTGTTTGGGGTGCTGAATTCGAATCCGTTGAGTATTTAGGTCCTGCACGTCAGGATTTTTAGGCATTTGCAAAAAACACCCCTACAACCCCTAAAACGACAGCCCATAAACAAATTTTTTTAACCTGGAGTCTTATACCCACAAATTCTACGCCAAGTAACCCCAAACAACAAATCACAACCCCAAACCAACAACCTCAAGCCCACAAACCTAAACCCCACATACCCAAACCCCATAAACTCCTCATTCCACACACCCTAAGCAAAAAATGTCTATATTTATGAACTTTGAACCCTATCAACAGGTTTTAAGTCAGTAAACCTCAGGTCTACATGACTAAAACCATCAACACGAACCTCACACACCCAAAAACCAACAACCTCAAGCTCACAACCCCAGTTCCACGCACCCAAAGCCTATAAACCCGAAATTTCACACATACCGAAAGCCTAAAAATAACTTTAGACCAAATAAACGTCACAATTCTCAAAAATTAGAATAGCTAGGTATGTAGACCATTAAAAAATAAAATGACAAATAAAACTAAGAAAAAATTAACAAAACTACAAACAAATACAAAAAAATACACAAAAAAACAAAAAACCAAAAAAAAAAGAAGAAGGGAATAGAATCTCGCCACCTCCACGTTGGTTATTCCTGGGTACAGCAGAGAGCGAGTAAACTAATAAAAATGTTAAAAAAAATTTTAATTGAAAAGATTGATAAATAAAGTTCAGATATACAAATCTATTTAAAATAACGCAATACGTGCAGTAGAAAAAAGAATCTATACAAAAAAGCTTTGCGACAAGGGCATTGATATAATATATTGATATAATATATGGATTGATATAAAGAACTGGGGTTTGTGGGCTTGAGGTTGTTGGTTTTCAGGTGTGTGAGGTTCGTGTTGATGGTTTTAGTCACTTAGACTTGAGGTTTACTGACTGAAAACCTGTTGACAGGGTTCAAAGTTCATAAGTATAGACATCTATTGCTAATGGTGTGTGGGATGAGGAGTTTATGGGGTTTGGGTGCGTGGAACTGGGGTTGTGAGCTTGAGGTTGTTGGTTTTTGGGTGTGTGAGGTTCGTGTTGATGGTTTTAGTCATGTAGACCTGAGGTTTACTGACTTAAAACCTGTTGATAGGGTTCAAAGTTCATAAATATAGACATTGTTTGCTTAGGGTGTGTGGAATGAGGAGTTTATGGGGTTTGGGTATGTGGGGTTTAGGTTTGTGGGCTTGAGGTTGTTGGTTTGGGGTTGTGATTTGTTGTTTGGGGTTCCTTGGCGTAGAATTTGTGGGTATAAGACTCCAGGTTAACAAATTTTGTTTATGGGCTGTCGTTTTAGGGGTTGTAGGGGTGTTTTTTGCAAATGCCTAAAAATCCTGACGTGCAGGAGCTAAATACTCAACGGATTCGAATTCAGCACCCCAAACAACATATAGGAGACGTGCAGGTATATTGCGCAGGTTGTTCGTTGGGTTTGTGGTCCTGTGTAATCAATACGGCTGGGCGATGTCGCAGTACCTACCATACGGAGGATTTAACTGGTTATCTGACAGTGAAATTTCTCAACTGAATATTCGAGATGTTGCCGATAAGGCAGGAAGTAGATTTGGAAATACCAGAAGCACTTCATGATCAATTTTCCGATCTCCCACCCTGTCCACAGCATGCAACACCTGAAGGATCTAAAAATGAAAAACTTTTGGCAACGCTGTATGATAAATCCGAATACGTCATTCACTATAGAAATTTACAGCAAGCTTTGGCATTGGGAATAAAAGTAACAAAAATACACCGTGTTTTAAGTTTTAAGCAATCGCCTTGGTTAAAAGAGTACATTGACCTCAACACTAGACTTCGCCAAGCTGCCAAGAATGATTTTGAAAAGAATTTGTTTAAATTAATGAACAACGCGGTATTTGGGAAGACCATGGAAAACATTCGAAATCATTCTAATGTAAAATTGATAACTAAATGGGATGGTAGATATGGCGCTGAAGCTTTAGTATCAAGGCCTGAATTTAGAAGTAGTACTATTATAAGTGAAGATTTAGTTATTATTGAATTGGCAAAAACTAATATTTATTTCAATAAACCAATCTATGTGGGTATGAGTATTTTGGACTTGGCCAAGACAACCATTTATGACTTTCACTATAATTATATGAATAGGACATTTGGGGATCGTTGTCAAGTTTTATATACTGACACAGACAGTCTTATTTACGAAATTAAACATGAAAACGTTTATGATGTTATTAAAGAAGATTGTCATCAGTATTTTGATACCAGTGATTACCCAGAAAATAATGTATATGGTATTCCAAAAGTTAATAAGAAAGTTCTGGGTATGATGAAGGATGAAAACAATGGCCGAATTATGACACATTTCATTGGACTTAGATCAAAAATGTATGCAACTAAAGTTCTGTACACACCTGAAGAAATAGAGACATCACGTATTAAATTGGAGAATGCTAATAAGGAACGTGCCGATATAGATAGAGCATTGGCAAACTTGGGTATAACAAAAAAGATTAAGGGTATAAAAAAGTCTGTAATAAAAGCTGGTATTACATTTGAGGACTATGTCACCTGTTTGGAGACATTTACCGAAAAATGTATTTCACAAAAACTAATTAGATCTAGACAACATGAACTCCACACAATACAGCAAACGAAAATAGGATTAAGCCCCCATGATGATAAAAGAAGAATATCGAAGACTTCACCTACTACATTACCTTGGGGACATTGTAGCATAATGGAGGAATAGGATCAAGAAGATGAGCAATTTTTACTTGCTGATATATAAATCATTTTAAAATACTTGGAAATATACATTGTAAATATGTTTGGTTTTAAAATAAAATCGATGTTTATGAGTTGTTCGTTTAATTAAAAACTATGGTTTTTGCTTTCAAAAATTTCGTTTTTATCCTCAAAAAAAATCGAAAATGGAGCGCGCTTGAGGGCTCAGTTCACGCCTGGCAGCTCTGTTAAGGTGATATCTTGTGATTGTTAATGCTTTGGTTTAATAAGTATTATAAATCTTACTCTCAATAATACTCATCAGTATAATGTTGAATTTAAAGTTTGTAATATGGGTTTTACCTTTGTATTTACCAATCACAAAATAAGACCGACCGGAAGCCCTCATACTTTATACCAACATTATTTTAACTTAGAGAATTAGCTATACCTGGTGGTGTAATAATTAGTTATATTTTTTTTTTCAAGTCAAGTTTTTACTGCTAAACGATTTTATCACCCGTCCTCATCAAGACTTATAACGACGTTTTGAACACGTGACGTATGTTACATTTTTATTTTGGCATATAACAAGTGACAGGTGACAGTTGACATATCTTAAATGACAAGTGACAGCTGACATACTTTTATACATGACTTATAACGACGTTTTGAACACGTGACGTATGTTACATTTTTATTTTGGCATTTAACAAGTGACAGGTGACAGTTGACATATCTTAAATGACAGGTGACAGCTGACATACTTTTATACATGACTTATAACGACGTTTTGAACACGTGACGTATGTTACATTTTAATTTTGGCGTTTCACAAGTGACAGGTGACAGTTGACAGATCGAAGATGACAAGTGACAGCTGGCAAAATTTTTTCCTATGTCTTATGACTTTATCCTCAACACGTGACCTACGTTAAATTTCTACTTTGACGTTTGACATGTGATACGTGACAGTTGACAGATCGAGGATGACAAGTGACAGCTGGCAAAATTTTTTCATATGCCTTAAGACGCCATCTTTTGCACGTTACCTACGTTAAATTTCTATAATATACATATCTTACAACCTAATTCTCAACACGTTACGTATATTAAATTTCTAATTGAAAATGAGGGCTCTTATAGCTGCAAGCCTATAGATCATCAGCACAATATTTTATTGGAACTCGATGGCGAGTTTGGCTAGAGCGCTGATATTCCAACATACAGGTCCCCGGTTCTAATCCTACCATAGGCAAAATAAATAAAAAAGTTTTTGACGTCATCTTCATAAAATACTTAACACTCAATTAAAGACGGAAATATTCAATATACCTCGACAGCGTAAAGTGTAAGACGATGCAATACTAATCCATAGGTCCCCGGTTCTACTCCTAGCATGGGTAAAATAAATAAAAAAAGTTTGTGACGTCATTTTAAAGAAATAATTTTAATATTTAACGATGCCGTGTTGGAGTTGAAAGATGGAAAGTTTAGCCGTTCGACGACGCCGACGCCGAGACGCCTAGCATGGGTAAAACAAATCAAAAAAGTTTGTGACGTCATCTTGAGGAAATAATTGTAATATTTAACGATGCCGCGTTGGAGTTGAAGGATGGAAAGTTTAGCCGTTCGACGACGCCGACGTCGAGACGCACTAGAAATCTATTAATATATTCCAATAGTTGAAGGCCCGGTTCAAATCCCCAAGATGGCGTTAGCAGCAGCAGCAGCAGGATCCAGTAGCTGAGGCCCAAGTAGTTGATGTCTGAGTAGTTCATACCCAAGTAGCTAACGCCCAAGTACCTAAGAAGACGGACGTCACTTCTGAGGCGTCGCGACGCCCAAGATGGCGTTAGCAGCAGCAGCAGGATCCAGTAGCTGAGACCCAAGTAGTTGATGCTCGAGTAGTTCATGCCCAAGTAGCTAACGTCCAAGTATCTAAGAAGACGGACGTCACTTCTGAGGCGTCGCGACGCCTAATTTTGGACCACGCCCTGCAGGCGTCGGTTCCAAAAAATACCAGAATGAACCTCCATAAGAAAATACATGGGATTTTGCGCCAGAACTCTTGCTGTATATCTACTCATGAGGCTCGAGAGAGACGGCGATGCAACAATCTTGCCGGCACCAACGTCATTGTACTTTACAGGATTGAATTTGGGTCTACCTGTTATTATTTGTTCCTATTGAGTTGTGTTTATTTAAAGAGGACTTAATACCTATGTTTAGGTTTATGTGTTCCTATTGAGTTGTGTTGATTTAAATAGGATTTAATATGTTTAGGTTCATTTGTTCTTATTTAATAAAGAATCATCTTTAAATTGAGTTTTATTCACTTTTTTTATTTACTAGCGCTCAAAAATAACATTTGAGTGTTAGTAAATAACAAAAAAGGGATCCTTAGGAGTCCAAAAAAGCCCCACGAGCGGGGAAATATTATATAATGCGATATTTTTACGAAGTCTAAAATATCCCCGGTCTAAGGGGCAATTTTGGACGGGTACAAAAAAATTTTTTTTGGGCCCACCCGAAGAGGGGGGGCCTTTCTGACCAATTAAGACACTTACTTAAACCTAGTCCTTTTCAAAGCAACATCCACACCTAGTTTTCCCTCGCTAAGTTTTCTGATATTTAAAAAAAAGTTCAAAAAAAGTCTAAATTAACCCCGTTATACTACCTAATAATTTATTTTCTAATTTTTTAAAACCAAACAAAAGGATCTTTTGTTTCAAAAAAGTGCTTGTTCCATGCGAAAACTCTTCAAGAAAGAATCAAGCCAAGCCATCGTCGAAAGATTATCAAAGCTTGCTCCGGGCTGGGTCGTATTTTAAATTGACCTCATAGGTTTATATGGACGATATAAATTCATTAAAACTAAGTTAGAAACAGACATACGCGCTTTGGGAAGTTAAAAAGAGACACAATTGGTCGACGGCCCACCAATAATATCGAGCCACTCCCACTATGGAAATACACTCAAACCGTCCCGTAAAATATACTATTTCAAAACATTTGGTTCGGAAAAAGCAGAACTAATTAGGTAGCTAATATACGCATTGTATTTGCATTGTATTAATAATATTAATTAGCGGTTAAACATAAAAAATTATAAATACGATTTCTGTCAGGCCAGCGCTAGGCATCAAATTTAACGGTATCGGACCGACTTTCTTACATAACCAGCGTAGTCCAGAGGTACAATCTCAGCGAGTTGATGAGAAGGTCGAGGGTTCGAATCTGTGTTGGGGCAAGAACTTTTTTTTAAATTTTTTGTTATTTAAAAAAATAGATCGGCTCCAAAAGGTGTATTGGCAACAAGTTGTTCCTAGATAAAATATTTTTAAAATTGTTGGAAATCTCATATTTACTACAGCTTACAGCCTGCACGTGCGTAGACAAATATCGTATTACTATGTCTAGTCGCCAGCACTGTATTTATTAAAGAAAACGGAGTTTCGGCAGCGTTCCTAATTTTATTTTACGAATAATCAAACTTTTAGCTCAGAATTTTGTTCTGTTTATATTCTGGGCTTTTAGTACAAGGCGCGACATCTATTGAGGAGATGCTAAACGTATCAAAACGGGAAGCTGCTAAAATCTACCTATCTTGAGTATTAAAGCACATAGAAAAAAGCCATAAACATCTAGAGTAGTAATGTTCAATATACTGCAGTACCTATTTTATGATTTTTGCAGTGTTTATTTGGAGGTAAATAATTTCTTGGCACATTATTAAAAAACCTTTCTTAATTAAAAATGTATATTTTGCTTGTTGCGTTGATATCACTAGTTGTCCACAAAATTTTGATTCACCTGTAAAAAAACTCACGGGCCGCGCCTGCCTATAAATAGTTTTGAGAAAGATTGATTTAACAGTTCGTGATTTTGACCGTTCCATATCTGTTTGAAAAAAAAATTTGTGAAAGGAATTACAGGCCCATACATTGTTACCAAATCCAAATATGTGTAACATTTTTGAAACTGGACTGTACTAGTGACCTACTTCATTTCTGGAGAGGCACGCTGTGATAACAGATTTGCAGAATGGCTTTAGAGTAACAGACATTATAGTCTTTAAATGATAAAAAACAAACTGTGGCAATGTGCTTGGACCTTTCTAAAGCTTTCGACAGTGTAGGCCATAGAAAACTAATAGTAAAACTTGAGATGTATGGTATTAGAGGTAATGTATTAGAATTATTAAACTCTTATTAAGTAGTAGGATTCAGCAGGTGGTGGAGTCCTATGGTAAAATCGTTACGTCAAAAAAAGTAAAATTAATAAAAGGTGTCCTCCAAGGATCCATACTTGGACCTCTCGTATACATTTGGTATATAAATGAACTACCTGAGATCACTGAGGAGCGGACTGTACTGTATGATGATGGCCCTACTCTAACACTTAGCGAAGACTCTATTAAGATGCTGTCTGTCAAGTTCCGTTCTGCCCTTGATGCTCTTGAGGGGTACTTTCGGTCTAACAATCTGTTGTTAAAAATGTTACCTAAATGTGTACAAAACACAATGTGTTCTATTTTCGATTAATTTTTTTTAATACTTTACCTGAGGGTGTGAGCAACACCTACCAAAAACTAAATTTAAAAAATACGAAAAGAATTTATAAGCGTACGTGCTTTCTAATTCTTGGACGAATTTTATTTCTTAATGCCCTCGATGATGTCTGTGGAGTAGTGTGCTTGTCTGTCTGTTATGGTCGGGGGGTTTCTCTTTGTGGATTGCTGTTCAAATGTTGTAAGGTCTAGTTTGTTTTATTTAGTAGGTATGTCTTAAAAATTGTTGCCTAACCAAAAAGAAATTTTTATTGTACAGTTAAGATGTATTATATTGCCTATAAGTTTTCTTAATATCCACTTGTACTTAAAAAAAAGTAGATATCTTTTTATGTTCTATGCATTTTCATCTGTGTTATTTGTAGTTTTTTATGACATTGTCAGGGCCCCCGCAACCGCGTGTGCAACGCGTGCACTGCACGCGGGCGCACTCTGTAAGGGGCGCCAAGAACCAAAGGTTTTTGGTTAATTTTTTAACAATATTTCCAACGAGCAAGGCACCAAAGAAATCTTTTTTTTCAATAATCTAAGCGAAGTTTATATTCATAAATATAATTAGGTACCTATCTAATCTAATTCCCTATTAAAACAGAAAACATATTTTTAAAATCAATCATCACTATTCACATCTGAATATGCAATATCATGATCCAATATCCAATACTGGTATAAATCGACAAGTTTGCGTAGAAGTTGTTAGAACTTGTTACCTACTTGCCGATTTTCCTGTCCAGACTCGAATACTCTGTAGGAGTATAAAACAGCGGAAGGCGTCGTAATCCAAATAATTGATATTTTATTTCGCAACGTTTAAGGGTCAAGAAGACGCAGAAAATTATAATATTTAGATACTTAAAAATTAAAAAGATTGATTTGTATTTTGTGTTATTGTGTTTTGTTGTGATTGAATAAAATTTTATGAAATGGTAAGTACCTACCCACATGCAGTATTAGCATTTTCTAAGGTCTATAAAATTCGTTTTTTTTTTAATTTTTTCTGTTTAAAATAGTGCACATCCTTAATTAGCCCATACCTTTATACCATAGATAATATTATTTTTATTTCCCTCAAATAGGAAAGTATTTTGTATTCGTGGAAAAATCGGATAGATTTTGATATTTCTTTAGACATTTTAGATTTAAAACCTGACGTTTCGCCTTGGAGCCACCATCATACCGTTTGACTTTCTGAAAAAATTTATATTTCATCTTTGCCAAAAATTAATTATCAAATTATTATACCAGGAAAAGTGTATAGGGTATATGCTTCAGATTGGTCTTAAGTTCGTTTAGCCGTTTAGGTTTAAAGGCTCGCGTTTAGAGTTTAGATTCATAAAAATAAAAAATTACGGGGCGTTCTCAAAAAGATGGGTCTTGTGCAAGGGAAGTCAAGGGTAAATGTCCTTACCAATTTTTGATCTAGTGTTTCTTAAATTCTAGGAGCCACAGAAGAGAAAACGACCTTCTGGTGCAAAATTTCGAGAGCAAAAAAAAGTTAGAGTCCAAGAAAGGGAAAAGATGGCTGGGAGTATGAAACATTTTT